>JAJEJO010001945.1:0-78034 GCA_020662805.1 Glaucomys volans
GGGGGGCGGTGGAGGGGGAAGAGTTAGCGTCACCCAACTGGAGAATTTGACATTTTGGAAATTTCTAGGCCATTGTTGGCTGTCTCATGCAGAAGCAAGAAGCCCTGGCAGTGAGATGTGGGTGGGTGACCTTGACCAGGACCTCAAAGCAGCTGTCATGTTCTGTTCCTAGGTGTGGCCACTGTAAGAATCTGGCTCCCACGTGGGAGGAACTCGCTCAGAAGGAATTCCCAGGTCTGGCCGGTGTCAAGATCGCTGAAGTCGACTGCACTGCCGAGCGGAACATCTGCAGCAAGTACTCGGTGGGTAGGCTGGGACGAAACCGCCCTGGGGCTCCAGGAATTGGGAGCAGGTGTCACGGACTCAGTGGCGATGGTGCACTCTGCCCTCGTCACCCCAGCAAAGCATTGCTGGTGACCCTTTGAGTTGTTTTGCTGTGAGAGGTAGAAGCTGCTCTCTGAGGTGAGGCGGGCCCGCTCTGCCTGCTTTTTTAAATTGCTGGAAACGTTCGATGGGGTTTTAGGTCCAGTTGAGTCTAAAACCGTGTCATAACCAAGTGCTGACAGACCCCAGCTGGCCCAGAGCCTTTGGCATAAATCCGAGGGGCTCAGTCTTCAGACATGCCCAGCACCCTAAAGGATGGTGGCCGAGCTGAATACTCGAGCCAGGCTTGTGCTGGGGGAACCGTCACCTTCACTCCCAGCTGTTCACACAATCTAATGACCCAGGGTATTTGTGATCTGTATTTTTCTTTTTCTTTTTTTTTTTCTCCAGTGCTGGGGATTGAACCCAGGGTATGTGCTAGGCAAGTGCTCTGCCACTGAGCCCCAGCCTCTTATTATTAAAACACATTGAGAGCTTGCAATGTTCTGACCTTACTAGATTGAAATAGATGTAATGTAGACACAGTTTACTTATCATTAACAGGTGCTAGCTGCTTGTTGGGCCTTGAAATTTTTAAGAGAAAGGGGGTGAGCTGCAGCTGGGAAATGCATGACTGGGTGCTGTACAGGGGAGCCGAACTTCCCCTGGAAGCCCGTCAGGAATGCAGATGCTCAGGCCCTGCCCCAGGTCCCCCCAGCGATCGAATGCACATTAAAGATTAAGAGGCTCCACTTTAGGGTAAAACCATCTCTTGGACACTAACTCTTAATGTAATTCAGATTTCAAAGTCAACGTGGAGCCTCAAGGCTTTGCTTTCTGAACTATCTGGTTCCTTAATGGTCTACCCAGTTCCAAATATTGGTCATGGAATTTCCCAGGCAGTCCTGTTTTAAGAAGCAGTTTGTGTCTGATTCAGGTCGAGGGTTTTCAATCTTTTTTTTTCCCCCCTATTTAAAGGTCCGAGGCTATCCCACATTGTTGCTCTTCCGAGGAGGCAAAAAAGTCAGTGAGCACAGTGGAAGTAGAGACCTTGAGTCCTTACACCACTTTGTCCTGCGCCAGGCAAAAGACGAATTGTAGAACCCACTGGGAAGTCACCTGTCCTGCCTGGCCGCCTACACCCCGTGTGCAGGAGTCACATTGTACGGACATCCAGGGTTCAAGCGATGCTTATTCAGAAAGCTGAATGTATGAAACTTGTGGTACCTTCTTCATGTGTTTTTTAAACCAACATGCTCTATGGATTCTTTATTCAGTTTCTCTAAGCAAATGTGTAACTCATGGTCGCTGTGCAAACGAAATCCTTTCAGTGGCAATCCATCCTCTCTAACCTTTTCTTGACAAAATTAAATGGTTTCCTTTGAGACTAAAATAGTCAAGGAAATTAAATTACTGGACTATTTTGGGCTCCCAAGTGATTTTTGACAAAAGCATCATCCAAAAGCATAGTTCTTTGCACTGCCCCTGAGTTCTGGAAAGGTGGCCTTGTGGCAGAATTGACTGGAAGGTCACCTTATTTGTTAATCACGTGGCTGGTTTGTAGTTGGAGCAGATTTCAGAACAACCCCCATCCCCAGGAGGACACCTCCGTGGCCACTGCTGAGGCTTGTTCTGTTGGTACTTCTCTCCTGGACAGAGGTCCCCGGTAATGACTGCAGCGGTGCCCGTGGGGTCCACCCAGCAGCTGTTGTTCACAGGGGTTGAAGGTTTCCTCTGCTCATGCGAACACAAAGCCAGAGCCCCTGTGGACATTAAGATCTGATGTCTTCTGTACAAAGCAGGGGAGTGGAAAGTTCCTCCAGTCTGGTCTAACTACCCTTTTCTTTGGTGGGAAGACTCTGGCCACTTGGGGCGACAGGACCAGATGGGCTTTCCCAGGCCTGGGAATCCAGGGAGCAGGGAGGCCCTGCAGCTCCACTCTGGAGCCCGCAGGAGAAACAGTTTCTGATTCTGTCCCTCAGTCACCCTTCTAGGAACTTGCTATACTTTGTCTGCCTTCAAGAAGGTCAACTTTCTAATGTGGGAACAGAGGGACCTCAAGACCAAAGACTGACGTCAGCAGGGCTGCGCTGGCCATGTGCCCAGATGTCCATGCCAGCACCCCCTACTCAGGCCACACGGGTTACTGGACATCCTTCCTGTCACCCTCAGACATAAGCACTGTGGGGTGGAGCTCTCGTAAGACACCTCTTATGGTAACCACCTTGTGCAGCCCCCTCCGACCTCCATGCACAGGCTGTCATTCCCACGTGGCACACAGCAGCTGGTGGTTGGAATCTCAGAAACAGGACCACCTCCACTGTCCGAGGCAGACGGTAACAAAGCAGCCTCTCCACCAGCCTCTGCCTCAAAGGAAATCTTTATTCATCGGGTGTGGTTCACAGATGTCCTTCAAAAAACAGAAACAACTTTCTAGAGAAGCCCAGCCACTGGGAGTGGCTTCAGGTTTGCATCACGAGTCTTGTATTAAAAGAGAATCAAAGTGGTACAATTTGTTTACACTATACTTTCTAAATAAACTTTTTTTTTTTTAAAAGTCTGGTCTTTCCTTAAATGTTACAGCAGAACGGATATAAAATAGGCAATAAATTATAGTTTCTATTTACAAAAAAAAGCTGTAAGTGCAAACAGTTATAGATTATAAATGTATTATTTAATCAGTTTAGTATGAAATTGGTTTCCCAGTACATGATTGTGAAAAAGACATTTAAAAAATATTCTAAGGTTTAATCTGAGTCTTACTTTCTACAAGAGGAAACTGATCTCTGTTCATAAACAGCATGCCCCTCTCCACAAGCCCATTCTCACAGCCAGGCACCCCTTCCTCCTTGGGCTCCCCTCCTGGGCGCTCACCCAGTAACATGGTGTTTGTATAGTGAAAGGCAAAGATCCTCCATCATGAAGGAGATGGCACGGGAGAGCCAATGTTCCTGAAGTTAGTGTGCTTTCCAAAAAGCCGTCTGATAAAGAAGAGGTGCACAGCTGCTTTCAGATGTGGTGTGGTTAAAACGAAGGCTGCTGCAAATGCCTCCCCCCGACCTCCGCTTGCAGCCTCACCTCAAAGGCTGATCCAACAACTTTTGGTTCTAGCAAGAACATAGCAAAAGGGAGAGGGCGGATGTGTGGAGATGGTGGGGTTTGTTTTGACTGAAATAAGTACATCTTCACAGCGAAACTCCAGCACAAACATGAACAGCAAGGATTCAGACAAGAGGCACCTCTGTGGAGCCCTGGTTACCATCCTGACTGCTGATCCTACATGAAAATGGCCTTCCTGGGATTGAAATCCATGAATACAGGCCTCCCCCCTCAATTTCTATTACATCTGTAAAATCTGCCTTTGACACATAATAATACTTGAGCCAAGGATACTCCTACTCCTTCAAAATTTTCTTTCTCCTATTTATTCACTGACATGACGATCTAAAGCTAAAACTAATTTGGGTGGGTCTTTCAAAGTTAGGTTTCTGCAGTTGTCAGACCTCATGCTGCAAACAGACTCAGCTTCCTACAGACCAACAACTACTCACGGCATTTACAGAGTGAGCAAATTATTAATGTCCTTTCAAAATCTTCCCAGAGCAGTAAGGCACCAGCGTGAGATGGCGTCAGAGTCTCGACTTCCTGTTCCCACTGTGTTGCTTCGTGTGTTTAAGGCAGACGTAATCCAGGATCCCAGGTGGACCTGTGCACGCGGCAGCTGGTTCTGAGCTAATGGCATCCACAAGCTCTTACAACCATGTTCCTGTATTTTTTCAAGATGACATTGGAGTTGTCATCAAAGTAAAGAACGGAGATGGCATTGAGTTTAGTTGGTGCACAGCATGGTTTGGGGACATACTCAGGATTCATAAGGTGAACCTGTCCCAAAACAAAAAGGGCAAAGGGTCCTGTTAGAAATGAGAACTGGTCTGGGTTTAATCCCAGTTACACAGGGGAAGGTCTGAGCACTCACCAAGGTCTGTACGATGGCGTGGTTGGTGGCGTTCATGTGTGCATTGAGTGGGAAGGAGCACTCTCCATCACAGTAGTTGGCGGCATAGCCCTTGGGTGCAATGATCCAGTCCTTGATTGTAAAGCAAAAGGAAGGAATAGAAGATGAATACTCCGCAGCATCTGTGCTCTCAGCCACCCCGGGGGGAGGTGGTCGCATGCTGCAGGGGTTGGGAGACTGATGCAGGGAAGCTTGGAAGTTTGTCCAGGTTCATATCTGGGTATAAACCTGGTGAGTCTGACTCCCGAGTCCTCAGTCCTTACACAGGCCCATGTGGCCTCAGCTGCTACCCAGCCGTTAGGCCTGGGATCTCGCACGTGGCCAGCCTTATGTACAGATCTCCTCAATTAATGCTGAGGTCGCATCCCAAAACAGCTGCTTCCCAACAGAAGTTGAAAATAGCATAAGTTGAAATGCACTGACAGCTAACCTACAGAGCACCCTGGTGAGCAACAGCACACTGGAGTAGCAGCCGTTCTCCCCAAGATCGTGGGTCTTGCTGCTGCTGCCCAGTTCATATTTGGAGCACAGTTTCTACTGAATACATACTGCTTTTGCACCATCATGAAGTGACATCGTGAGCCAGGGACTGTGTGTACCTGGATCCAAAGGACCCTCTCCAGGAGCCCATAATGCTCTTGTCAAAGGAATGCCACCCTCATATAAAAACTACCTTCTGTTGTTCATCACCTATAACTAAGTAGGCTCCTTACAAACTAGTGGTGTTTCTTGGGTGTGGAGCAAAACATTTGTGCTCTTCTGACTAGTTGGGGTGAACGAATTTATAGTCATTGGATGTTAACCATGAGATAATTTTTTCCAACCCCGTTTCAAAGCAATGTTAAACTTTGTTTAAATACTCAAATAAATATGTGCCCTGTGGGCTTTGAAATGAGGAGGTAAGAGTGTTAGAGAAATGGGCATTGAAACTAAGGGATCACAGAGCTTGGGAACCCCGAAAGGTATCAGTGGGTGCTTGGCCCATGGGCAGGCCAGGCCTTCCTCTGTCTTACTCCACAGCATGAGAATGCATGAGAGTCCCCTGGACTTCCACAGAAGGAGTCATCTCATCCATGAAGCTCCAGAACTATGGTGATGGCTGCTGGACCTCTGCCCTCCCTGTTGTCCAGAGGACTCACCTGCCATCCCAGGTCTTGGAAGCTCACATAAAGCTCATGCTTCCTGCAGGCTGTTTTTAATTCACTGCTGTTGTAATCTGTTGGAGAAGATCAAAAGATGCACCCATTAACTCATTCATTCCTTCATTTAAAAACTGACAGTTTGTGACATGCCAGGCCAGGCTTAGAATAGTGGTGAACAAGGCTGCTGTAGACACATGTGGTCACTCCACAGCTCCCTTGGGTTCCCACTTGTTTGCCTGAATGCTTTATGCACTACTTCATTTTGTCCATTCTGGGGTCAGTCCTGGGCATACTCTTGGACACTTCAAAGCAAGAGATGTATGTTGTGCACCCTGTGTATGCAGGACCTTGAGAGAGAGGTGACAAGATGCCCACTGGACTTGGAAGGCATCATAGTTTCATGAGCAGGTGATTGCCTGCTCAGGATTCACTGTATTTCAAATGCACCATCCTGAAGCTGTATGAGCCTTTGATGATAGCTGCTGGGCCAGGACAGTATCCTTAAGCAAGTCTTATGGAGCGGGGCCCATCAAGGAGACCCAGGAATGGGGGAGGGGGAGTTGGGAGAGACTGTGTGTGGGTCACATTATCTTGATTTGTATTCCATTTGCATTGGCAGGATGCAGCTGGATTGAGCTCTTACACTTGCACTAAGGCAATGACTCCAAAGCCAGTGCTTCCTGGTGAGAATCTTCTGAAACTTATGTAGCTGCCATATGCAATTCAGGAAGCTCCAACCTGTATTAGCTTGCAAAGGGTCTGAGCATCTCAACTCATTTAGATCCACTAGAGCAGCTCTTCAGTGACATGCCTTCTGCCTGGCATCACCGAAAGTAAGGAGATAAATCAGACATGGCTTCCATCCTCTGGGAACACAGAGAATCAAAGGGATGGTGTGAGACATGTACACCAGTCATTCAGATATGACTCAGGAGGGAGAGGAAACATGTAGCTCTGTTGGAATGGATTGGAGGAGGCAAAGTTGGAGGCAGGAATGAGGTAGATGCCAACACAATGATGGATTTTTTTTTTTTTTTTAAGCAAGGCAGAGTGAGCCTTTGAAAGTTTTTGAGCCACAGAGTATTTAGAATTGCAATTCTAAAGGCTCCATCAATCTGGTAGTTGTATTTGAGAGTTTGAGAGAGAGCAGTGATGTAAGGTAAGGGGAAGACACTGGAGAAAGGTTCTTCCCCTAACATAATGTCAATGGATACAGAACCCAAGCCAAGTATGTGCACCTCTGCACTTGTCAACCACAGGAGCCGATAAATAATCTAATTCTCAAATTCCTGTTTGAACTGGATTTTTATACTTGTACTCCCAGAATTCCTGGCCCTGAATCAGCAGAGAGCATGCAGATTTCAAGATTTGTCAGGAAAAGAAACAGGACCAACTTAGGCCAGTAACCTATACTGGGAAGAGACTTGGGCCAACACTTTGATGTGGTTTACAATTTTAAATTTATTGTTTTCCCACTGCCTACCACCCTAGCTGCAACGCCAAGCACCCAGAAGACGCAAATGCAAAACCACACTGGAAGAAAATTTTTACAGAGCCCGGCACCAAGAACTCTCAGGATAAGCCAC
The DNA here is from genome assembly GCA_020662805.1 of Glaucomys volans. Lineage (NCBI taxonomy): Eukaryota > Metazoa > Chordata > Mammalia > Rodentia > Sciuridae > Glaucomys > Glaucomys volans. The sequence continues at coordinate 7,107 of JAJEJO010001945.1, forward strand.
CACTGTAGGACAAGATGAACACCTCCTGTTAAAAGTACCCCCTCAACAAAAAAAGAATCCGCACACACACAAAAAATAGACTCAAGGGAGTTGGAGTATTAAGAAAAAGGAGACACAGGGACTGTAATAGACTGTCTCCAGACAAGGCTAAAAGGAAAAATATCTAAAATAACAGAGGGGACAATAAAAGGGTTAGACAGCCTAAAGCAAGACACAATGGGAAAAGAACAAGGCAGGTATGCAAAAAGAAAAGGCAGATGTGAAAAGGGCCAAATAGAACTTCATCAAAACCATAACCATTGAAAATGAAAACTAAATGAATTAAACATCAAATTAGATGCAATTGAAGAGAGAATTAAGGAACTGGATAGTGTGTTTGAAGAAACCTCTTCAAATATAGCAGAGTCCCCTGGCAGAAAACACGACTTTCTGTAAAGAGATTAGAAAAAATGAAAAGTCCAACATATATTTAATAGGAATTTCTGGAGAAAATAGAAAGATAGAAGTAGTATTTGGAAACATAATGGTTGGGGATTTTCTAGAACCAAAGAAAGGACAACATCTTCAAATGAAAAGGCACAATGCATTCTAGGCAGAACAAATAATTCCTGTCCAGCCACATTTGGTGAAGTTGTTATCAAACACAGAGAAAGTCTTGAAAATAGCCCAGAGATCAAATGAAAATTACCTACAGAGGAATATAAAGTAGACTAATAGCAACACTTATAGAAATACACATTTAAAATTAAATAATATAAAAATTTTGCCATCAACAGAATTTCAAACACTACTGTGAACAGTCATTGTGGGCATTGCTTATTTTCATTGCCCAGTTTTCAGGAACACTTCTCATTTGGAGGAATTCCTATGCAGTGGGAATCAGGACACCCTTTCCCATGGCAGACAACTCTCCTCCTTGTCCCCAAGCAACTGGAATACAGGCTCATGACTGCATCAAAGCCAATCAAATGCTTCCAACCTGGAATATATGACTTGAGGAAGTGACTTGAAGGTAAAATCCTGAATGAGTAGCAAGGCAGCTAGTGTCCATGGTGATGGCCTGGAGCTGGTATCTAAAGCATATTGTCCCTCTAACTCTATCAGAGGTGGGCTTTGATCTCCAGTTTGTTTTTCCAGTTCTTTTGATGACTGGTATCTTTAGGTTGGAGTCTATTACTACTACATGCAATCAAGAGCATGTTTAATTTTGTGTCAACTGACTGGGTTAAGTGATGCATTTGTCTGTAAGGATCTTTCTAGAAGAAATCAGCATTTGGGTAGAGAAGATTCACCCTCACCCATGGGGGTGAGCATCAGCCAATCCACTGGGGGCCCAAACAGAATGAAAAAGTTGGAGGAAGGACAAATTCTCTTCCTTTTTGAGCTGGGTCACCTGTATTCTGCTCGGAGACATCAGAGCTCCTGGTTCTCAGGTCTTGGGACTCCAGGATTTATACCTGTGGCCCTCTTTCATTGGTGTGTCTTTGGCCTTGAACTGGGACTCACCATCAGCTGATCTGATTCTCAGGCCTTTGGACTTTGAATAAATGACACGAATGGCTTTCCTGATTCTCCCACTTGCAGACAGCAGGGTGGTAGCATTTCGTGGCCTCCATAATTACATGAGCCTATTCCCACAATAAATCACCTTTTCTCCATCCATTCATCCATCCATTCATCCATCCATTCTGACATTATCTTGGCTCATTTCTCTGGGAAACTCTAATACAAGCTCTGACTAGCTAAGTTATTATTTAGTGACTAGAGCAGGAGCACAGGACAGGAATGGGCCCCCTGTCCCATACAAGGTTGACAACTTGGCTTTCTGTTAAGGTATCTTCTACTCAGAGTCCTGAAGGAACCTTGGGATTGAGATGAGGATGATCCATACAGTGGTTATACAATGTGAAGGTCCCGAGCAAGTAGCCTGCTTGGCACATCCTAGGAAGGTCTGGCGGAGATCAATGTCCTCTACCCACCTCCTGAGCAAAGAGCCAGGTGACAGGTGTGGCCATGTGCCTGAATTCTGCCCACAAACATGGGGGAGAAACTCCCCTCTAGTCCTCCACTCACTCGCTCTCCTCTCTTACCTGCTCGTTGCAAGGATCAATCTGCTGAGGACTTCCAGGCCCTGGTTCTTTTGTACTTTGGAAGATGGGATTAGATGATAAATTAAATGATCCCCTATTGACAGTCTCATCTGGAATGTACTTGTCCAATCTCATTCTGCTTGTGTTCCCCTAAGGTGAGCTTCTCCCAAAATATTCTCTCTGTGCTGGAAACCAAAATCTCCCTATGAGGGGCTGCGCCCTCATAGGAGATTAATGCCCTCTCCTGTGAGAGGGTCAGGGCTCTCAGAACTGGATCAGTTACCTTGTGAATGAGTTACTATGAAGCAAGTCCACCCCAGCTGTTTGGTCTCTGCTGTACACATCACTTGCTATTCTTGGATGTGTTTCCACCATGTGAAGCCATCCGCCATGTTATGACACAGCATGAGGCCCTTATTAGATGTGGCCAGCTGTACTTAGACTTTTGGGCCTCCAAAATGGTAAGCTAAAATAAACCTATTTTTTCTTATGAAGTATCCAGTCCTCAGATATTTTGTTTCAGCAACATGAGATGGACTAAGACACCTGATAAAGATCTGGACAGCAAGGCTCGGTGGTGTTTCCAGGTTGGTGAACATTTTGATGTTCTGAGAGAGTAGTGTGCATGCAGAGTGTGCAAATTCTGAGACCCCATCCCCACTGCCTTGTCCTACAGGTCTATTCACTTGGCTGTTTCTGATGAACACTTTTATAATAAAACTGTAATCCTAAGTACAGAGCTTTTCTGAGCTCTACACATTGTTCTAGCAAATTATGAAATATGAAAGAGGAGCATGGAACACCCAATTTGCAGGAAAGTCAGACATAAGTGTGGGTGGCCTAAAGACCCTTCCTGTGGCTGGTATCTGAAATAGGACAGTCTTGTTAGGGACCTCTCTCTTGAATCTGTTGGTATGTACCAACTCTGGGTGGCTTGTGTCAGAACTAGACTGAACTCTAGGATACCCAGGTGATGCTGGAGAATCGTCATCAGAAACCGACAAGGACAGACTCTTTGTGCCTGGATCTCTGGTGGACAGAACCAAGATGACAGAGTTGAAGACTTCACTTCTAACTTCCCAACAGTACTAGCTGTGTGGACCTGCTGCTGATCTGACTCCCTCAACAAAGAGAACTTTCTCAGGAAGCACAGCTATTTCTTTGAGAACTGGATACTGGCATTTTTGTTATTAAGCAAGGACTGGGTCAGAGAGAGGAAAGGGAAGAATTCAACTATCCTGTTTTTCTTTCTACAGATACTCTCAGGCCATGCTTAAGTTCCTTAAAATTTCATGGTAAGTTCTGGCAAAAAATGTAAATATTTATGAAGGCTGATGCTCCTCAGAAGTCTTGCTTCTGTAACCCAGGGGTTGTTACCTTGGGCTCTGCATGGAAACACACTAGACCACATTGTTTTGTTTTTATGGTTTCATAGATTGCCAACAAACCTGCTCCTCACCTCTACCACCCTTGATATTTGCTTAGATAAGAAGTCTGAATACAGACAATTTAAGAAGCACACATCCACTTCGGTTGGTGAAAGGAAGGTAACAGGGCCTTGTCCCAAATGGGTGCATCAGTTGAGGGCAGGGCATAGAGGAATCTGGAAAACCGGAGAGAAGTAAAAACCCAAAATAATGGAAAACTCAGAGCAAAACCAGCCCCAATGCTAGTGACACAATCCTGAGGGCAGCAGTTCTCATGTCTGACTGATGGATGGTCTGGGGCCAAATGGTGGGCTCTCTAGAGTGTCTGTTTAAACTGCACTCCAGAGTCCCAAGTTGCAGCCACCAAGTAAGGCCACCTGCTGTCCAGGTGGGTCTGTAGACATTAGAATGGGAGCTGCTGCCTTCTAGATTCTCCCTTGCAAGTGACACCATTACCTCATTCAGACTCAAAGTCTGCCCTTGGACCCTGGGGCTCCCCAGGCATTCCTGGGACATAGCTGCATGAACCCACCTTGATCTAAAGACAGACTTTCAAGGGAGCTGGTTTGTTCTATGTTGAACACAGAAAAAGGAATCTGGCCCTCTGCTCATTCCATGCAAGAGTGGAGGGCAGGGCAGGTTCCCAGCAGCCCAGTTGGGATTCTGGTCAGATACCGGAGCAAACAAAAGGGGTGCCTGAGCCTAAATGATGGTGGGAGATGCCCCAGTCACAGCAAACAGGAGACAGCAAGGAGAAACCCTCTGTTCCTGCATGGAGAGGACAGGGTGTCCCTGACCCTGCAGGGCCCAGCTAGCTAGACTAGCACCTCCTTATGAAATCCCCAGGTGGCAGCCACGCACAGTGCACACTGTCTGTATCCTGAACGCACGGGATCACATCCCACAGCTCTTGGGAGGACATCTGGGTTAATTCTTCCTGTTTTCTTTGTATCTGAACCTCCTGAAGATCTGTGCACACAGGGAAGAGCAAAGGAGCCACATGATGGAGAGTTCAGACAGTGTTGGTTTATTTCTGAAGTCAGATCATTACCTACAGTGAAAGCCCTGTGATGCTGTCTTTCCTGTCATCCAAGGACAGGAAATCCCCAGAGGTATGAGCCCCGCACCAGCAGAGAAGGGCACAGCAACCACCCGACTCTCAGGGTAGGCTGTCAACAGGCAGAGAGGCCACACTGCAGGCCCCAGGGCCACCACACACATTCCACTTGCAAACACACACGGTTGCGGGGAGCTCCAGGAAAGCAGATAAACTTGAGTCACAGCAGCCAAAGGCCCAGTCCAGGTTCCAGGTCCCCAGGCAGCCCACCTGCTGTTCTTTCAAAGCAGAGGGGCTACTTGGGCCACCATGGGCTGACCCTTCAGATTCTACCAGCTCAGCAGGGCCGTCCCAGCTCAGCAGGTCACACATGGCCAGGAAAACAACCAGCTGTAACGACATCTCAGGACAAAGTGACATGCTCTGTGCAGGCTTTTTCAGCTTTTCTGAGCTCAGACAACAAATTCTTCCCAAAGGAAGCTTGTTTTTTAAAGGGAACAATTGACTACTTTTATTTCCTTCTCTCCTAGAATAACAAGGACAAGGACAAAATAGCGGCTGTGAAATGGCACCTCTGTCTCCCCTCCCTGGCTACTTGTTCCACATCTCTGGGTCTTATCAGCCCCATCTTATCCAAAACAAGTCTCTGGCTCCCACTTACCCTGCAGAATCAATACGGCCATTGAGGAACACGCAAGAGGTGCCAGCTCCTTGTGTCACCCACACTAGGGGAGGCCAGGGCACCACACTGGGGTTTTTTTGATTTCTGGTGTCAATAATCTCATAACAGGTTGTGGGGACAGCTTGGTTTTCAGAGTCTAGATTTTGTTTATAACCTGGAAGGTTAGCACCAGAGGCAACAGTGAGGTTCAAGTCCATCGCTGCTCTGGGATTTCAGGGTCTCAGAGGGCTCCAGTTAACTAAGGGTGGGAGTTTGGTGTCTTCTCAACTTTTGTCTTGATTGTAAAATAATATGGAACTAACTGTCTGAAGGACAGCCAAAGGCTTCCCATGAAGACCAGGAGCTCGAAGACCCCTGTGTGTTCTAAGTGCCTTCTGTTTGCTCTGTCACTTCCTACATGAGTCATCGTCTGGCCCCCGGACCCTCTCAGGGGCTGGTCATATGAATTATTTAGGTATCTTGCAACACCTGCTGATATCTCTTAAGGCTGAGTATCACTTATCCAATATGTTTGGAACCAGACGAATTTGATTTGGGAGTTTTCCCGGTTTGGGAACATTTGTATAGTCTTTACCAAGTTGTATATCCCTCATCCAAAAATCCAAAAATATCTGAAACTTTTTGAGTGCTGGCATGATGATCAAAAAGTTTTGGATTTTGAATTTTCAGATTAGGGATGCTCTTTCAACATTTAGGTCGCTTTCATAATTTCAAGGGGTACACCAGGGAGGGGTTAGGAAGGAACTTTCCAGTCTGTTTCACTCCTTGATAATCATTATCCTAAAGAGACTTAATGGTGAAGCAGAGTTTAGCATAATAAAATTGGGGTTTGGCATGATTTTAACTTTCAAATCACTAACTTTACACCTGTCCTTTACATCCATGGAGAACTAAGGTCGACTTCATTTAGGATGATATGAGCAAGCCTCTATTTCTTAATGGAGGCACTGGGAGGTCAGCTGCAGGCTCTACGTTTTTAATTCAAGGTCAAAATGACAAAGTAAAATTCCCAACTCCTTGAAGAACTAAAGACTTTAATTTGCAGTTCCAAACCACATCTATTCTTCCCAAGCCCTGGATGTCCATGGTGGGCTGACCCCCTCAGCTTTGGCACCCCTAACCCTTGGGAGCCAATGACCAACCACTGGCACACTGTAAGGTGGAGATCCTATCTGTGGACTAGAGGTCTTCGAAATCTAGAGCAGGAGGGTGCATAGTCATAACCAAGCACTCAAAGAGTGCTTCAAGAGATTGGATTCTGGTTCTATCTCATGTTGGGAGCCTACTGAATGGACCCAACTGAGAAGTTTAAGGAATAGGAGAAATGAACTATCGACTAGAAGGTCAACAGCATACCCAAACATGCCAAAGTCAGATTTTCCCCCAAGAAACCTTAAAGATACATGTTTGGATGGGTGGAAAAGAAGAGGAGAACGTAAGATACTAAGAAATGCTCACAGGTAGCACTAGAGCAATGACAGACATGCTCAAAGACACACAGATTTTTTTTTTCATACCAGGTGCTTAACCACTGAGTCACATCTCCAGTGCCCCCACCGCCTTTTTAATTCCTTTTTTTTTTTTTTTTTTGAGACAAAGTCTAAGTTGCTTAGGGCCTCACTAAGTTCTTGAGGCTGGCTTTGAACTTGTGATCCTCCTGCCTCAGCCTCCTGAGCTGCTGGGATTAAAGGCGTACACCATTGTGCCCAGCCACTGGGGTCTTCATAAGCTGCTGGTTTACAGACAGTTGGTAGAGTTGGGGGCGGGTAACAACATAAACATCAAGAACAGAAATGACTCCAGTCTTACATACTGTTAAAAAAGTGACAGATAACATTTTCAACTACCATCTGACCAGAGAGTGAATGACATATTCCAAGTCACAGTGTCAGCAGCCAGTTGGCTGACATGGCAGAAAACCTGTCTCACTAGCTGATTTGAAAGAGCATTAACTACCTTCTCAGAGAAGCCTTGGAAAGATCCTGAAAAGTAGCTAGATATGAACCTAGAACGGCCAAACAATCATCCTTCAAGGCCATTTGCTAGGGATCTCACGATGGATTGGCGAGAAGTATCACATACAAAATAATGAGCCCTGAGAGAGACTATGGAAGAGGGAGAACGGCAGCAAGTAGAGAGAGAACCAAGCCAGAGCTGAAGAACCCAAAGGCAGGTGTCACAGCCCTGCAGACTGCTAAGAACTGGAGGCTGAATAAGAATTGCCAGATTCATTAGTATCTCCCACGGGCTGCATGGAGGGGAGCTGGGTCCAGCACTAATGAAATATATAAAGACAGTAAATGGTCCTGTCCAGAAGCTATCCAAGCCCTCTGGAGGAGTGTGACCCAGCCAGCATCCATCAGTCATGTGCAGCAGACAGCTGCAGGAAGCAGGGCCACAGGAAAACCACACAGGGAGATGTCCCTAACTCACTGTCCAGTGTATGTGGCCACAGAGTCCAGCTTGAAAGCCAGGAAGAAATGTTAGAGCAGTTTGGTGGGTGGCGGGAGGCGGCAGATGGGCTCTTGGCTACTCCCTGTTGCAGACTCAGCTGGCCACCCCAAGCACACACAACTCAGTTCCTGAAACAGCCACAGATTTCCATGTCATGTTTCACCCTGGGGACAGGAAATTTGATGAGTGATGTTCACTTTTTTTATCCAGACCTAAGACAATCCCTGGTGGGCTTCTGGAAGTGGTTGCTTTGGTGAAGAAGTACCGATTCTCAGAGAGCACACTGTGGAAGGAGGGGGGCAGCAGAGGCAAAGGAATCTCCTCCTTCAACCTTCTAGAAGATTTACAAGGGGAAAAGCCCGCAGGAGTCACACCAGAGACTGCAACTTTTCCATCTCAGCAACATGGTTCACAAAGGTTCAGCAACCTCTGCCCCCCAGCTCCCGCCCCCAGGGGGAGCCTGGAGGGAGAGCACAAGATCAGATGCCCATTTCTCCATCTTTCTGGAAAACCCTTCTTGCAGTGCAATCTCTTCTTCTGCATATCCACTTTAATAACAGAATAAAGAGTCAAACATATAAAATTGCACTTTAGTGGGCCAAACATGAGCAGTTCCCAGATCACTTGAGAAGGTCTTCGGAGAGAGGAGTTTTTGGTGCAGCAATGTTTTCTTGGCACTTTTTACATATGTGTGCCAAAGGGATTCGGTATGAACTGTCTTGCCCTGAACTTCTAGAAGTAGCAGAGCAAATTTGGAAGTACTGAGTTGGGAGGTGGGAGGTGAGGAGACCAAGGAAAAACAGAGACACTTGCAACTTATTACAAATTAGATCAACTTGAATATCCATGTTTAATTTTAATGCATCACATTGGGATAAAAACATTGAAAGGGACTTGAAAAATACTAATTGGGTGATACTCCTGAAACCCAATCACGGACAACATGTTTTCTTAATTTAAGAAATTGGTGTGTGTATTAGGGGGTTGCATTGAATCAATCAAATGAAATTTTAGTTTTAAAGAGCAATCAGCATTTCAAAAGATGCCTCCATGTCTGAGGTCCTGGGTACCAAAGTGACCACAGTTCATGAGTGACTTGAAACCTACCATGGCAGACTTCATCACCATACCCCAAAGCCAAAGGGCCTATTAACTCCATCCAGCAGGCTGCCTCTGAAGTACACAAAGGAAAGTGGAAAGCCAGCACTTCTTTTTCTTCTTTTTGCAAAACCCCAACCCTGACTGTTTCCAGTGGTAAACACAGGAACACCCATGCTGTGCGATGCTTCCAAGAAATGCCAGGATGACAAGAAACAAAATGTCACACCACACTGGGTGGTGGATCTGCAAGTTCCACATCCAAGTGACTGGGGAAAGAGTCGGCTTATTAGGTCACAGCCTAAAATTTAGGAGACACTTCTTCCCAAAGAAAAATTGGACACTTCAGGAAATTGCATTAACTCCTTCTGGGCACTTAAAGTGACATTTATAAACAGCCACCTGGAAAAATAAATCCATCTTCCAGCATTATTTTGCTTCCTTACAGAGATCCCCAGCATAAGCCCCAAGTACCTACTTCCTTCGATCAGAGGTGACTAACTTTTGAGTGCGAGGATAAACCAGACCTACTGTGCTTTATTTAATCCTAACAGATCTACAAGGTATTCAGTCATCCCCAGCTTACGGATGAGTAAACTGAAGCAGAGGCAGATTAGGTTAGTACAAAGTCACAGGGTAGCAATGAGGGAAGTAAGTTCTCTGATTGCAAATCCCTCTGCAAATCTTCAACTTCATGCTTGATTCCTGGCCTATTTAAACTGTCAAAGGAAACCCAGAACTTACAAGCCCTGGTTGTAGAGCAAGAAATGTCTGGGTTTGGATTTGACACTACTTAAGAGCCAGGTGACTGGCAGTTGGGAGGGAAGTTCTGGTCCCCCTTCCTCCGAGTCTCCACAAGTGGAGTTCCATGCCACTCAGAATGGGGCAAAGCATCAGAAGCAACATTTCTGAAGGACCACATAACTGCCCCCCACCCCCCGCGGGGCAGTGGGGTTATTTCCTTGCTCTTGCCCTTTGGACTTAACGTGTTCTGTGCAGAACGGGGTTGATCTATTCACTAGCTCCAGGGGGAGCACATGGCTTTCTGCTGAAACTAACCCAAAAGAGGGACTCTGTATCTGAAAGGGAGGTTGCCAAGGGGGATAAAATTCAGGAAGGGTGTGTCGCCTTCCTGGCCAGTGTATATGGTGTTTCGGAGAATTCCACCAACAAAGGAAAACAGAAAAGAAGGTAGAGAGACTGACTGATTGCTAACATCACCAGAGCCCCATAGAACCAGCCATGCCTTAAACTAGAACCCCCACACTTCCCAGTGGAGTGAGCTGATAAAATCCATTGTAGAAGTCCATGGGAGCTGACTTTCCATCACTTCTAGCCAAGAGCAAGTCCATGTAACACAACTGAATAACAAAAGAAGTTTCTTTGTATAATCTGAGCATCCTTAATCTGAAAAGTTCCAAAACTTGAAACCTTTTGAGCACCAACATGATGACACAAGTGGAAAATTCCACCTCTGACCTCCTGTGACAGGTTGCAGTCAAAACCTGCACAATCCTGAAAACATTGTGTAAAATTACCTTCAGGCTACTTGATAAGGTATATATGAAACAAAACTGAATTCTGTATTTAGATGTGGGTCCCATCCCCAGGATATCCCATTATGTATACACAAATATTCCAAAATTTGAAATAATCTGAACCTCTTCTGGCTCCCAGCATTTTGGATAAGGGATACTTAACCTGTCCACTTCAGCTCCCAGGTAGAATACAACTGGAAATAAAAATGGAGGTGCTTCCACGATTTTGATGGGAATAAAAGAAGACCTGGAGAAGTGCAACCAAAGCAAAAGATATTCTGTGACCCTTCTAATTTACCATCATCCACAGGTCATCCACAGGCCACCGTATTTTCTGAGCAGAAGCTATTCAACATCTCAGCAGGGTGGCATGGCCGCTGCTGTCACGAAGGCCAATACCTCCTGACTCACACCTACCTGAAGCACTGGAGACCCGGGACACATCCTGGGACTGGGTGGAGCGATTTCGACTCTGTTGTCGGCGCCGACCAGAGGCTGACCTGATGGTACGCACGTGGACCTCACTCACTTTGAAGAAGGCCACCATGAAGGGCTGCTTGTCGTAAGGGCCGTCTCTGCCTACCAGGCCAGCAGCACGGGGGTTGATGTGGAGTCCTTTAATGCAAACCAAAGCAGGCCTCTCTTTACTTCATGAAAACTTAGTCTTGCAGCTACATAAGTTAAGTGATCCTTCCTAGTCTCCTGCATGCTAACAATAAAGACTGAGCATTCTCCAACCTCAGAGGGCTCACTTTGGATGGGTGTAATCAAAATGCTCCTTCAAAAATTTGGAAAAAAGCAAGGAGTGGTGTGAATGCCTGGCTCTTCTATTTCTGCTAGTCATTCATACGCGTTCACTCTTTCTTTCTGATTGTCTTTCTTTTCCAATTGCTGCTGCATAGGCTGGATCAACAGCAGGGCTCCTGGGCTCTGCTGCAGCAGGAGGAGAGTGTACCAGCAGGGTCCCTCAAGCCCACTCAACAGTTAGCATTTCAATGGCTGGTCCTGCCTTTCTCCATCTCAGAGTCCCCTTATGTGCCTCTAACTATGTAAGCTGATCCCATCCTGTCTCCTGGACCTTGGGGGACATGGCCTGAGCCCATTTCCAAGTCCTTGCTAGGTGGCAGGGAAAGGTTTTGGCATTTAATAGAAGTCACAAGGAACAGTAAGTGAGTATTCTGGAGCCAAGAACTAGACCATAAGCCAGGGTCCAATCATATCTGCTGGAGACGAGAACAACGACTGGGGGCCACATTTTGGTAGCATGAGAATCACAGCTCACCATCCCGAGTCACCACACTCAGCTGGAGCCCCATGTTATGCTGTGGTGTCACCAGCCACAGATTGCTGGTGGCTGTGATGTCAAATTCCAGCCAGCCTTCTTCTGAGGCCCACACGACACGGGTGTCCAACAAAAATAGGTCAGAGTCTCTGAAAGAGAGAAAGAAATGGCACTGTGACTTAAAGCTCTCCTGTGGCTCACTCTCTGTCCTGTCATAGTGTTGGAATAAAAAAATGCCGAAGTCATTGGTGTGACACCATGTAGGACCTAGGCATGGTACAATTAGGAGAGGCATGAACTTGGGACAAGGCCCAGCAGGGCCATCAGGGGTCACCTGAACACAGGAGGCCCCTCAACTTCACAAAAAGTCTTGCCACTGCCACCATGTCAAATCTTCTCTGAAATTAGGGTAAATTATAAATAAATATTTCATTTGTTTCAGTGTTTATTTAGTTTACTATGGCATTGCTTCATCTATTGATGATGCTATTTATTAGTTAACTTCCTTTATGGCTTATATACTCTAAAGAGAGAAAGTAGGCAGCAGGGAGCAACCAGATTAAGACAAGATTAAAATCTGGATCCATGTGAGCACTTACAAAGTTGGGACTTGCTTAAATTTTTTAAAAATTATGACCTGAAAATCATCATGTTATTGCCTGTGAAATCCCATTTCTGGGTGACTGTCTGTTCTTTTAATTAAGCCCTCTGAATGTTCCGGAGTGAGCACTGAATCTCTCTGCATATGGACAGTGACCTGGGTATGTTCAGTGATTTTAAAGCTCTTCCCAGAACAACTCATAGCAGGGGTTCTTTGGGTCCTTTCTTTCCAGTGGGTACTCCAAAGGGAATTATATATATATATTTTTAAAGGAGACAATTGCCCAGGCTGGCCCTTGCCCTGGCTCTGGGGCTCAAGTGATTCTCCTGTCTCACCTCCTGAGTAGCTGGGACTACATATGTGCACCACCATGCATAATACTGTTACATTTTTTAGTTTTCAACTAACATAACTCCAGGGGCTTTGTGAAGATGGCGTGCAGTTTCTTTCTGCTCCCTGAGTTGTTGTAGGAAGTCAGATTTATGAACGGTCACCTTTTTAGTGCTTTAGGGGCAACCTCAATTTGAGTTCACATCCCAGGGTCTCTAGAATGAAGTGACCTGGGATTCCCACCATAGGGATGGATATTTTGGCCATGGAGTGATTCAAATCTTCTGGTGTTTGAAATAGTTTACTGAAATATCTTATTATAATTGAGAACAGGTTGAAACATTCCTAACCTCAAAATTACAAAATCCAAGATGCTCCAAAATCTGAGACTTTTCAATCCACTACATGATCAAAACACAGGTGCATCAAAAATTCTGTATAAAATTTAGGTGGCTGTTGCATTGAAGATCTGCAAATACCTTCAGGCTATAAGGTTTTTATGAAATAAAAATGTATTTTGCATTTCAACTTGGGACCCATCCCCAAGATCTCTCACTGTGTAAGTGTAAATATCTCCACTTCCAAAATACTTCTGGCTCCAAGCATTTTGGATGAGAGATACTCAGCCTGTGCTAAGTGTGCATTTAAATAAGTGCAAAGTGCTTTCATTTACTTGTCTTTAATCAGTCTTCATAAGTATCCTAAAAGCTAGATAGAGTATCATTATCTGATTTTACAGCTGGGGAAATCAAGACTCAGTAGTCTTTGTTACAATCATGTGACCAGGTCACACACTACCAGTGAGAGAACCTGGTGCAAGAAAAGTGGAGAGACTTAGTTTTGATTCAAAAAATTTTCCATAATGACACGCTGCCTTTTGAGATGATTACCAAAGACAACCCATGACAAAGGAATGAAATTCGTTTCTAGTTGAGCAAACATTTTTTGGTTAAAAATCTTAAGATTTCTTAGATGGGAAACAGACAATTTTTCTTGCTTCCCTGGCTGCTGAGAGTTAGAAGGAAACTCTATTGTCATCTTTCCCAAGTATAAACAGTAGGTACAGCTACGAGGAGTTTACTCAGCTGCTTAGCAGAGCTGGTGGGGGCCACCCTCAGGCCTGTCCTCTTTAAAGCTGTCTCTGACATGGATGAGTCACACCCCCTGTGGACAAATTACTCCCCATGGCTGGGGCAACAACTGCAAGCAGGGAGACAAGGGGTATTCATGGAAAACAGCAAGAGGGATCACAAGTCCAAAGCTTTGAAGTTCAGATGGAGAGACACATAAATTCCATTCTGGAAGGTCACTGAAGACCCGTATCCAGAAATAACACAGACGTATGAACAGCACTGTGGGAAAAGTAGCCCAGGTCCCAAAGGAAGCACAGGACATGTTCATGTCAGAGGGGTAGAATTTGGCCGGCACTCTCAGGAATCAAGACCCAGAGAGAATCTCTGATGTAAGGTGCCCCTGAGCCAAGAATATGCATGCAGGGAGCTCCTGCTGAGGATCCGTTTTTATTTACAGAGCTTCAAAGGTGCAACAGCTTCCTAATTTTTAAGGAGTTGCAATAAGGATGCAGAGAAATACAATCCAAAGGATGAGTGTGGCTCCACTAGTAAGGAGTGGAATGAAGCTGTATTTTTAAAGAACGGGTTTAGGATAAAGGAAATGGGAGCCTCTTATAGGAGAAAGCAGGGGATGAAACAGAACACCACCATCCAAAAAGGAGAAAAGCAGAGAAAAGAGAAGAGGGCATGAATGTAAGAGGGAGAATGTGAATCAAAAGTGAAACTTGGGGCAAAGGCAGAATTGAGCAAGATTGATGACGACATGGAAAAAGTTAAATCTACAGGGTTTACGGTGATCAGTGGGCATGGGGAGCCAAGTTTCTTTCCCAGCTCTGCTGTGGAGTATTGTTGGGGCCCCCAGGAATTCATGCAGTGTTCATGATACACCGTACCATGAAAATCACGCCAGTGCTCATTGCTTAAGAGACCTGTTAAGTAAAAGCAGTCTAACAGCTAGGCCTTGAAAGATTTAGACTCTCTGGTTCAATGGCAGCGAGGTGGTCTGCCTTCAGATGTTTAGATCCAGGCTGCTCAGTTGCTTTGGAAGGAAGGTGAAGTGGTGCATGGGTAAGTGGGGCAGAGGAATAACAAATATTTACAGCATGCTTTCAACCCATGGGACAGGGTGCCAATGGCCTCCTTCACTCCTCAGGACAACTGGAGAGGGTCCCAAGGTTACACAGGTGTTCCAACTTGAAGTAAGCAACAGAGAAACCGACTCTATCTCCAAAGGCAGGACAACGTCTCTCAGAGAATGCTCAATGTTATCCCAAATCTAGGGCATGATTTTCCTTATGTTGTGATCATGATTTTTTTCATATTGTGATCATCCTGGCAAATGAAATTCTTAATACGTCTAATTGGAGGTTTATAGAAATTTAAAAAATTTTACCCTACAGTTGAAGGCTACTGACCAGCATGCCTCCAACAAAGACTTGCAGAGGTGGGGTTGGTAGGTGTGGTCCCTCCTGTCACCTGCCCACATCAGTATACTCCAACAGGCTGAGAGCACATGGAAAAAACTCAGTGGGTCTTTATCTCCTTTGTCCTTGGAGAAGGGCAGAGTCACCTGAACTCTGGTGGCTGGCTTGACCCTTTATGACAAATTATACCCTTTAAGATCATACCACCCTGGTCAAAATACAACTGTTTGCCACTAACCATTTTACTTCAAAAATGTTCTTGATGTTTTTGACAAAGTGAGATTTATACATTTGAAATCAAAACTTAAGAAATATCAGATCAGGTGACCCTGTCCTGTTCGCTTCTTTAAAACACAGTCCTTTGTCATCTATGTGTCTGGACTGGATGGTAAATTAAGATGGGAGACAGCATTCATGTATTGATGAACTGACTTTCTGCAATCAGGAAAACAAAATAAAAAATAGTTTGAGGAAATGAGATAATCAAGCTCTTACTTTGTACATTTCCCTTATGTAAGGAATTATAGATTACATTTAAACTTTTACAACTAGCAAGATACAAAATGAATAGGATGCTTTCAAAATGACTTTTATTGGTACATCTGATTCAGACAGAAGAGTGGTTTTCATTGTGGCATCTCCATATATACATCAGTATGTAACTTGACCAATTCACTCCCCAACACTTGCCCAATTCCCTCTTCCAACCTTCCCCAGAAACCCTTCCTCTGCCCTAATGGTCTCTGTTCTGCTTCCATGGACTCTCTTTTCCTTCCTGACTTTTTTCCCTCTAGCTTTCACATATGAGAAACTGCACACATTTGAGTCTGACTTTCTTTACTCAAAATTACGGCCTCTAGCCCCATTTGTGTTTCCACAAATGGCAATTTCATTCTTCTTTATGGCCAGATAAAACTCTTATCGTGTACATATGCCATATTTTTCTTTATCCATTCATCTATTGATGGACACGTAGGCTGATTCCATCAGTGGTCTAATATAAATTGTGCTGTGGTAAACGTGGGTATGCACATATCGCTACAGTAGGCTGACTTCAGTTCTTTTGGATAAACACCAAGAAGTGCAATGGTTGGATCATAAGGTAGTTCTATTTTTAGCTTTTAAAGGACCCTCCATACTGATTTCCATTATGGCTGTACCAATTTGCAGTCCCCAAAATAATGTAGAAGTGGTCCTTTTTCCCAGCATCCTTGCCAGTATTTATTGTTATTTGTATTCTTGACAATTGCCAGTCTAACCGGAGTGAGATGGAATTCCAGGATAGTTTTAATTTGCATTCCCCTGATAGCTAAAGATGTTGAACAAATGCTGGGCATTTGCACTTCTTTTGAGAAGTGTCTGTTCATTTGTCCATTTATTGATTGGGTTATTTGGTTTTTTAGTGTTGACTTTTTGAGTTCTTTATATGTTTTGGATATTAATCCTCTGCTGGAAGAGTAGCTGGCAAAGATTTTCTCCCTTTCTGTAGGTTGTCTCTTCACTCTGTGAATTATTTCCTTTGCTGTGCCAATGGTTTTTAATTGATGCCAAACCATTTATTGATTTTTTGCTCTCATTTCTTGAGATATAAGGCTTCTATGCAGGAAGTCTTTGCCCACTCATATGTTGAAGCATTTCACCTATTTTTAGTTCAAACAGTTGCAAAGTTTCTAGTCTTAGACCTTTGGTCCATTTTGCATTGGGTTTTGTACAGGGTGAGACAGAGGGGTCTAGTTTCATTCATCTACATATGGATAACCAGTTTTTCAGCACCATTTGTTAAAGAGGCTATCTGTTCTTCAATGCATGTTTTTGGCACCTTTGTCAACAATCAGGTAACTGCAGTTATGTGGGTTTGTCTTTGTGTCTTCTATTATGTTCCATTGGTCTCCATTGTTTTGTCATTAGAGTTCTATAGTATAATTTGAAATCAGGAATTGTGATGCCTCTAGCATTGCTTTTTTTGCTCAGGATTGCTTTTGCTCTTCTGGGTCTTTCTTCCCTGTGAATTTTAGGATTGCCTTTTCTAGTTCTGTGAAGAATTTCATTGTTACTTATAATGGGGACTGTATTAAATCTGTAGACTGCTTTTAACAATATGACTATTTTAACAATATTAATTCTACTTTTCCATGAACGTGGGCAGTCTTTCCATATTCTAGCATGATCTTCAATTTCTTTCTTCAATGATCTATAAATTTCATTGTAGAGGTTTTCACATACTTGGTGAGGTTAATTCCTAGGCATTTTACTTTTTTGAACTATTGTGAATGGATTGTGTTGGTTCTGTTTCCTGCCACTTTGCTGAATTTGTTTATCAGCTCTTGAAGCCTTCTGGTGGAACCTTAAAGCTATCCTAAATTTTTATGATATCATCTGCAAATAGGGATAATTGGACTTTTTCCTTTCCTATTAATACAGCCCTCTTCTCTTGCATAAATGCTTTGGTTAAAATTTCAAGTACTGTATTGGTGAGGATGCCTTGTCTTATTCCTGATTTTAGGGGAAATGCTTTCAGTTTTCCCAGTTTGATGTTGGCTTTTAGTTTGTCATATATAGCTTTTTGACATTGAGGTACATTCCTTCTATCCCTTGTTTCTTCAGGTTTTTTTTTTTTATCATGAAGGGGTGTTGAATTTTGTTGAAGGCTTTTTCTATTGAGATGATCACATGGTTTTGGTTCATGGTTCTATCTATGTAGTGTATTACATTTATTGATTTGCATATGATGAATCATTCCTGCATTCCTGGGATGAAACAAACTTCATGATGTCTGATCTTTTTAATGTGTTCTTGAATTCACAAAATATTTGCTAATACTTTAAAGAGGATATTTTGCATCTTTGTTCATCAGTGATAGTTATCTGTAGCTTTCCTTCCTTGTACTTTTATCCAGTTTTGGTATCAGGGTGATACAGGATTTGTAGAATGAGTTTGAGAGCCATTTTCTCCATTTTAATTTCATGAAATAATTTGAGGAGTACTGCATGAATTCTACTTTAAGGATCTGGTAAAATTCAGCTGTGAATCCAGCTGGTTCTTGGCTGGATTTATTGATTGGGTTATTCGGTTTTTTAGTGTTGACTTTTTGAGTTCTTTATATGTTTTGGATATTAATCCTCTGCTGGAAGAGTAGCTGGCAAAGATTTTCTCCCTTTCTGTAGGTTGGGAGGCTTTTTATTACTGCTTCAACCTCGTTATTATTGGTTTGTTTAGGTTTTCTATATCCTCTTTGTTTAGTGTCAGTAGATAAGTCTAGAAATTTACCCATTTCTTCTAGATTTTTCAATTTAACTTTTCAGAATAGTCCCTAACGATTCTCTAGATTTCAGTTGCATCTGTTGTAATATTCCCATTTCATCTTTAATTTTATTGATTTGGGTCTTTCTTTTGGTTAGTTTGGCTAGGGGTTTATTAATTTTGTTTACTTTTTTTTTTTTGTAAAGAACCAACTCTGTTTCATGATCTTTTGCATTATTCTTTTAGTTTCTATTTCACTAATTTCATCTCTAATCTTCACTATTTCTTTCCTTCTATTTTAGGATTGGTTTATTCTTGTTTTTCTAAAATCCTAAGATGCACCATTGTTTATTTTAGATTTTTTTTTTTATGTAGGCACTCAAAGCTTCTCTTCTCAGATACTACCTTTGCTGTATCCCAGAGATTCTGGTATGTTGTCTATTTTTTATTCTAAGAATTTTTAAATTTCTCCCTTAATTTCTTCAATGACCCATTCATCAAAAGCATATTGTCCAATCTTTATGTATTGGTACAGTTTCTGTAGTCTTTCATGTTGGTTTCTAATTTCATTCACTGTGATCTGAAGAGATGCAAGAGATTATTTCTTTTTTTTTTTTTTGTATTTGCTAAGATTTGCTTTATGGCCTAATATATGACCAATTTTGGAGAAAGTTTCATGAGAGGCTGAAAAAGAAGTATATTCAGCTGTTGTTGGATAAAACAGATGTCTGTTAAATTCAACTGCTCTATATTAAAGTCTTAAATCTGATGTGTTTTTGCTGATTTTTCTGTCTGGATGATATGTTAGTGAGCACAGTGTGGTATACAGAAGTCCCCTGCTATCATTGTATTGGGGTCCCTTTGGATTGAGTAATGTTTATTTTACATAATTAGGTGCACTGAATTTCAGAGCATAAATATGCACAACTGTTACATCTTCTTTTGGATTGTTCCCTTTATCAACATGTAATGGTCTTTGTTTTTTCTTACCAATTTTGGCTTTAAGTCTGCTTTGTCTGATATCAGAGCAGATATTCCTGCTTGATTTCAGGTTCCATTTGCATGGAATACCATTTTCCATCCTTTCATTTTCAATCTGTGAATGCCTTTTCTTGTGCGGTATGTTCCTTGGAAACAACTGGATCTTGTTTTTAAATCCAATCTGCCAGTCTATGTCATAATTGGAGCATTTAGAACATTTGCAGTCAGTGTTATAATAGAGGTTATATATTTCTTCCTATCATTTTACTTTATTCCTGATGTTTGATTTGTTATTAATCCTCATTTGTTTATCTACTATTCTAATGAGCTTTAGTTTTTCTTAGCTATCTTGGTTGTTTTTCTTCTTCAGTGTGTAGGATTCCTCTGTGTATCTTCTGCAATGCTGGCTTAGTGGTTATGAATTTCTTTGTGATTATCTTTGAATGTATTTCTTTCTTTTTTAGATTCTGAAGGATAGCTTTGCTGAATATAGCAATCTTGATTGGAAGTTATTTTCTTTGGGGACTTGAAATACATCATTCCAAATTCTACCAGTTTTTAGTATTTCTGCTGAGAAATTTGCTATTTTCTTACTGGTTTACCTATATAAGTGGCTTGACATTTATTTCTTGCAGCTTTAAAATTCTTTCTTTGTTCTGAATTTTTGGCATTTTAACCATGTGTCATGGAAAGGTTCTTTTCTGATCCTATTTGGAGTTTTAAATACCTCCAGTAACTGAGTGTCCTTTTCCTTCCCACAGTTCAGAAATTTTCTATTATTTTACTGAATAGGTTATATGTGTCATTAGTCTGTATCTCTTCTCCTTTCTCAAGACCTCTAATTTTTAAATTAGATCTCTTAATATTCTCCCCAAATTTTTGTATATTCTGATTATAGTTTCTTTTGCACATACAAAGTTTCTCATATACATACATACATACATATGAACCAATCAGCAAATACAACAAAAATAAATTCTTAATGAAAAAATTAAAAGAATTGTCTCCACTGAGGTGATTGAAACTGTGCAGAGGGATGGATATTCACTACCTATGCCAGTCTTCACTTCTTTCTGTTTCTTCTTGGGCTATGCACTCCTTAAAGAGAGCAATGGCTAGGAGTTACTAACCCCTTCCTTTTTGTGTTATTCACCAGGCTGCTACCTGGAGTGACCTCGGATCCAAGCTGGTTGAAATGGCTCTCAGCAACCCTGCTCCCCAGTATGAGGTAGGATGGAATGGGAAGTACCATCTACTAGAGTTTACTCTGGACAGACAGATGAATGCACTCCCAGGGCAGGGCTGCCATAGAGTTGTAAATGGGATGTTCTGGTGGCTGGCATCCAGTTCTGACTAGAACTTAGTTGGGTGATATCTGTTACAGAGACAGTAGATCAACACATCCTGGGATGGGCCAATGTGATCTCTGCTGTGTATCTGGTTCTCCAGCACATCCCAAGGATTCTATTCATAGGGCAAGGTAACCAAGGAGGAGTGTGGCACATATCAAACAAGCTAATGCCCATGACTATGGCCCCCAAAGGCCTAGTTCCTGCATGTAGTCATGGCAGCCTGTTTGGCTTCCTGACCCCCTTTAGCTGGTCATGTAAGCCACCAGACTCAAAGGCAAAGTGAGTTACTCTTCCCTCCATATCTCTTATCTGAAACCTCCTACAATCTTCTCTATGCCTGGTTCAGTGGTGTTCCACCAGGGCTACCCTGGGCCTTCTGTTAGGGTGCCAGTAGGGAAAGTATGGCAGTATTTGCTATGATCTCCTGGGTTTCCACAGCAGCAAGCTCCCATGTGACCTCCATAAGATGAATACCCTCTCAAAAATTGAGAAAAATGGAGTACTTCTCAAATACAAGCTTCTTGTGCAGCCTCTGGATCAGCTAAGTCCTTCTGTCTTTCTGTTCTACAGTTGTTTCTGTGTTGAATTCGCTGTTTCTTTCTCTTTCCCTTTGTGCCATCCTTACCTCTGTGGACCTCCAGCACCACCACCAACATAGATTTGGCCCCAATGTACTCTTTCTTGCCCTCTATCCAAAACACCAGAATTTCTGCATTTCTCCAACTCTTTGACTGTCCAATACTAAAAATCAGTGAATTCTCCCAGTCACCCACCTCCCCTCACTGACAAGCAGTCTTCCCACTGCTTCAATTCTGAGCCACAAAGAAAGTGGAAAGTGTAGCTTTCCTGTTCCCCACCATCTTGGCTTCTCCAGGAACAGGACATTTGAAAATAGAGTACTATGCACCCAGGTAAACTGCTACACATACACACACATATGGATTTACGCAGCAAGGGTGAATAATACTATACAATTGGTTAAGTCTTAACTGATCTTGTGCCACTTGACATTACTTCATTTTCAACCCAATGCTAGCATGGTAAAAAGATGCTTTAAATATCAGCTTGTTACCTTGAGTCTGTGTAAATGCTATTTCATTTTTAACAAGCCAGTATAAGTCACTTTGTGTTAGGATAATAATGTAGTCAACACTCATGTAGTGTTTACTTTGTGACTATTCCAAGTGCTCTTACATAGGTCAACACCTCACAAATACCATAAGAGATCAATACTATTAATATCAACACAGGTTTACATGTGAGGAAACTGAGGCACATACATTCATGGCTACTTCCTTTGTCCTCTTTAGCCACCTAAGTAAAACAAAGTTTCCATGCACTGGTGTCAACTCCAACTACCCCAGTGACCAGCTCAGATTGGGGGAAGATTGCCTCCAGTTTTTCAACATATTATGTCTAAATCTTATCTGTGTCATTTCTCCAATCCCATATTTCCACATCCTTGACCAATGTGGGGAAATGAAACAAAAATACTGCTAATTTGTGATTTTTAAGAGAGAGAGGTTTCACAAAATAATCTTAACCACTAACATGGGCTGCCTCCCACAAAGCTAGAAAGCTTTGCACAGAGATGCATGCAACCAAAGCAATCTGTTTCTAGGAATGAATAATACATAAGGCATGGTTTCCAGAAACTAAAACTGGCTTCTCTGTCTTCGAAGTTTACCAAGTGGATAAGCAGTTCCCAAAGAATACTGTCCTCAGTGACTGGCCCACCTGACTCCCCTCCACCATAAAATATTCTAGCATTCTTCTGAGTACATACATTTTTCTATAACTTTAATTTTACACTGTACCTCAGAAATAACAGAACACTGATAGGTGGAAGAACAAGGTTTGGGAAGGAGCCTGTTGAGTTTTTGTTTTTTTCTTTCATTTTCAGGCCCATCATTCTGGTATAAGGAATATGGGAGGATGAAACTAGTTACCTAACCTGAGCTGTGGTTCAGTTGTATCACCCCATTTTTGGGGAAAAGGGACAAATACTGAAATGTTCATTGCTTACATGAGGCCCACACTGAGGGAGCCAAAGATTATCAGTCCAGCAGTTAGATTTCAGGAGTCCAGGAGGATCATAGCTGTGAAAGCCAGGCACAGAAAGAGAAACAGGTGTGGCTGGGCACTGTGATAAAAGCCTTGGTTTTCCTCTCACATCCTGGCTTTCTCAAATTTGCCCTTCCCTTGAAAAAGGAAACCCGTCTCAGCTATCTAAAAAGGTTAAGTTTTTATCTCCACTCTAGCAGGTAGCACTGAAAATCCAACCAAATTCAAAGAGAAGTCTGTAAGTAATGCTTTTCTGGATCAACTTCTAGATCCAGGTCTTACAGAACTACAACATTTGGTTAATGATGCAAACATCGATATTCATAGGGATTTGTTAAAAAGTTTTCTAAAGGAAAATAACAAGAAATTTTATTGTCTCTTAGAGACTAATGCTAACACTGCCACCAAACTAACACTCCCACCAGAACAATTAAAAGTAATGACTTAACTGAA
The DNA here is from genome assembly GCA_020662805.1 of Glaucomys volans. Classification (NCBI taxonomy): domain Eukaryota; kingdom Metazoa; phylum Chordata; class Mammalia; order Rodentia; family Sciuridae; genus Glaucomys; species Glaucomys volans. Next base: position 30,253 of record JAJEJO010001945.1, read on the forward strand.
AAACAACAACAAAATAAAAACTCGATTGAAGTCGTCTTAGAGCAACCTGGTGAGGCTATACCAGATGGGTCAAGACCGAGACCCCTAAGATAAGGGACTGCAACTGAGGTGAGCCCTGAATTGGGAGCTGCCTTTTAATTCCAGAGCATTTGTTAATTCCTAGCATGAGGCATACACCAAAGGGAAAGCAGCAGCAGCCTGAAGTTTGGAGCAGTATCACTGGCTAGGGATAAAAATGAGAGTTCAAGGCAGCTAGGACATGCAGGGCTAAGGTCCCAGAGGAAAGAGGCTGCACAGAAGGGGATGTGTGAAAGTGACCTCATACAAGCTGGGCTCACTCCTATGCAGTCCTTTTCTTCTTCAAGATCTGGTTGCCTTGAACACCAATATTTTCATTTGAGATATTTGCCAAATATTAGCTATGTATCCATGGGATGAGAAGTTGAGAAAACAAGCAGAAAGAAAATGTTGAGAGGCTTAATAGAAGAGCAGAGTTTTTGGCAGTCCCACAAATCTGGGCAGTGAAAAAGTAGAGTTCAGAGCCCACCAAGGAAGAGGACCTCTGGTAAGCATCCTAGACTCTCAGCTGAAAACCCTGAAGGGCTACACTGAGGGAGAAATGGAAAACCAGAAACAGATGAGCCACAGCAGATCCTGAAACCTCCCCTGAACCAGAAAGAACAGGGTGATTTCCCTGCATTGTATCTGAGTTCCAGAGGAACAATAAAACTAGTCTAGAAGGAGGTAACAAAATCTAGAAATGTCTCTCTAAATAATGTCCAAATGATAATAAACATAAAGTCATCAAGCATGCCAAGGAATATAATCAAGGGAACAAAAAGATAATGGAAATAGACCCATAGGTGACCCAAGGAGTAGAGTTACCAGACATTATCTTTGAATCAGTCTTATGTAAAACTAACACTAAATCACAAATTGAACTTGTCTCAGAGTTGTGACATTGGCTTGCCATTTGATAGTCTTTCAATATGGTAGTCATATTAACACTATAAAGGAGAAAAAAATCAAATGATATCCCCAAAGGTTCAGAATAGACATGTGATAACATTTCACCTCAGGGCTAGGGACACAGTGCAATGTCAGAGCACTTGTCTAGCAAACACAGGACCTGGGTTCAATCCTTAATACCACCAAAATTTTTTTCACATTATTTCTTATTCAAATTAAAACCTTTATAAACTAGGAATGGAGAACAATTTCCTGAATCTAAAAATGTATCTATAAAAATATTTACAACAATCATCATCCTTCATAGTAGTAAATCCACACCCCTACTGAGATTAGAAATCTTACAGATATTTTAGTGGATTTCAACACTGTACTGGACATCGTAAGCAGTACAATTAAAGAAGAAAAAGAGAAACAAAAAATATATATATAGGAATTGGAAAGGAAAAAAATAAAACTGATATTTATGCCTGATATGATTATACTTATAGTATAGAAATTCCAAAAGATTTCATTAAAAAAAATTAGAATTAACATGTAATTGTTCAAGGCTACTGGATATAAGATCAATATACAAAAATCAGTTGTATTTATATATGTAAGGAAAAAAACTCTGAAACTTTTAAAAATACCATTTACAATTGCATCAAAAAACTTTTACTTCCTAAATTAATGTTTGTCACACACAAAAGAACTCTATATTATTGAAAGTTATTAGAGAAAGCCTAATAAATGCTATATGCTTGAATGAAACACTCGGTATTGGTAAGATGTAAATTATTTCCAAATTGACCTCTACATTTAATGTAACTCCAACCAGAATCCCAGCTAGTTTTTTGTTTCGTTTCATTTTTTATGGAAATTGGCAAATTCATTTTAAAGTTTATCTGGCAACATAAGTGGCCATTAGTGTCCAAAAGAGTCTCAAAAACAAATTTGAGAAGCTTACACACCAGATATCAATCTTCATTATAAAACTAAAAGAATTAAGACAGTGCAGTATTGGTGCAAGAGGAAAGAAATCAACCGATGGAACAAAATAAAGATCCCAGAAATAGACCCAGACATATGCAATCACCTAATATGAGGTAATGGTGCCACTGAGGCACATAGGAAAAGGCCAGTATTTTTAATAAATGGCACTGAGTCAATTAAGTTTTCTATTCTTCTCCAGCTGGCCTATCTAATAATCTACTCCAGTGTCTCACTTGTGGTCTCAAAATTCTGTAGTTTTGCTCATTCTGCTGAGATGAGAGCATCTGCATCTTGCTGCCTCTTGGGTATCCCAGCAATGACTCAAACATATCCAAACCTGAACTCATCTTCGTTTCCCTTTCTTAACTTATTTCTGTGTTCCTTATTTTTGTGAATGGCTCAGAGTTTTAAACTAAAAATTCTGGAAAAAAAAATCATGTCTTTGCCCTTCCACGATTATTTTCTCTGCTGGGAAAATTATGTTCTATCTGTAAAACAGGTCTGAATTTGTGAATTTTGTCAAAAATTAAGGCAATAAGTTAGTCTAGGATTGATCCTGAGGGATCTGGCAGTCTAGGGTTGGCTTGGTTGACCTAAGAAAACCTTTCTTGAAGTTTTGAAAACCAACTGTAAAGCAGCACTGCCTTTCCTTGATTCTAAAATGTGTTTGTTCAGATCCTAAGGATTCTGAAGTTAAGATGAAACGTGAAACTTAAAAAAAAACAAGTAAGTGAACACAAGTCTGTCTAGCCCTCCATCCATCCATCCATCCATCCATCCATCCATCCATCCATCTTTCCTTCTTTCCAAATGGAGGAGTTTGTTTTGATATTGCTTACACCAGGCGGATATACATTTTAAATCTGCAATTAGTTCTCCTTTAAATGTCTTTCAAAAAAACTGTACCATGATAGAACGTGGAAAAGTTATCACAGACAGAAGACACCTCAAAACCATTACCACAAAACAACACAACTGCCCAAACATGGAACACAGAACGTCAAAACTAGCAGAGGTGAGTATAGCATATTCATGAATCAAAGAGGACCATAATTCAGAAACTAAACATGCTCTGCTAAACTTCTAGTTAGCTTCCAAGAGATTCTATTTGACATCTAAGCATATGCAGTTGAGTTAAGAACCATAAAGATGTGCCTTAAGAAATGTAGATGAAAATGATATTCTTTAAAGATGCTATAGAAATAAAGGTCATAAGAACATATGAAAAGCCACAAGGCGCCATCGTGCTAGTGCAAGAGGGTAAAAGTCAGATGCATTCAGGGCAGTCTGTCCTCCCCTGTGAAGATGGTGTGGTGTGGATGCCACACAGAAGAATACAGAAAAGAAGCGAATGGACAGAAGTGTAAGTATCGGGAAAAGTACACAGACTTTGGGGAAAATTTAGACTTTCTTCCTCTCCACGCTCCTCCTCTAGAAAAGTTGTTAACAGATCAATGGTCCACCTAGAAAATGAAGAATTGCAAAGGTGTTCTGCAGGAAGGCCTCAACGGTCAAAAGCACCAGGACCTGATTTTTAACAAGCACATTTTCGCCACCAGTGGAATGTTCTCCTTGGCCCTCCAGACAGCCCACATGGAAGATGTGGAAATGGAGGTGTGGGGACCTGCCACAAGGAGACTGCTTACCCCTTCTGGCACCTCACCTTTACCTTGGGATGGTTCCCATGTCATCAGGGTGATTTTTGGAACGCATGGCAGACAACAGTTTAGGCATTGTTTAGCCTTGACAAAATGCACATGGACCACGCTTTATACTCTCAAAGGTGACAAGCCTGTCCTGTCTATCAAGTCACAGCAAAATCCTAATGGGAGAATTTAAGAGAAGGCCTTTTCCAAACTGTTAGTTCTACATAAATGCAAAGTTTTATCAGCATCATCATAAGGACATAGTGATTCATAGTTGTCAAAATTGACATCAAACTTTTTTTTTTTTTTTTTTTTGGTTCTGGTGATCAATTCCAGGACCTCATCTATGCCAGGCAAATGCTCTACCACTGAGCCACATCCCCCAGCCACCAAATTCATCCTAAAATGTAAATATCACCCAATACTATGGAGTTAAATTTTAAAAAATAAATAAACAAAATGCAAAGGGCAACTTGAACTTGAACTTAGTATAGGCCTCTTAGTTGTTGATCTCACTCTCATTATGGGTTCCTTCAGATCTTTCCATGATTTAAGATTTATCTAAGGGCTGATTCTCAAATTTTGAGTAAAATATCAAGTACTTCCCTGATATTACTAAAAGCACCAAGTACTCACTTTTTAAAAAACTTACCTGGTCCAATTGCTTCTTATCAGTTAAAACAAACGTTTCTTCACAGTGCAAAGTGAAGGCCTACCTTCCAAGAATCTCTCCTGACCCTCCCTGGGCCCGGTTTCCTGACTGCCCCCAGTGTCAGAAAACCTAGGTCATCACTTCTGCCCTCAGCTGAGCGTATGACTCAGCATTGAAAAACCTGACTCCTTTCTAAGGAGGCCAACTGTGTTGCAACACAAACATTTCTTAAATTAAGGGAATCCATCAAATGTTACAAATTTCACTTAAACACAGATTAGACAAACAAGTTTCTTTACAAGCCTGGAAAAGGATTTTTAGCCAAGACGGTACAGATGGGGAGATCAAACCAACCCCCACAAGGAGTCCTGCAGTCAAACCTGGAGGCCTCTGGAAGAACATTGAGAAGCCATGGGAGGCCCGGGCTCACGGCCCACAGATAAGAAAATCTGGCCAACCTGGAACCCTTCAAAAGCATGAGATTCTCCAATTCTCCCAGTATTTCCCCTCTCCTATGCTCAAAAATTAAACACATCCAAAGGCCAAATGCTCCCATCCTAGAAGGCAAAGAAATAACAGCTCTCTGCTTTGATAGGGAGCCATTCAAGGTTGGGACCCTTCGGGACTCTGTTTTCCAAACTCACTGCTGGCCCTGAGAAGTATGTCACCGCCATCTTAAGCATAAGGCAGCTGTACTTTTTTGGCTAGAGTTCAGTATAAACCTTACAAAGTTTCTGTTAGCGCTCTTTAAAAAAAAATAATAATTTTGAAAAATTCCATAGTCACTAAACTTTCAGCTTAGTGTTTTTACTATAATGTTTTTCCCTTAGGACAAAGAAAACCATGCATCCCAAACAAACTTCTGAGCCAAAAATGTACCAGTACAAAAGTTATTCCCACCAGAGAAATGTAATGGAATAATTAGATTGAAAAATCTATGGTAAAGTCATTCCAGAGAACTGCTGAGTGCCAATTCTCTCCAAAGTATCAAAAGATGAATATCTAGCAATGAATAATTTGCTTTCCAAAAGAAGCCCTCAAAAGCAAGGCCATTGCATATGCTTTTATTTAGGAGTGACAATCAGGCATTGGAAAACTTCCCTTTCATTCTGATTTTTGATCTATCATAAAGATACCACAATGGCTGTATTTTACTCTTTATTGAACTGTCCCAGCTTGGAACTCATCTATAGCCCTCCGTGTGTATATTCCACACCATAATATATTCCTAACATCTGCCATCACCCCTTCTTCTTCCATTTACCCCACTGCAGACTTAAACATGCACAAGGGTTTGATGGTGGTGGTGCTTTCAAAACTACAGTGAACCTTTCATAGATCACATTTCTAAGGATTTCAGTATGCATATCTGTGACAGACCCACACACAGATCGGTAAGTTCAGAAGAAACCAAAGTCATTCCGAAACCTTTGAACATTCTTGGTAAGTCAATAGACTTCCAAGACCGAGAGCAAGAATCCGGATATATTTTATAAAACCAAAGGTGACACATTTCTCAGAGAGCCTGTAAGTGCAGGGTTGTGCCTCCTATACATTGTTTTCCTTTCTTACCTTTTTTACCTACTTTGTAATTGCTAGACTAATACATTGCTGGCTTAATTTCTGCCTTGTGCACACTGAGAACTATACAACAATGCTAACCTGTGCATCATATGCTTGATTCTCTCTGGACCGACCCCTTAGGTACCAAGCAAAGTCAAAAGTCACTGGCTGCTTTTCTGTGCACTCTAGTTTTGAACTACCTGCTGTGACAGGTTGTCCTTCTGCCCTTCCCATCCTTCAACCATCACTCCATGGAAACTTTTCTTTATTATTAGGTACTTCCAAGAACATATATCATTGCAGTTTTTTTTTTTAAATGGTCTGGATTCATTTTAGGAAACAAGAATAATATAGACATATTGGGGAAAAAAAACTATCATTCCCTTAAATCCAAATGGTAAAATAATACTTAAACCCACTTACTCAAAGGTAATCATGTGTTTATTAAATGCACAAATAAATAGCCTTGTCATCTGAATTAGTATCATTTATAAGCATTATTACATAAATTTAATGTGTGAACCCAACAGTAGTGGAAAACATTTTATCCCCAATACAAAATACAGTTGTCTGGTCACAAAAGGTGCTTAGTAAATCATCCTTGCTGGTTTGCTCAGGAAAAGATAAGTATTTGGAAAATCAGCTTAATGGGTAAAATCTTTTCAGCTAACAGAACCCTGTAGAACACCCACCTCCTCATGTTCATGGGCTGCCCCTCAACTCCTAAGCACCTTCCACAGACAGACGTGGGGTCACATGATGACAGAGGGTGAGAAATGGGGCCGGGCCCACCTTTTGGGCTTCCTTGAGCCTTCATACCTGTGCTGATGCTCCTGTAAGACTTGATAAATGCTGATAAGAAAAGTTTGGTTTTTAAAACTGCCCACAACACAGTCCTTGTAGATGCGGAATTCTGCAGCCGTCACAGCCTCACCCTCAGGAATCTGGGATAAGTTGAACTTGAACTCTTTGTGGTGTCGCTGGCGAGGGGAGAACTCCTTGTCGTACTCCACTATAGGATCAAACGAGAGAGAGTGACAACTATTGTTATTGACTAAGTGCCACAGGCTCGCCTCATGAAAGCTCCCCCGTCTCACTCCATCAGCGGATTACTAGTTAGCAATGAGGGGCAGAGGGAAGAATGTGAGCCAGACCGTCAGGTGGGCCCAGTTACCGACATCACAACACCTGAGGATGACATCCACTTCTTGGGTGTTTTCAGTTTAAACACTTTGGTTTGAGTACTTGGTTAAAATGAATTGCCCGAGAGCAAGTTATTTAGACTCTTGGCTTCAGGTTTCCTCATCTGGAAAAATGGGTAGAGGATGACTTTGTGGGGAAAGATGGAGAATAGATGAAATCCCAGGCTGACCACGACGCCCTCCCAGCCCCCTTCCCTCCCAGGGCTTTCCCCCTCAGTTCTACTCCAGTGTCACCATCTGCAGCTGGCATGACCAGGGTAGCCCTGCACTGAACTTGAGTGGGGTGACGTGAGAGCACTGGAGGAGGGAGGGGAGAGGGCAGCACACTTTGCCTGGACCTGAAGTTCAAGGGGACTCGAACGTTGCCTGCTATTCAGTGGAAACTCTTGTTGAGGGTAAAGTGTCATAGAAAATGGTGCCCTGCTGTCCACCTACTGGCAGAAGCTGGGGATTGAGTGATGGAGGGAGGGACCCTCTGCACTGCCAAACTGCTGGAACCCCACTTAATCTGTGAGTAGATCCCAAGCAGAACTAGTATGTGTGAGGAGGAAATCACCAGTGATGTCATTCACTAGTTTCTAATGATGTACACTGAAAGAAACCTTTGGAAAAGGATTGAGTCTAAAAGTTCTTTTTTTAATTACTTGAAATGAAGCTAGTTTTCCATCCATGGATGAACGGATATGTGGTACATACACACAACGGAAGGCTACTGAGTCTTTAAAAGAAAAGGAAATCGTGCTGTTGGTGACAATGTGGATGACCCTGGAGGACATTATGCTGGGAGAAATAAGTCAGGCTCAGAAAGACAAACACCATGTGTTCTCACTGATGCATGGAATCTAGGAAGGACAAACTCAAGGAAGCTGAGGTGGAACGTGGTTGTCAGGGGTTAGGGCATAAGGAGAGGGTGGGGACCTGGGAAAAGTGAGTTGGTCCAAGGGGACAAAGGTCAATTTTGCATTAATTTTACAGAGCTATCATATAGCACGGTGACTAATAATACCATATGGCATACTTGAAATTATTAAGAGAGTACATTTTAAATATTCTCACCACAAAAAAAGGTGACAGAGAGCTTTGTTAGCTTGACAGTGGTAATCATTTTACAATGTATGTGTAAAATTTCATATATATATACATATACATATATCAAAGCATGTTATATCCCTTAAATACATACAATTTTTTGTCAATTACACCTTGATAAAATTAGAAAAATAACTTTTTCAAATAAAATCTTTTTCCTGCCTAAAAAACTAGTACAGAAAATTGCAATTACTGATTATTATGTTTTGAAGTTAGCTTCAGCTTTGAATGTTTATATAAAGTCTTGTGTGAGAGAGATGATCTCAAACCTCGGGGCTTAACTCAGAGTCATCATGAAAGAAAGAGAGGTGGGCTCTGCTGCCACCAGAAGCCCTGACTCTGTCCCCTGAGTCAAGAAACACTCCTGCTCCACGGCACCTATTAGTTTTTTCTTAGTGACAACCCAGATGAAACCTCATGAGTGAATTCACCCTTGATGCCAGAACTTTCCCAGGGCTCATGGGCAGAAAGCAAAAATAAAATCATTTGCCATCTTGAACTTTTACTTCCCATGTGTGCTATTTCCTATAGTCATCAAAGAAAAGTTGTGAAGATTCAGAATCTTTCAAAAAATCAAAACATCTAACAGCTCTCAAGAAGAACCCAAGTCCTTGACGGCATTTACAGAAGCTAAGGAGAGAGAATCCATTTTTGGGGACAAGATTTTAAACCGAGAAGTTCCAGAACTGACATGCAATTATACAATAATTCCTTAATGCTGGGATTTCCTTTTTTCTTTTTTCAAATTTTGGGGGTTAAAAAAAGAACAAGTTTCGGCTTCTGCAAGTACTTGAATGTAAAGTAGAAGGAGGTCCAACCAGAAAGTAAACCACAGCCCCAACCAGGACAGCAGGTTTTCTAATTAGTGGCTAAGCATGAAAAGCAATATTGTTAAGGAGTTCACTCAAGGACACGCACATGGAACGCTGTATCACTTTCCCAAAAACTGATCTGCCTTTTAAGTTTGATATGTTATCACTGTTGGTTAAAAAGTGAATCAAATCTGATTTCCCAAAGAGTCTTTCTTTAAAAAAAAAAAAAACAGAGCTTTTCTATGGGGTCTTTTGGAACTTTAATTTCAACATTGCCACATGAAAATACATTTTCTTTTTTAAAAAAATTTGTTCTAATTAGTTATACATGGCAGTAGAATACATATTGATACATCATACATAAATGGAGCATAACTTCTCCTTTGTCTGATTGTATATGATGTACAGTTACAGAGGTCATGTAATCTATACAAATAAAGATAATGTCCAATTCATTCTATGATCATTCTTACCCCTACGCTCCCTCCCCTCCCTTCATTCTCTCTGTTTAGTCCAAAATACCACAATTCTACACACCCACTTCTTAATGTGAATTAGCATCTGCATATCAGAGAAAACATTTGGCTTTTAGTTTGGGGAGATTGGCTTATTTTGCTTAGCATGATATTCTCCAGCTCCATCCATTTCCCAGCAAATATCATAATTTCATTGTTCTTTAAGGCTGAGTAATATTCCATTGTATATATATAACACAGTTTCTTTATCCATTCATTTGTTGAAGGGCACCCAGGTTGGTTTCATAATTTAGTTATTGTGAATTGAGTTGCTATAAACATTGATGTGGCTGTGTCACTGTAGTATGCAGATTTTAAGCCCTTTGGATAAAAACCTAGGAGTGGGATGACTGGGTCAAATGGTGATTCCATTCCAAGTTTTCTGAGGGATCTCCATACTGCTTTCCAGAGTTGTTGCACCAATTTGTAGTCCCACCAGCCATGTATGAGTGTACCTTTTCCCCCACCTCCTCACCAACATTCATTGTTGCTTGTATTCTTAATGATTGCCATTCTGACTGGAGGGAGATGGAATCTCAGTGTAGTTTTGATTTGCATTTCTCTAATTGCTAGAGATGCTGTGAAAATACTTTGTTAAGATTCACTAGAGAACATGTATAAGAATACTTCAAAGAAGTCTTTCAATCTCTCTTACTATAAACAACAGTTTGAGAAAAAAAATACAGATGTTAAGTGAGCCAGATGACAGTAACTAAGACTTTTCAGTTACAAAGATTAGAGAAAGATACAAAAATTTCAATAAGTGAGAAATGTGGTGGCAGGTTTTTGAGAGGCACACCTCTACCAATAAATCACACCTGCCCTTGAGTGGTTTCCTCTCCTAGCTGGCTCTATAACCTGCTTTGGACCATGGAATGCAGCAACAGTGGAGCTGAGTAATTTTTGAGGCTAGGTTGTAAGTTTTGAACTTCCTTCCATGCTTGTGTGAGGAAAGACAGCTGCAATGTAAGAAATAAGAAGCTGGACTACCCAGAACCTCCATGTTGTGAGGAAGCCCAAGCTAACCATGCAGAGAAGTGCATGGAAGGAGAGTGAGAGGGGTTGTAGGAAGAGGAGGAGGAAGAGAAAGAACACCACAAATTGTCTAGCCACTCACCAAACACTTCAGCAGAGGCATCCAACATATTCCAAAGAGGCCATGTTGGTCGTCAAGCCCAGGGGAGCTTTGGATGACTCTAGTCTGACTGCAATTGCAGGAGAAACCTTGAGCAAGAATCTCCCGGGGAAACCCGTTATCTCAGAGGACCATGAGGGATGATGATGCATTGCTGGTTTTAGCCCCTTTGTTTTGGGGGGTTTGTTTTGCAATCATAACAGGATAACACAAAAAGAAAAGAGATGACAGTAGAGGCTAAGAGAGGGAGAGGAGAGAGCCGGCGCATCTGACCCTGCTAGGAAGGGAAGCGTGCATGTAATTCTTAAGGATAAGGATTGTGCAATGCTGGAAGGCAATACGTATGACTCAGGAGGAATCCTGGCAAATGCTCACAGACAGATGCAAAGAGATAAAGATCCTAAAAATGAGAAAACAGAAGCACAGTTCAAAGTATTCATTTTATCACAATGCAAACTAGAACCCGCTGCCTTTTAAGGGCATTTTCCCATTTCTCCTCTACCAAGACAATATCGTCTCAAAGCATTCTGAACATTCTTTTCTCTGATCCTTCCTGGGGGGAGAGTCCTGATCTCTGTTGCCCCTACCCCTTACTCTGGTCTTCTGAATGCCCCCTTGATGTCTCTCAGCTCCAAGCTGAGCGCCTTCCCCACTCTGCCAGACACCTCAGTCACCATCACTGACATTTGCCCAGAACTTCTCCTTTCTCTTCCACTCTTTTGCCTGTCATTGGATTTACACAACGCACTTGCCGATGTCTCAGAAGGATGCAAGAAATAAACACAATGTGGTTACTACCTCCGTGCGCCCCTGAAGGCCACAATGGTAGAATGGTCATGTTTCTAATGAACTTAAGCCATTCAAGTCATAAGATTATGGATTCCTTAAACATCACATAGTTCAATAAATAGGAAAAGAAGGGAAAGGATGAGGGTGAAGTTTTGAATTCAGCCTCAGTACCTAGCTGTAACCTGAGTATTCGTCTTATCAACAGCGGGGCCACATGTCCTGTACAACAAAGTAGGGGCTAAGATAGTAAGGAAGTGTCAAATTGCAATGCTGGTTTGGAATTCCAGCTCCCCCACCTCCCCCCTTTTTTTTTTTTCCTTACTTATGTGATACTAGTCAAAAGGTTCAGTGCTAGTTAAGTGGAAGAATAACACTTCTGAAGATTAAGTGAAACATTCTACATATAATAGCCTGTGGCATAGCCTAAGTCCTCCATGAATGCCAGTTGTCATAACCACTGGCTGGCGTTTTAGAATCCAGCTCCTCTGAGCTTGCTTCCAAGTGCACTTTTGATGAGCAATTCAAATTCAAATTTGGTGAGGGCCAAGATGCACCCTGCAAAATGGGCAGTAAAATCTTATCATCCGTGGTGTTCGGCTAGTGAACAGTGCTGCGTTCTCTTAGGCAACAGTTCCTAGAATTTAATTTCAAGGACCAGTTAAAACATTTTTAAAGAATGGTGATGACCTCACACAAGGTCACTGACATGTTCTGTTTGCCCTTCGTAAGGACAATAAAACAACAAACGGCATTCTTTTAACTATGATGTCATTTCTAGAAATCCTTTTAACACCAAATAAAACAGAAAGGACGTAACTGAAGAATATACTACCACCCTCTAAATTGAAAAACATTTGGCTTTATAAATCTCACTTTCTCTTTTTGCTTCAGACCCTACCAATCCTAGATCTTTGACCAACATGAAGGAACTGTAGCCCCAAGCAATCCAAGTTACGGGCTTAAGATGAAAAAAGATAAATTATGTAATTAATGTTACACACACAAAAGGGTACTATGGATTAATAACTAATTTATACAGAGTAGTGGGATTTGCTGTGGCATGTTCATAGGTACATAAAAACATAATCGGATCAATTTCAGTTCCCAATACTGCAGATGACTGAAGTGAAACCAGCACTGAGCTTCAACACCAGGACATGACCACCACTGTTTTCCTGCCTTCCTTCCCCATCCCATCCCACCTCTGTCCCAAAAGCACCTTCTTCAAACAGTGCTTACTATTGCCCTGCTTTTGAAAATGAACAATTCTACCACATGTATGTGAATCACTAAATTATACAGTGTTAGTTTTTCTATTTTCCTAAAAGTCTTTCCTTTTAGAGGCATGATAGAGATTGTACAGGCACACATGGAAACACAGGTGTGGTCGCAGAGCACAGAGGCAGCCCTTGAAGATGGCCAGGCTGCCTGGCAGACTGAAGTTCCATGGTGGGTGAGCCCTCAGTCCTCTCCTCAGCCCTATCTTGAATATAAAAAATATGGGCATTTCCTTTACAAGCATTGGTGAGGAGGTAGAGAAACTGGAACACTGGTGCATGACTGGTGGGAATGTAAGATGGAGCAGTCACTGTGGAAAACAGTATGGAAGTTCCTCAAACTACTAAACGTGGAATTACCATATACTCTAGCATCTCTCTTTCTGGATATATTTGCAAAAAAACTGAAAACTGGTCTTTGAACAGTTTGCATACCCACACTCACAGCAGCATTACTCAGAAAAGTCCAAAGCTGAAAGCAACTCAACTGTCCATCAACCAAAGGATAAACACAATGCAATATGTACGTCATATTTACTACAATGAAATATTATCCATCCTTAAAAGGAAGGAAATTCTGACATGCTACATCACAGATGAACCTTGATGACATCATGCTCAGTGAAACAAGCCAGTCACAAATGGGCAAGTGTGGTATGATTAAATGAGGCATCAAGAGTAATCAAACTCACAAAGACAGAGAATAGGATGGGAGTTGCCAGAGGCTGGGGAGAGGAAATAGGGAATTATTTAATAGGTGCAGAATTTAAATGTATGAAGATCAAGTTCTATAGATAGATGGTGGTGCTGCTGTAGAGCGGCCTGGATGGAGTTAATGCTGCTGAACTGCACACTTGACATTTTTTTTTTTTTTTGGAACCAGGGATTGAACTCAGGGACACTTAGCCACTGAGTCACATCCCCAGCCCTATTTTGTATTTTATTTAGAGACAGGGTCTCACTGAGTTGCTTAGGGCCTTGCTAAGTTGCTGAGGCTGGCTTTGAACTCACGATCCTCCTGACTCAGCCTCCTGAGTCACTTGGATTACAGGCATGTGCCACCACGCCCAGCCACACTTAACATTTTTAAAATGATAAATTTTATGTTAAGCATATGGACCATAATTTTAAAACCTACTAAAAATGAACATTTTCTTGTGTTATTGTATCTAAATTTAAAACAATTCTTCACTATCCCCCAATACCCAATCCATCATCAAATTTCCTGAAATATCTCAAACATTGTCTTTGTACGTTTGTTTTAATTGGAATCAGGATCCTAACAGGGTTCACCTGTTACATTTGATTGTTTTGTCTCTTAGTTTCTTTTTATTAGTGCTTAATGTTTACACAGAATAGTGTGTTTTGTTGTGATGTATTCATAGGTACATAAAATATACTTTGATCAATCTCTCCCCAATGCCTCTGTCCTCCCTTCCTATGACCCCTTCCTCTACCCTAATGGGCTCCCTTCTACTTCATGGTCCCTTTTTTCCTGCGTTTCCCATCTAGCTTCAATATATGAGAGAAAACATGTGATACTCTTCTGACTTATTTCATTCAAAATTATGTCTCCAGCTAGGCATGGTGGTGCATGTCTGTAATCCCAGTAACTTGGGAGGCTGAGGCAGGAGGATTACAAGTTCAAAGCCAACCTCAGCAATTTAGGGAGGCCCTAAGCAACTTAGTGAGACCCTGTCTCAAAATAAAATATAAAAAGGGCTGGGGATGTGGCTCAGTGGTTAAGTGCCCCTATGTTCAATCCCAGTACCCGCCTCCCAAATAATTATGTCTCCAGTTCTATCCATTTTCCCTTAAGTCTCTTTTTAAGCTAGCAAAGCAGAAATTTTTCTAAGAAGAGCTCCATTAGCCCCAAAATAAGAACTAACAACATTCTTAATAATGACACATTCAAACTACTTCTAGCTGCCTTTACAATCTGGAGGCTAGTTCAGTGCTCAAGAATGACAGGAAAGGAAGAGGCAGGTCAAAAAGCTGTGTACCTAGTGAGGAAGATCAGCAATGGCTTCCGTGACGTCCTGTGCTTGTGTTCACAGTTAGACCAGGGACACTGACCCCAGGAGGCTTCGAGTTAGACTTGCTTGTGGAATCTGATGGGGAATGTCCTTTCACATTCTCTTTTTATTACAATTATACATAACAGTGGGATCTGCTATTGCAATTCCTCTCTTTTCAAGCTGATCTCCATCTTCAAAGTTTGGCTAACTTATCTGTAGAATCATCTGATTCTGGAGTTTTGGGGAAGATTTTTAATTGACACATTTATTTTCCTTTAAACATCCAGAAATATTCAAGCTATTTCTTGTTTAACTCAGTGTACATCATCTAGAGGTTTCTCAATTTGGGTTTAATTTTTCAAATTTGTTGCCATGATTTTTTTCCATAGTATTATGTAATCTCTGTCCTGTCAATGGCTATTTCTACTTTTCATTCCTAATAGTGTTTACTTGTGCATTTCCTTTTCCTTGACTGATCTTACTAGGGTTCACTTTTTCCTATTTGTTGACTATAATAAAGGTATTTTAAAATTGGTATTTTACTAATAGCATTCCACTACATCTGAATGATTTCAACTAAAGTTGTCTAGAGGAAAATAAAGACACCAATTATTTAAACTGCAAGAGAAAATAAAAAAGGAAATGAGAGTGAAGGAAAAGAACAGAAAAGTCCATTTAAAACATTTATTTTGAGTGATCGCACATTATTTTCCTCATTTACTAGACTTACATTCTGGGTAACTTGGTCTAATTAGTTCAGGCAATTATATTCATTCCCTGTAAATTCTACATGTTCCAAATATTTTGTTTCACTGATGGTTACATGCCAAACTCGAAACTTTTTTTTTTTTAAGTTCACTCCATTGACCAGTATGAGCAGGTTTTCATGTGATGGCACAATTCATTTAATTTTAGGCAACAGGACAATTCAGGTCAGTCTTCCAAGGGTTGTAACAATGGTGGCCTCTTGACTTTTAAACTGTACAAGCATCCGACCTTAATAGTAAGACAGACACCAAGTGGAACTCTCCAACTCACTTTTCAACTACAGTGATATAAGGCTTCACCTTCTGGGGTTCACCAAGTGCATATACATGTTAATATTTTGTGAGAATCACAGATATCAAGAATCTATTTCCCTGGATGATGGATTCCAAATGACTTTTTTTAGGCTTTACTTTTTAAAATTAAAAAAAAAAATTTAAATATTTTTTATTTGTTCTTTTTAGATACACATGATGGCAGAGTGTATTTTCACATATTAAACATACATGGAGTATAACTTCCCATTCTTGTGGTATGTTTTACTTTTTATTTTAAGGCATTATAGACCCACAAGTAGGTACAAAAAGAATTAAGAGGTCCCTTCCAGCCAGCTTCCCCTGATGGTGACATCTCACATAACTGAAGTACAACATCAAGACCCTCTTTCTCTCTCCTCAGGGGCACAACACCTTAACCCGGCTAACCTACTCTGATTTTGCCAGGTTTCATGAGCGCTTGCACTGGTTATATATGTAATTTTATGACATCACATTACAGGTTCATATGATCACCACTGAAATCCAGGTCCAGGACTCTTTTGTCACCACAAAGAAACTCCCGTGGGCTATCCTTTTATTCCAAAGACTTCTTCAGACTAGACTAGTGCATATATTATAAAAAGCCCTGGGACTAACATTAAGCATCCACATATCACCATTAGTAGTGGGAGTAAACCAAGTCATTTATTGTTCTACAATTTTTTAAAAGTCATTTTCATACCCAAATATAGTTACTAATGTCACTTTACCTTGGAAGATGCTCAGGAGCTAAACTACACATGTCCTACTGGGGAAGAAAGTAGTGGATCTCAGTTACCATGGAGGAAGGCATTTCACATTTAATCAATAATCATGTGTCAGGAAGACTTACTAATCACAGTCATGACAGAATGCAATTAATGTCCAATGCCCACATTTTTTGCCCACTTACAAGAACTGACATAAAGAAGCAATCAGATCACGTCTGGCAAAAATCAATAAATGCAACATGAATTTTTTTTCATAATTGAGAAAAAGTTTAACATCTTTAGTCAAAACACAGATGGGACAGCCCAAAAAGAAAAGCACAGACTCCCCAGACCTCCCATTTCCAAAGCCCAGCAATAGTGGGCAGAACGTCCTTGCTGTGAGGGAGAGAAGAAATTAAACCCTGTATTCATAACATGAGACATGTTTCTTTCACATGATCTGGATTCTGAGTGATTTTATGATGTGGTGAACTTGATATACTGCAGCCTCCCTACAATATGCTCCATTGAGTTTCTTTTTATTTATCCCACTTGAATTATGCTGTGGTTTTGTTTGTGGATTCCTACTGTCTATCTATTCTGGAAAATTCTATTAGCTCAGCAATTATGCCCTCTTCTCCCATTCTCTTTAATGTCTCCTTTAAAAATGACAGCTAGATGTGGATTAGACTTTCTAAAGTCCACGTCTCTTAACAGCTTGTTGGTAACATTTATCTCCTGGGCACTGGCCTGGCTAATTTCTTCAGGTTTACAAGTTCACCAACTCTCTCTTTTTCTGTGTTTCATGTTTACTTTAAGCCATCTATTAATTTTTCATTTTAATGATTTGAAATTCTTTTTATAAAAGTTGTATATGTTATTGTTAGGTCTGCTTGATCATTTTTAGTCCTATAGTATTTATTATGCTATAATTTATCTATTTCTATATAACTGTCTTACCTTTTCTATCCAATTGGTGTCTGTTCTCCAACATGTGAAATCCTTGGGGTGCTTCCCATCGGTCTGATATGGCTCATTTTGGTGGTGTATTTTCTTGTGTGTTTGGGGATTTTTTTGTTTTTAGGTAATTTCTCATTGAATTCACCCTGAATATTTCAGTCAGTGTTGCTTTGGTCAAAGAGGAAGAGGAGGGAGGAGGAGAGAGAAGAAGGGAAGAAGAGGGAGGGAGGGAGGGAGGGAGGGGGGAGGAGGAGGGAGGAGGGAAGGAGGAAGAAGAAGGACTTTTGCCTTTGTGAGGAACACTACCAACTTGGAGTTGCTTTGTCTCCCTTGCAGAGTCTCCACTTAATGCATACAGCCCTGAGGCAGGTCCCCCACTCATCCCAGGCCCTGAGCTGGACTCGGGATCCACAATGTTGGTCTCTGCACTCAGAAACCCAGGCTCTGTGTCTGTTTGCCCCTGGGAACCCACACAGGGGTGTCTCAGAGACACTGGTGCCCAAGGCCTGGTTGCCTCTGTTTATCCTGGACCTTGCTGTGTTATAGCAGGAGGCCTCACAGATTATCTGCTCTGCAGTACTTCCAGAATTCAAAGTCTTTATCTTTCATGTTTGGAAAACAACATTTGGGACACATTCCTCTCAACTCCTAAAGATACTGTAAAACTGGCTTAATGTCTGATGAGTTTACAAAGCAGTTTCTCGCACGTTGCTATCTCATCCATTTCTCAGAATAGTCGAAGAAGGTAGGCAGAGCAAGCACCCACCAGGTCAAGTCCAGGGGAATCCGGCCAGCAGCAGTGGTGTGGGTTCTGCATGTCACTTACTTTATGCTGCTACCTCCCCAGTTCCCCCTCCAGCCCACTGCTCTTCCTGAAGGGATGTGTTTATTTACTGCCAGGTAACCTTCCTCCTCCAGGTGCCCCCTGCATTTGAGGACAAGATCCACAAAATTAAACTTGCTTTCTTCCCACAGCCTGTCCCTATAGCCCTACCTGTCCACCTGGCTACTCCAAATTCTCCGATTCATCACCAACACCTGCTGACTTTACCTTCTAGAACCACACTGTCCAATACAGTATGTGTGGTTACTTAAATTGACTTAAATTGTGTTCCTCACAATAGCAACATTTAAAATTTTTGTCTTTAGATATTCTAAAAACTAAACACAATACTGTAATATGTATTATGAGAAATCAAAGTGATAAGTCAAGTATTTGTTATGCACTTATTTTTTTTTAAAGTCAGTTCTTTTTTAAAAAATTTTTTTAGTTTGAGGTGGACACAATACATTTTTATTTTTATGTAGTCCTGTGGATTGAACCCAGGGTCTCATGTGTATAGGCATATGCTCTACCCACTGAGCCATAACCTCAGCCCTATTATGCACTTATGATCCTTAGCATTTCTTTTATTTTTATCTAGTTATTCTTTTATTTATTTATTGGTGCTGAGGATTGAACCCCAGGGGTGCTTTATCATTGAGCTGCATTCCCAGCCCTTTTACAAATTTTCTTTTGAGACGAGGCCTCACTTATTTGCTTGGGTCCTTGCTAAGTAGCTGAGGCTAGACTCAAACGTGTGATCCTTGTACCTCAGCCTCCAAGTCAGGCATGCACTACTGCATCTGGCTTAATTTTATATTTTGGAGCAGTTTTAGGTTTCTAGAAAAACTGCACTGAAAGCACAAAGAATTCTCATATCTCCCTTCCTGCTTCCCCTCACAGTTTGCCCTATTATTAACACTTTGCATTCATGCAGAACATTGTTTTACAATGTTGATACATTTATTAACTAAAGTTATTAGTTTATATAAGGGTCCCCTTTGGTGTGCATGCCATGAATTTGGACAAATGTGTGACAAGTATTCACCGTGTCGGCATCGTACAGGGTACGTACGCTGGTCACATCTGAAGTGCTTGGTAGCCCCATGTGGCTGGTGGATACTGTCCTGGAGAGCATCATCGCTGCAGGAGTTCTACTGGAGGCTGCTGTTCCAGAAGCCTCCAGCTCACCTGTGCAGCTCCCTCCACTCCCACTGTCCGTGTGCAGAGCCTTGGTCCTGCTGCCTTCAGATAAGCCCCTGGTGGTCCCCACTCCACACCCCACCAGCACCACAACCACACATCTGGCTTGAACTGTGGCCACGTAGTTCAAGCATCTCCAGGCCCATCACATCTTCCCTGCCGTAAACTCTATTTTTCTGGCCACACTCCCCAGGACCTCATGCCTCTGCCTTACTTAAACAATCTCCTTCCCTTTAGATCATTATATGTGTGTCTGTGGGGGGGGGTGCAGGGGGGGTGGGGACTGAATCAGGGATGTACACATACTAAGCTCCCACTCCCCTACAGAGCTGCACCTGCAGCCCCATGGGGTCTCTTTTGAAAGGTACTGACCCTCTTCACCAGACTTCTGCCTTGATGATGGGATACCTCCCAAGGCCTCACCTTCTAACACCACCACATTGGGGATCAGGTTTCAACGCATTGATTTGGGTGGCAGGGCACAAACGTTCAGTCTATTTCAGTAATACAGCAATATTTTAGATCCTCCTTTAAGACTGAATTCCAGGAAGGCTTCTGCTATAATTTGCATCTTAAGTGTCCCCCAAAGGCCTGTGTGTCAAAGGCGTGCTCATCAGTGTGGTGCTACTGGGAGGTGGCAGACACTTTAAGAGGAGGAGCCTAATGAAAGGCCTTCAGGTGGTTGAGGGCGTGGCCTTAAAGGGGACTGTGGGTGAGTCCCTTCACTAGCCCTGAGGTGAGCGATTGTGTCCTGCCATGGCCTGCTGCCCTGCACAGGCCCTTTCTACCATCTGGCTCTTGTGAATGGCGCTTTTATGGACATGCATTTACATGTATTTCAGTTCTTTGGGGGTACTGCTCTCTTTCATTCTCTCTTGCTCTTCTTCTTCATCTCTCTTTGCTACTGATTTCCCCAGATATCACCCTGAAGGAGCTGATGACTTCCTGGGAGCCTATGCATAGTCTACACTAAACACAAGGGTGATGAACTGATACCCTCTCCCCAGGGGAACTGCCAGGACACCTGAGAAGAGGAGGCTGGGAGGCCACATGGACCCAGGAACAGGCTGAGCACAGAGCACCATGGCCCACACACAGTAGGCTTGCAGTGAACGTTTGTTGAACCTGAATGGAAATGAGGTTAATTCAGGGGAATCACAGAAGAGACTCAGAGAAGGAGAAATGAATGTTGTAGACTGATAGTGGAGAGAAGAAAAGGATACCTCAGATCAACGCCGTGGGAAGGGTGACGAGGGAGGCCAGAGATAAGCAGAGATGAGGGAGGGTATGTCCTGCCAAAAGAAATCCTGGCCGAGTTGAAAAGCAAGGAACCCTAATCAAATAGCTACTGTCTTTCTCGTTTTGGAAAGTCAGGAGCCTAGCATGCAGGAAAGAATTCAGGACCGACAGGCTGAATTGAGATCAAGAGACAGCACTAACTCCTCTTAGCTGTGTCCAGTGACATTTCAGTCCCTGCAGCAGTTACAGAATGGCCATGAAATCTGGGAATGAAGTTAGTATTAGTTTATCATGTTTTGGAATATAGGACCAACAACCCACGTATGGATTTGCCTGTTCACCGATTTGGGATCCACTGTCTTCACATGGGTCAAGAATAATGAGAAGTGATGAGATCCATGCTTCCTTTTAGTAAGACCCTTACTGCTGGGCACAGTGGCACACCCCTGTAATCCCAGCGGTTTAGGAGACTGAAGCAGGAGGATCGAAAGTTCATGGATCAGAAACTTAGTGAGACCCTGTCTCAAAATAAAAAATAAAAAGGGATGTGGCTCAGTGGTTGAGCACCCTGAGTTCAATCCCTGGAATCAAATTTGAAAAAAAAAAAAAAAAAAAAAAGGAAAAGAGCCTTACTTATCAGGCTGTATGTCATCAGGGTTTTTCTTCATACACCTTCTGACCTGGCCAATAAATTCCACTGCCTTCATGAAACTTCTGGGGCAGAGGAGGGAGCAAAAACCCCACAAGACAGAAAATCATCCCTTGAATAACTGAGAGTTGCACTATGATGAGCAACAGCTTTTCCCACTGGGTGGCAGCTTCCATAAACATGAAATCCTGCCTTTCTCCACAGTGGACTTCGGACCATGACAGTGGAGCTATTTGGTTTAATGAAACATTCAAGTTTTGCAAGTTAAAAAAAAAAAAAAAGTAACCAAGAGGCCAATTCCTTGCTTTGGTTCCCAGGGTTACCAGAGGTTCATATTCCTATCAAATTACACTGCATCAGATGACCTATTAATATTCGTGGCACAGCACCGTGTGTGCCAAACAGTGGGATGTGGGGAGAGCCGTTTCTCATGATCCCTTCCAACCTCTCTGGGTGACTGGTGGAGGCCTGCCTGAGCTCTAGGGAGCAGGCCAGCCGGACAGCCCCAGCCAGAGGCATCTGGGCACGGTCCCGGCCTCACCTCTACACCCTAGTTTCCCTCCAACACCTGGTCCACAGAGCAGGGAATCTTGTTGGGTTCCCCCATGTGGCCCAAGTGCCCCCAGCAGGACCTGGCACATAGCAGGTGGCCAGTGTGCATTTGTTGAACGAGGGGACAGCAACCCCCGGAGCTGCACAGCTGCACTTCTCAAGTACTCGCCTGCCTGGCAGCAGCAGGGAACAGACAGACACTGGAACCCTCCCTGGTCAAACTAAGACCTGCATGTCTAAACCAAGATATGGCCACGGATAGAGAGCCCAGCAGTGTGTTCATGCCCCCGGGGTGCTAAACAAGAGGCTGGAAAAACACCACCCTGGGGTGCAGCTGTCTCCCCAGTAAAGCTGTGGGATCTGAACACACAAGCAGAACAGGCCCATTCCTTTCCTTTAATAGGAAAAACTTGGATCCCCAGATCCTTGCAAAAACACAACAAAATGCTTCTCCCAGCACTGTTCTCAGAGAACATCCTGCTTTCTCTGGGGCAACAAGGCCTCCCCGTCCCTTCGGAGCAATAGTTGGGCTGGTGTGTTGAGCCCTATTTGATGCTAAGTGCTTATCTGAATGGCGATGCTTCCTAAATTACAAAAAGCAAGCCAAGAAAATCGCCAGGACTGAGCACTCGAATGTATAATTTAAAACAAAACAAAATAGAAAACACCTACAGAAGGCTTAAGACGGGTGGGGGAAATCATGCTTATTGCTTCCATCTTCCTGTTCTTTAAAAAAAAAAAAAAAAGAAAAAAAAATCACAACTTCTGAGTTAACCAGATTATCCTACCTGAACAAGGTCATTTTTTAAGCAGTTTTATTTAAATAGCCCCAAATGTCCCCACTCTGGTGCTTTATGGTGTTTGACTCAGATGGTGACAATGATGGATAGCATAAAGACAGAAATGAGCTGGGAAACTTTTAAGTGTGACAGATTTGTGGTATGTACTTATTTATATTTTTCATTTGGTTTTGATTTACTAATTAACAAGTGGGGCAAGAAAAACATATTTGGGTTGAGTTGGAGGCGTATGCTCTCCCAGTTCCTCATCTCCATTTCCTGGGGCCTTCGGTGAAATAAGAATCTTGGATTTGCTGCACCGCGATAATTTCCATGTCTAACTCGGCCTTGTCATTTCACGGCAGGATTGGGTTTAGGGAAAACCAGGCTGCAGAAGAAAAGCCTTATCCAAGCATCTATCTAAGGGAAAAAGGAACAACAACAAGTGACTAGCCAACGCTTCCCGTTGCCCACTCTCCCTCCTCTAATTCAAAACACCATACTGTCTTCCTGGTGCAGAACCAGACAGCACAGTCTTTGCTCTGGTGATTCACTTGGTTTTCCTGAGAACACAATGGCGGGACATCTCCATGAGAAGCGACTGACCTGCTTTGGGATGATGTCCAAGCTAAACTGTCTGCTGCAGGTTCCTTGTATCCCCCCACCCCCTGCCCACAGTTTGCCAGGTCCCCAGGGGGCTTGGCGGGTCCACATGCTGGGTGGCTCTCCACCTCCCCTGGCAAGTCACAAGCTCTTGCTTCTCTCAGGCTCTCAAACCCCAGCTGGGTGGGATCAGCAAGCAGGCATTTCTGCAGGTTTGGAAAAGGAGGGGAGAGAGGCTAATGTCAGGGTGTGGCATGGGCAGCCTCTGCCTTTGGTTTTCAGGTTGCGATGAATCAGGGCCAAGCCTCCAGCCTCACCAGAGCAGTGAATGCTAAAAAATCATGGTTCCGAGGGCAAAAAGAAAACAGGCAACAGGAGATGAAGGGAAAAGGGGCTGTCCAGGTTGCCAGGGAGCATCTGGGTAGGTCAGCAAGCACAGGATTAAGAAAGACATTGACCATGCAGCTGTGGGTAGACCAGCATGCAGAGGGAGGAGTCTAGTCCCTACTTAATGGGTAACTGCCCCAACTTCACAGGTGACAGTGTGGCCCGTGCGTGCTTGGCACTGCCCCTTTGCCCACAGTCTTTCTCTTCCTGTCTTGTATCAGCAATAAGCAGTCAAGACAGTAGGAATGAGAATAAGTTACAGATCATTATTCAAACTACCTTTGACCATTAGTCTTACCCACAAAATTTTCCAGCAAAGCAATTCGTAAGCAGAGCAACTGACAGTCTGAGTTTTGATTGTTCTCTTTTCAAATACCAGAAGTTGGCAGGAATGAGCCCCAAGCAAAATAAACCACGAATGGCTTAACTCATCCTCAGGTAATTCAAACTGAGGTCCCCAGAAAGTGTTTCCAAGGGCGCCTCCAGGTGTGAGATCAGACTGTCCCTCTGAGCTCAGTTGCATCCTGACAAGGAGAAAGGTCCCTGGGAGTCCCACTCAGCAAAGGTGCACACACACGGAGAAGTCGAAACAAGAGAAGGGCAAGATGGAACCTACAGAAAGGGTGGGACTTGGCTAGAAGTGACCTGGTGGAATAAAAGAAATCCGATTCTTCTGAACCAAGAAAGAAGCTCCCCGCAAAGGCCTGGATACATGTGACGGATCATCACCACCACCAGTCAACCCCAGGCATTGCTGCAGGTTACAGGAGAACTGTGATCCCAAAGCCCAGGATAAGTGGAGTCCACTCCCCTGCGGAAAGCAGGAGACCTCATGTGTCCAGGCTGGGCCAGAGTGAGATAAATGGACCAGAGTTGTGCAATGGAGGAATTATGTTAGAGTCTGGAGTTACTCTGCCCTTTTTTTGTGGCCTCAAACGAAATGCTTATAGGGAAAAAGCAGCAGCCTGGGGAACATTCTCAGACGGGCTGCCATTTGATCACAGCAAAGCCCTGATGCATGGTTGGAAGAAACAGCATGCATTTGTTATCCTTCAAATAACAACTTGGAGAACACTTGGTTTCTTTAGACCACTAAGTTTTGTAAGTTACTACAGAGGGCAGATCTTATCCTGCCATAATGATGTCACCAAAGACCAGCCGAAGACAAACCTAGGAAGTGGGTACAGACTGAAGTCTGCCCACTGTTGGTGCAGCGGGCTCTGAATCCTGAGTGAATGCATGGCATCCCGTTGGAGGACCTCCCTGGGTGATGAGCCTGGGTGGCTTGGTGAGGTGCCTCCCTTCTTCACGTTTTCAGAAAATCACTGTGAACAAATCTCACCTGGAAGTGAGGTGTGACTCTAATCACTGATGTAAGAAAGAGAAAATGCCACCCCTTAGTATTCAACCCCAAATCACCAAATTTGACAAATATTTACTGAACGTCATTCTCTACCTACAAAGTGTACTAATCAGCTTTCAGGATTATCAGATCATCCTCCATATGGTGCACATTTGCACATAAAATAATTTTAGAGGCCATTGGTGGACTTGCAAAGACACCACAGATAGAATGCAATCAAGCTATTTGGATATTCAATTAAGGCTTCCCCGCAGGTCCTTCAAACAAAGTAAACAATAAAATAATAATTTACCAACTCCCTCCACTATTGTCCACCAGCCAGAAAGGATCAATAAATGTCTGTAGTCAAAAGGAGGTTTGAGTCCTGTATGGTGACACACCTGTGTAATCCTCGTGACTCAGAAGGCTGAGGCAGGAGGATCACAAGTTCAAGGCCAACCTGGGCAATTGAGTGAGATCCTGTCTTGAAATTAAAAAAAAAAAAAAAAACGTTGAAAAGGCTGGGGATGTAGCTCAGAAGTAGAGCGCCACTGGGTTCGATCCCTAGCATCGCAAAGGAAAAAAGACTGGGTTAGACAGAGGGGGAACAGGAGCCACTCCCATGGCCACAGGGAGGAGCTGTGAAGCTAGATGTGCTTCTCCCTGACCCCGCACAAAGTGTTCTAGAAAGGTCTCTAGGAGATCTAGGTCAACAGGAAGGTCCATACCTACCTTGTGCCTTTAGCCACTGACAACATTATTCTATGACTTCTTAAATCCTTCTGAGCTTAGGGTCCCTCCTGGACTCCTGGCTTCTCTCACAGGTGCCCCTGTAACACCAGCAAGTCCTGCCTGCTCTACCATCAAACCCACAGAATGCACCTGCTCGCCACCTCCTGTGGACTAAACCTTTGCCATCCGTTGTCTGATCAATTGCTGTGGCTGCCTAAGGTGTGTTCTTAGTCTCCATTGCCCCCACAGCAGCCAGAATGATTTATCTAAAATATAAATTAGATGATATTCTTAGTAAGCAACCTTCAAATGCTCTCCCCTCTCAAAATCCTTAGGTTGGCATACAAAGCCTAATGACATAGTCCCAGCTTGCTCTCTGACCTCCCTATGCCCGAAGCACCTATTCAGTGGGGCAATTCTGTGAAGTCCCCACACAGGCCTCTTGTCACAGGACGTTTGCACCTGCTCCTTCCTCGGCAGAGATGTTCTCAATCCAGACAAACATATAGCTTCTCACAACTCTCTGCTCAAATGTTATCTCTGTAGACTGTCCCTAAAAGCTGAACACATTACATCTGATCACACTCCATTCCTTAAGATGCCTGCTTTTATGATCTTCCTATCATTTGCCATCAAAGTGGCTTATTAACTTTCTCCTCCACTACACTGTGTGTTTCATTAGTACTAATAATGTCTTTGATGCATTTTTATATATCATGTGCCTAGAATGGTGCGTGGCACATGGTTTATAGGTAATTATCCCTTTTTTGAAATATGTTTATTAGTTTTGGTGGGCCTTTATTTTATTTACATATTTATTATGGTGCTGAGAATCAACCCCAGTGCCTCACTTATGCTAGGCAAGCCCTATACCACTGAGCCACAAACCCAGCCCCAGTAATTATCCTTTTGAAACAATGAGAAACCTCAACTTTATTTTCTTCATTAGCTAAAGGGAGGTAATAACTCATGGGCTACAGAGATGCTTACTGCTTAAATGAGATAAAATATATGGAAGCATTTCAGAAAGTATAAAGTACAATATTGCAAAAGTGAAAGGCAGGATTCATCCCTTTTTCCCCACCTGCCTGGGATCAAAGCAGAGTCCGCAATGGCATCAGCATCACCCTGTGCCCAAGCCCAGCACGGATATTCAGGAAAATGTAGTTGGAGACACATCATGGTAGTGGCCGTAGTCCCTAACTTAGAACGCTTTTGTGGACAAAGAAAACCAGGGATGTAGGAGAAGCCAGGATGAAGCAGCCTGTTTCGCAGGACGTGAGCAGGCTGCTGCAATACGTGATTCCATTTTCAGAAGCTGCAAAATGGATCGAGGCCAGAAACAAGGGGTCGGCGCATTCACTGGAACAAATACAGAGCGGATCCCGCCAGAGTGCGGAGGTACCCTTGCGGTTTCCAGAATGCCGTGGCCTGGAGGAACGAGTTGCTATGGCTTAAGATTCCATCAAATCAACAACGTTCTGAAGGCTGGCACAGGACTCCTGGAACTCGGGCTTTTGAAAGTCATACCACTCTTTGGGTAATTTGTACCATTTTGCTTCACTTTGTACTTCTGCTCCCCGGGGAGTGGGAACAATGAGGAGGGGCCATCTAGAAGGTGGGGGGAAAAAGAAGCACGGGGGTTGGGTGACACAGGAAGAAGGGGGATCTTAGCATCTGGTGGGCCTGGAGGGAGGGGATGAGGGTGTTTCCATGCAGCCCCTGGGGGGGGGAGGGGAATAAAACCCTTGGAAATGGGTCAGCGGAGCAGCCCTGTGGCAGGCTGCGAGCTGATGTGGGAGGCCGGCAGAACCCGGGCTGCTGGGTGGGAGGGAACTGGGGCATAAGAAGAGCTTCAGGGACCTGTCCCAGCATGCACAGAGAACTGTACAAAGACAAGGGAGAAAAGGAAAAGGAAATGCCACCCAAATGTTTCCACGGTCTGGGACAACACAGAGTCAGTTCTCAGTTTCCCAGGGTGGATGAAGCATGGATAGCTGAAATGCACGACTCATGCCTTACTGTAACTTCAACCTCATTCCCAGTAACTTCCCTCCTCAAATTCCAAGCAGTCGAAGTCCCTTCACCTACCCCTTCCTAATGTGCATGGTGTTGAATATTCTGTGAGTAGATAATGTCTTGCTTTATGAGTATATTGAATACAGACCACATGCCAGAGAGTCTGCAAAGTGATATGCATGCATTTCCATTACAGTCGCAGGTGGTTGTGACTCCTGCTGTACCCACTGCAGGGCAGGAGACACTGACTCTAAGGAGGGAAGAACTTGCTCAAGGTCTGGTGACTGACAAGGGCAGAACCAGGACCCAATCCTTGGAATTGTACAGTGATTACTACACACGGTGCCCCTGGTCAGTCCCAGGAGTCATTCCCAGAGCCCTCAGGGCAGAAGAGTTGGCTCATGGCTCAGAACTCTTGATGGGCTCAGTTCAAGAACCCTCGAAGAAAACTTCAGTTCTCCCCCTCAGACCAGGAACAGCCGTCCCTCAGGTGGGGACAGGAAAGAAAGAGCACAGGGTCCCACATCTCAGTTCTGGACTCAAACTGCCCAAGCTGGATGGGAACATAGGGCAGAGGGCTCCCCAGGGTATGCTTTGCTTAAAGAGCCTGAAGTGCTGCTGGAAGACGGGAACAGGTGGAGACATGGCCCGCAGATGGTGGAATTGCATTCAGTGGGGACAGAAGCATTTCAAGGAAGATGGAGCAACTCTGTGACTAGGGAGGTGAGCGTCAGCCTTCCCAGGACGGGTTTACCTGCCTTGGGCCATGCCTGGATGGCAGATGCAAAAACCCTCAGGGTTCCCAAGTTAAAGCCACCACAGAGCTACAAAAGCTCTCAGCTGCGGTCCTCTTGGTGCAGAGAGGAGGCCATGTGAAGGAGAAAGCCAGGGTGTGGTCACAGCAAATCCCAAGACTCAGAAAAACACTCTCCTGAGAGCTTTTGACCTGTGTTAATCCCAGCAGTCCAGCTGCTTCCCAGCTCGCCCCACCCCTGGGGGATGAAACCTATCACCTCCAGGCAGAAGGCTGTACTAGAGACTCCGCAACACCTGCATCACAGGAAAGAGCCAGCCTTTAACAGGTGTCCACAGCTGTCCCTTGGTATCACAGCAGATTGGTTTGAGGACGTCCCCTTGGATGCCAAAATCCACACATAACTCAAGTCCCTTACGGTCAATGGTAGTATTCGGATTCTCCTTTCAATCATCTCTAGATGACTTATAACACCGAATGCCATTGCAAGTGCCATGTCAGCAGTTGTTAGACCGTGTTGGTTAGGGAATAATGAAGAGTGTCTGCACATGTGGACTACAGACTTGATTTTTTCCCCCAATATTTTTAACCTACAATTGAATTCCTGGGTGCAGAAGCCACAAATATGGGAAGGGGGCAAATGTATTCACAAAATGATGTGTAGGATAATTCTATTCATATGCATATGTGATTATTAAAAAGTACACATAGGGGCTGGGGTTGTGGCTCAGTGGTAGAGCACTTGCCTGGCATGTGTGAGGCACTGGGTTCAATTCTCAGCACCGCATATAAATAAATGAATAAAAATAAAGGTCTATCAACATCTAAAAAGATATTTTAAAAAAGTACATATAGATATGTTTTTAAAATCTGAAAGGATAGACAACAAAATTTTAGTTAGATTGGATGACAGAAGGATTATGGCTAATTTCTATTGTCTTATGTAAGTTATTCACAATACACTGTTTATGATAAAATACGTTTACATTATTTAAAATGAAAAAATTTAAGAAGCACATCACTCCAGTGGGCCACTAATGCCCCAACTGCACCAACTCCACTTTCCTTCTCAAAGAAGTTGTTAAACACTCTCAGATGACTAGGAGCATAGTTGGAATGCCTCTTTCCATCTGATTAAAAGATTACTCACTGTAGCCCAATTTATGGCAACTCTGCTACAAATAACCAAAGCTGAGGCTTCTGTTTCTGCTTGCAAATCACAGTATTACCTCAACTCCAGCTGGAAGACAGAAAACAACACTTGGGATTGAAAGACCCTCTTCATTTACCTTCTGAGTTTGGGAAGAATATCAATATTGGGGAAAAAATCAAATACAACTGGAAGGTTTTCCAGATCACATTCTTGGTGCCCTTGGCTGAGCTCATGCTGATCTAGTGCCACTGCTGGGACCTTCCTGACAGGACTTAGGGGCCTTCCCCAGCCCTTCCCCGTCTCCCTTTCTCTCCCCTTCACTTCTCTTTTTCATTTCTCTCTTTCCCCCTGTTTGTTTATTTCAGCTTGCCAAATTCAAATTTAAACAACTTTTTTTCTGGATCTGATAGTCCAAAGTACTATTGCCAGGCATGCAATCCCTAAAACATGAGCACATAAACTGACCTGGATGAGCGCCAGCCGCTAACTGTGAGTAATGAGACAATGACATACATATGTAATTATACCCAGTACACTCAGGTTTGAATTTCCTCTGGATCCTTTGCTCCAGCTGGATCTTAAGCATGACCCTAAATAAGAGGCAGGGTGGCCAGCCATCCTGTTTTTCCCAGGACTGAGGGGTTTTCCAGGATGCTAAAAACCAGGGTCATCCTGGGAAAACCAGGACAACTTGGTCACCCTACTGCCACACAACTAGTTTAACAAAACCTCACAGGTGCTAGCAGTTTACGGGACACGCATGCACACACCATGCACACATGCAGACACAGGTCACTCACACACACCCAAATACATGCCTGCATCTCACACCACAGAGGCCCATGCCCCTCATTATCTTCTCCAGCCGATTTTCACAATCGTGAGTGACGTCTCCTCTAATTATTTATGTCCTTGAGTCTTGGCCTGGGTGGGCTATGGGACATCCCTCTCTGAAATCTGAAAATGACACCTTGCCCATTTCAGATGTTAATAAAATGCAAACATCAGCTCACGTTCTCCAGATCCTGATGAATTTTTTCTTTTTTTTGATACTGCTATAGTTTGGATAACTGTTTCCCAAAGGCCCATGTGGTGAAGACTTGGTCCCCAGCCCATGGTGGCACTGGAAAATGGTGGAATCTTTAAGAGGTGGGGCCTAGTGGCAGGAAGTTAGGTCACTGGAGTATGCTCTTGAAAGGGATATTGGAACCCCAGCACCTTCCTCTCTCTCTTTTCTTCCTGGCCTCCATGAGGTGAGCAGACATCCCCTGCCTCATGCTTCCACCATGATATTCTGTGCCACCACAGGCCCACAGAAACTGGGACAACTAACCATGTATGAAACCTCTAAAACTGTGAGCTAAAATACACCTTTACTCTTTTTAAGATAATTATCTCAGGTGTCTTGTCACAGTGACAGAAAACTGACTAGCACAGATATTATGAATGTACCTAAAAATGTGAACCTTCCACCTGGAGATGGGGAACTCTGATATTTGAGTGGGATTTGGGCCTAATAATTACAAGCACCTTCATGTTCCATTTGCTTTGATAACAAGGGCAATGGAAAGTGGCTCTGGGACCCTGATCTCTACATGAGACTTCTTGATTTGAGCCAACACTGTGCTTCTATATGTGACCAAGACAGTTAGAAGCACCTCCCTTTGGGGGTTAGTTTTTGATTAAACTACTAGACAAAAAATTTATACAAGCACCAGACCACAATAAAGAACTTGTTCCAGGTGTGCATTTGACAATGTGGGACTTCAGATAGGGATGCCAGTCATCGCCTACAGTTGCTAGCAAGGTGGGAGGTGGGACGGAGTAAGGAAGGCAGAGAAACTCTCCAAATCAGAATTAGAAGTGCTGAAATAGTCCACAGGTGGTTGTGCATTAAATAACACGATGCTACAGCGAGTGTTAAAGACTTCAAAATCTTTTTTATTTTTTCCCCCAAGTCCACTTCAGCAGGGTGAGAGAGAAAATGTCCCAGTAGTGAGAACCAAACCAGGTCGCCAATCGTCTTATGAGAAAAGGAGAAGTGTTTAGAGATGTTTTTTTTATACTTCTAGAGCAGCAAGATTAGGAAATCTGGAAAGCTCTCTGGCACTAATTAGTACATATTTGCTTATTTTTGATCTGCAATTCTCTGTATTTTGTAAATTCTGAGAAAAATCAGCAGAACAAAACAGTCTAAGCCATGGATTTGGTCTATTTTATGCTTTTTAAACATGTTCAAGGAAACGGCCCAATTATAAATGTGTTTAAACAATGGTGTGTGCACATGGAGAGAGTTATTCACCTGCTGGATCCACAAGATGATTACCCAGAATAGACAGGACTGGCCGGCTGGGTCCTGATGGGCAACGGCTTGCCAATCTTTTCCCGGCCTCAGATCCTTCAGTGTGCAATGTGAGGTGGTTATGAAGGATGATTCCCAAAGCCAATTCCAACACTGCATTTCTATAATCACAGGAGGTCTTTTGGATAATCTAATATTCTGGTTAGATGAAGGTCACATTGAAAAATGCATGCACAAATGCAATAATACTCTTTCAGTTCAGCTTTAAAATGACACAGTTTTCTGTCTTCATATTTGAGTAATCATGTCATTCTTTACAGGTCGAGTATCCCGTGGAACTTCGACATCAGCCACCTACCAACAAAGGAGTTGAGAAGTGATCAGTGCTGATCACTAGAAGGCCTGGGAAGGAGCCCATGTGGCTAGCTGCCTCACAAATACTGTAAGAATCCAATGAGCTCACTGCACACGTGAGAGCACTGTGCTCCCTGTGAAATTTGAAGGCAAGTCTTATTTCTGAACTGGATTAAATGCTCGCTTGGCCAAGGATCTACCTAAGAGTTTCCCAGAATGAAAATGGTGATGAAGACGTGGGCCTGAGTCTTTGTTAGTCTTTGTTTCTGAGCTTATTTATCTCCTTCTCAAAATTGAGTTCAGAATAATAGATAATCCTGGTTACCTAAGGATCTTTTCTTAGTAATTGAAATACTACCCTAATAAAGAGATCAACTAAAACCCATATTAGAAACAGTAGAATAATAGTTTTTGCTTATATAGCATTCTATAATTCTTTCCCCTAATGTCATAATGGTTTTTTAACCTATGAGTCAGCGTTCCATTACTACAACAAAATACCTGAGATAATCAATTTATAAAGAGAAAAGGTTGACTCTGCCTCATGTTTTGGAGGTTTTCAGTCCATGATCAGTTGATCCTGCCGTTTCTGGGCCTGTGGCAAGGCAGCAAATCACGATAGGAGCACATGGTAGAGCAATGTGCTCTACCATTATGGAAGGGTGTTTAACTGCGAGGCTTTCCACTGAGAGAGGTTCTCCAGAATTTTTTCATCTCATCTGCCCCACCTGTGTCCTGGCTGAATGTACTGATACTTCCCTAATTATTTACTTTAGGTCAGAATTCAAAGTCCAATCAGTGGGAGATGCATGGGTTTTGTGATCATACAAACCAGGTTAGATTCTAGCTCTACCACTTATCAACTAGAATGACCTTTTAGTGTTCTTTGTCTTCTGAGTTGTTTACTTTAAAATAAAGAAGACCTGTGCACTGCTAAGGGGGTTTACTGTCAAAGAACCCATGTGCTGCACAAATGTGAATGCCTCCCCTTCCCTCACCTGGAATTGTTCCTCTCCTTTTCCCACTCCTTCCCCCTCTTCTCATCCATTTGTCATTGTTCTTAATGAATGCTGATGGAGATGTGCACACAGCCTCTCTAGCAATTTTCCATCCAATTAACTGATGGCTTTGCAACCTGGAGGGCAGAGCTTCCTCAGGTCCTTGGCTGTGTGAATATTCTAACAGAAAAGCACGATCACAGGGGCAGACCCTCACAATTTGGCTGGCAAGCATGGCCTAAGCCCTATCAATATGCAAGTGATTAGTGAAACGCCCCCACCAACTACTTGATTTCTAGCCAGAAATCCTAACTGCAACGCTGACACGCTCTATTTCCTCTTGCTCTATTTTTGGATGAATGGGTTGTGTTAGGAAGTCCAGCAACTGGACACAGGAAAATGTTACCACTAAGCACAGCTTGACTATTCGACAATCATTGTTAATTATAATAGGAATGAATGAAGCCATTTTCTTCCCTTCCTAGAGGTCCTCTAATCTGTGTTCTCTGTTTAAAAATTCAGTATTATGATTCCACTGTATGAGCCTCTTATGATCATTTTAACCTTTGCAATTTTCTCATCTATGAGGTAATTTTGGCCAAGGCTAAGACTCTGCCATGATTCTTAGCAGCAAAAGCAACAGTAGCTGCTATTAACTGAACACTTACTATGTGCCAAACACAGTGATTGTCTTTGTATAAACATCTGATTCCTTTCTTACAATTCCCACTATTATCCTAATTTCCTGATGAGAAACTTGTCCCGATTCCTGAAGTCAATCAGTGGCAAAGCCAGGATTTGAGTCTAGATTTTTTTTTTTAATCATAAAGTTCATGCTAATAACCACCCTGCTATCCTGAATACACCGAGTAGTTGTTACACATTCAAACAACACTTGGTCAGCAGTTCACCAGAGCTTCGGTACTGCAGCACTGGTGGGGGTCTGCAGTTCACTGGCTCCTGGAGGCATTTTGAGTAAAGGTTTCTGACAGTTTGGTACAAACAAACCAAAACTGATCCCTCCAGTTGTCTTGCAATCAGAGACGCAGCAGCTTAGCATGACGTGATCTCAATGTTTTAAAAGACATTTAAATCAACTCCTTTTATAGTTCAAACAGGTTAACCAGGAGGCATGTTAGTACCAGATGAGGAAACTGAGACACCAAAAAATGGAGCTACAGACTCACTTTAGGGACTGAACTGGGGCTGGTATAAGGGTCTCCAGACTCTTTGACCATGATGCATCCTCCCCAGTGGACTGAAGAAAGTGAGGTACAGTGAGGGGAAAGAGGAGGGTAGAGAGAGAGCTCTATGGTTACTAGTGAAGAGTTCAGAAATGGTGAGTAAGGATGACAGAGGATATCAGCACCTTATGTGAAAGAAGAAAATCAGTCCTGAAATAAAACTAAAAAGCAGCAGAAGTTAGTGACCAAATATAAAAATCAGAATGGGGAACACAATAAAACAACCTTAAAAATGAAGAAAAACTAAGAGTTATCGACCTCCAATTTCAAAGGTGAATTTCCGAAAAGGACATTAAAGAGTTCTCACCCTAAGCACTGGCATTATATCCTGATTCTGCTGCATTTCATGGCAAATGTAACTTCAGTTTCTAAACAGTTGACTGTGAGTTAATCAGTGGAGATGTCCATGTGGGCCTAATTGAATCCCCGGGGACTTTTAAGAGCCCAGTTTGAATTTTAAGTGCCCCCCCAAAGAACCATGTGTTAAAGGCTTGGTCTCCAGCCTGTGGCACCACTGGGAGGGGGTAGGACCTTAGGATGTGGGGCCTAGGGGTAGGAAGTTAGGTTATTGGAAGCGTGCCCCTGAAGGGGATGGACCGCAGTCGCCCTTTCTCTTCCCCTCCTGGTGCCTGAGGTGAGCCATTTCCTCTGCTATGTACTCCTCACCATAGGCCCAAGGCAAAGGAACCCATCAACCATGGACTAAGCCTCCAAAACTGTGAGCCAAAATAAACCTTTCCTCCTGATAAGTTGTTTATCTCAGGTATTTTGTCACAGCAACTGAAAGCTGACTAGCAAGCAGGTCACAAAAGAATGTAGCAGAAACATTGCAGGCATGATGAACTACTTAGAGGCCCTAAAAAAGGAGAGGGTCACTTGGTAAGAAATATGGGTAGCTCTAGAATCTGTGAGCAGCCCTGGCTGACAGCCAGCAAGAAAATGGGAACCTCAGTCCTACCACCACAAGGAATGGAATTATTCCAACCCTAAAGGAAGAATTGGACTAGCTGCATTCCCCCAAACTTACCACCAGGGGGTAGCACCATCCAGGACCATCTGAGTTTTCATTCTGAATCTCTGGGTGAAGTAGAAAAAAGGGAGTCAAGGAAGAGGGATGGGGCATGAGGGATCCGTCGAGGGCTACCTATACATGTGACTGTTCTCCATTCAGGTGTTCAGAATCAACAGAATTCCCAAGATAAACTGCAGCTCTTAGTCCAGCTATCCTGACCCTGAGGGGAGGCCACAGAGCCCCAGCCCTGTGCTATGCTGCCAGGTTAGGTCAGTGGATTCAGTAGGTTGTGGAGGGTACAGGGGTTCCCTGCTGTGTAGACTCACAGTTTCAACTTCAGATGGGTCTAATGGTCAGCGCCCCATTGTGAGTGGGGGAGCACCTCTGTATAATTTATACAGTGATTTACTTAACCCCTGCCATTCCAGCAAGTTCTGGAGGCGCTTCACAAAGTCAAATCAGGTATCGTGGTAGCAATTAGTAAGTGAGGAAACTGGAGAAGAGGAAGAAAATAAAAATAAAACCAGGGGTGCACAAACCAGGTGTCATACCCACGCTTGGGATGCTTTCCAACCACCCCCGCAATCCCTGGAAACAAGGGTCCCTGGCCAGCCACCCAATTCTCAGAGAGAAGATGCCCCAAAAAAGCCTGGACGTGGGAGAAAGTCTCTGGGGGGGTCCTTACAAAAGGGACACCACGCTTTTGTGAATGAGGTCTTTACAACAGTCCTAATCCTAATAAAATGAAATTCACAAAGTACTGAAAATATACCAGACATTTATATTTCTTCTCAAATTTTTTTATGTGTCTTGCCTATTTTTAATTCAATCTTAATATTTTTCTTCTCCACTTGTAGGGGATCTGGATATAAGAATAGCTTTTTGCCATGTTCATTGTCCATCTCATTCTTACGTATGCACGTGAGTGTTGCTGGGGAACGGAGGGCCTCTTGCATGCTGGGTGAGTGCTTTACCACTGAGCCCAGCCAGTCCTATCATCTGCCTTAGTTCAATAACACACCAAAGGGTCAATGTCACCAACGTATTTAATATGACTTTTTTTTTTTTTGCAGTGCCAGGGATTGAACCCTTGGCTTCCCACATGCTAGCAAGCACTCTACCACTGAGCTACATCCCTATCCTAATTTTGTTCCTATTTTCACATGATTATATTTTAAATGTTCATCCAATCTAATTTCTTTGTATAAATACTCCTGACCCTATATAATACAGTCTATCACTTTACACCTAGAAAGAATTTTTCCACCTGGAGGCCAGTTAAATGATCACCTTTATTTTCTTCCTGTTTGTAATAATTTAACTTTGTAAATCTCTCAGTTGCATAGACTATCGAATCTCAAAATGCATCTGAGGTTCAACCCAACATTCATAAGAAATAAAATGGAGTTTTTAGGTTTTTTGGGGGGGTGTTTTTTGGTACTAGAGATTGAACCCAGGGGCACTTAAACATGAAGCCACACCCCAGCCTGTTTTTTATTTTTTATTTTGAGACAGGGTCTTGTCAAGTTGCTCAGGGCCTTGCTAAGTTGCTGAGGCTGGCTTTGAAATTGTGATCCTCTTGTCTCAGCCTCCTGAGCAGACGGGATTCTAGGCGTGCACCACTGCACCCAGCAAATGGAGTGCTCTTTATGAAAACAAGGAAACTTCTTCTAAGATTGAAAGCTTAGAGAGTATTATATGAAATTAATTCTCCATCAGTCTGGAGAACAAACAGACAAATTCACGTGTGACTCCCTCTCTCCAAAGTCCTTCCATTTTCTCAATCCAATTATAACACAACTCTATCAAAGTATATAAAATGTACAAGCCTTGATCTAACTCAATCCTAACACAGAACAACTATATCACTGTTGATTTTGGGAAGTGCAGTCCTGGGATTGCTACCTCCACCCTGTTATCTCCATTTCAACAACCTGCCTATGTTGACAGAGTGCTGAGCGGAGGCTCTACCCTGTTCTCTTACAGTCATTTGCAGAGAAGTCATTTTTACATGTACATTTTTTATTGCATTAAGAATCCCAGTTTAAACATATACATATTCATCACTGGGGACTCTGACTGCCCAAAGAGAAACCAAAGTGCTTCCACAACAAAAGTTATCTGTAGAAAGCACCCTCACCTCTCCAAGAGTTTAACTGGAAAAGTTCACCCTGCAGAGAAGAGAACCCATGTGAATTTAATAAACATGGGCAGAAGATGTTCAAAAGACAGTGATGACGCCTGGAGTCAATTAGGTCAAATTACACCCCGGGGAACGTGTGTAGAACTCCTCCCGTTACAGTCAAAGGAAGCAAAAGAGAAGACCGCCCTGAACCTAAACCCCACTTCAGAATGCAGTCCATAAACACCCTCTCCAGAGGAGTCCATGCAGTGAGAGGGTAGGTTGGAAACTGCCCGCTGCCGACTCTTCTCTCTGGGGAATATACATTTGCCCTAACGGGGGTTTACTTCCATGGCAACTAGTGGAAAGGTGGACAAAGCCACTGGTTACCATGCCAACAGTTTATCCCTTCAAATCAGACCTTCCTCCCAAACATTCTGCCCCATTTCCTCTTCCCCCATGGGTGTCTTCTTCCTGCCACTTCATGCCCCAAGTGTGTATTTCTTGCTTTAGGACCTGATGCTTTGAATCCTGTCTTCCAAGGGTCTCCATTCTCAGTTGACTTTTGATCCTGGAACCCAATCCTTGGGACTCCAACTTCACGCCCCTGATAGGAACCAGGATGCCCTGCAGGGTGTCCTGGATTTCTGGGCACGGAGAGCACATCTAGGGCATCATTGCTGCAATGATCATTGACAATGATCACAGCCATGTTAACCAACTGAGCTTTGGCACACATAGCATGAGCTTCCTCTTTTACCAAACGGAATGGTTTAGGTCCATAGCGTGAGCTGTTCTGAGGTCACCCACATGATATGAGGTCTTCCATGTGGCATCTTCCAAAAAGGGGAAGAGAGTTCAAAGGGGGCTCAGTTTCAGTCCAGGGGTTTCCAAGTATGGCTGTGGCAGGGTTTGAAGGAGAGCCCCGGCAGTCTGACTCCAAACTGCTTTCCTGTGGGAATGCATAGTTGAAGGGTGTTCCTTTTCACACATCCTATCACCAAGAATCAGCGTTTGCCAAGGGAGCAAAGCAAGAGAGTGAGATGACTCTCATACTTTGAGGTTTCCCTTCTCTCTAGAATAAGTATATTTTAATGCTTTATAAACACCAAGATATAATGAATGAAATCATTAAGAATAATGAATCCCCCAGAAAACAATCTGAAGGATTTTAACAAATCCTCTGCTTAACTTTCATGTGTCAGAAGCTTCCAGTTTGTAACACAAGGGAGAGAAAGATCTGAGACACATAAATATTAAGAGCTATTCAAGGAGCTGGGCTCAGTGGCACACATCTGTAATCCCAGCTGCTCGAGAGACTGAGACAGGAAGAGCGCAGGTTCAAAGGCAGCCTCAGCAACTTAGTGAAGCCCTAAGCAACTTGGTAAGACCATGTCTTTAAATAAAATATAAAAAAGGGCTGGGGATGTGGCTCAGTGGTTATGCATTTCTGGGTTCGATCCCTGGTACAAAATGAAAAAGAGCTACTCAAGGTCATGGACTTTATTTATTGTTTTAGTCCTTGAATGTTAAGTCCTGGGACCCAGTCAGTTGTTCCCATAAGATCTCAGTGCATGTAGAGTGTTCTTCTGGAAGGACAGGGACCAGATAAAAAGGACCAAGCTCCCTCGCTTCACTGTGCCACCAGCTGCTTCTGTGGCCTTGCGAAGGTCACTTAGGCTTAGCTCACAGGGCCTCAGAATGCTCTTCTGTAAGTCTGGAACACTGAAATGGGTGTTCTCTAATGCCCCTGGAGCTTGAAGAATTCTGTGATTTTATGTAGCTGTTTTCTTAAACTTTGGGCATCACACAACTTGTGTGGGAACACTTTGCTATTTATGGATATGAGGAACAACTTAGCCTGGAGAAAATGTTCAATTTTTACTCTTCAGAGAATCAAATAGAGTTGACTATAGTGATATTTACAAAAAAAAAAAATTCCCCATCAATATACACAACAAACCAAGAAAGTAAAATCCAACTAAAGAATTGATAGAGCATGAAAACACATTTATTTATTTTTAAAAGCAACTTGAAAACTTTGGGCTAATAATCTCTAAATCTGCATACAGCCGGTAGCCCAATATTTGCTCAGTGAACAAATGCATGAAGAGGTTCTCGGTAAAGAGATTGTAAGACATTTTAATGATCAAATCCAGTTTCCCTGAAATCTGCTCTTTGATAATGTTTTATTCCCTAGGAGATTTCCTAAGTACTCAAACCTCTGAGGGACTCTGTACATAGCAAGTCTTTCTCAAGCTGAGTGTAGCATGGATTCAAACACAGTCACACACTGTTCACCCATGAGGATGCCAACCCTAAAAAAATGACAAATAGTATTTGCAGTAATCACCATGTCTGTCTGTTTCACAGCGTCAGAAGATTTCTACTGAATGGTGGTGGGTGGAATGCGGTCAATGGTCAGGAGTATCCCCTGGATTAAATATTTTCTGGCATTCCTCAGAGGAGGAGAGCAGTTAGTCTGCATTTAATTTTTAAACCGCATTTCATCCTTTTCCATCTCTACATAGCCACACACAGGGGGAAAAATCCTGTTGCTCATGCTACGCATTCTTTTTCCAATTCTTCTGGGCTGTTCTTCCATTTCTGTTTAGAACAGCTAATCTTCCACAAACCTGGACTGAGTGCAAGAGGCACATTTTGCACAACCCTAATCACCATTAACCCTTGAATGACAGCCCTTCCCTGGCCATGGGTCCAAGGAAGAAGCTCAGGAAACAAATGATATCTCTTTCCCACTCATTCCAATGAGTAGTACAGGCTGCAGAAAGCTACCAGAAAGTTCCCTTTACATAAACTCAGGCCAAAATTCTGAAAGGACAAATGTTTAAGCCATTGCTTCTAAATTTTTACCAACCCACACAGGATAGAGGGGTATAGATCTATACCATATATCCATTGGAAGAAATGGGGCCCTTGCCAAAGCTCTAGGATTTAAAAAGTTAACCCTAAATTTTCCTGTGGGAAGTGGATGGTTGAACATTTGCTTGTTTTTTTTTTTTTTTCTTTCAGGGTCAATAAAATTTGACAAATCTGGTGACTGTTGGAAAGGAAGAGGGAAGGGAGTTACAGAGACCATCCAAAT
The DNA here is from genome assembly GCA_020662805.1 of Glaucomys volans. NCBI lineage: Eukaryota > Metazoa > Chordata > Mammalia > Rodentia > Sciuridae > Glaucomys > Glaucomys volans. The sequence continues at coordinate 70,999 of JAJEJO010001945.1, forward strand.
CTACTTTAGACCTCCCATGTCCTAAGAATAAATGCAAAATTTAAAATTGTCAACTCAGCTTGCAGTCTTGAGAAGTTACCCATAGCCCAGGGATTCCAGGCAATTGGTTTTGGTAAGAGTGCAGTGGTTTTCCCAATAGCTTTGAGCAGATGCTGGCAAATGAAACGTGTTGGTTAACAGGTGGACTTCAGAAGTCCTTTCTATCCATCAGTAAACGTTCCATATTCCTGAAGTTTTCTTTTCCAACCAAAGATACAAGGGAAATGCAACCTCTTTATATGCAAGTCTGTTTTCTTCTGTTTTAATTTTTAAAGACTTTTGGTTAGTAACACAGAAAGAACTGGGATCATTCACAGGCATGGGGGTGTAGGATGGCTACATTCCATGGCGGTCTTCCTGATGCACTTGAAGGGAAGGCAAAGGTGGGTGGTTTAAATGGCTCTCTCTTCTTGGTAACCAATTCTCTTTGACTTCCGATAGAGAAAGGGTTCTCAGACTCAGCATCATCAGAATCTCCTGGGGGGCTGGTAAAAACACAAATTGCTGGGCCCACCTCCAGAGTTTCTGCTTCAGTGGATCTGGGGTAGGGACCCAAACTTACACATTTAACCAGTTCCCAGGCGATGCAGCTGCTGCTGGTTTGTGAACTGCACTTTGAGAATTACTGCCCTAGGTTTATCAGAAGGATTCTGTGGGATGCTATTCTCACCCCAATGACAATCCTAAGTAGAGTATTACATATGGCAATGCCCCACTGTTTAATATTTCTAAGATCAATGGGAGAATTGACAAACTGAAGCAAGAGATATTTAGATGTTTATAGAATTGTTCAGCATTGGAATGGGCGGTAGAGACAGAAGAATCCTCTTGTCAGAAATTTGTTAAAACTAAGGAAACTTTCAATTCTGTAGTGTGACTTAAACTGGACATGGAATGTTAACCAATTCACTTACATCCCATAAGAGCTGAATTTTTTTTCCACTCCTACCAGCCTATCTAACTAGATTAACTGGCCTCTTGATAAAGCATGGAACTTCAATCCTCAATGACATTTTCTTTTAAAAATTACTTAGCAATCCAATATAGCTTGAGAAGATGAAGTATTTTAAATTTGAGTGGAAAATATTAATTACTTTAGGATATAAATCCATTTAACCCAAGAAAAAAGAAAAAGATAACAAGACCACTAATAAAATGTAGACTACTCTGATGCACTCAATTTATTTAAATTAGCCAGGCATGGTGACACATGCCTATAATCCCACTGATTCCAGAGGCTAAGCAAGTAGGATCACAAGTTCAAGGTCAACCTCAGGAATGTAGTGAGGTCCTAAGCAACTTAGCAAGACCCTGTCTTAAAATAAAATCTAAAAAGGGCTGGGGATGTGACTTAGTGGTAAAGCACCCTGGGTTCAATCCCCAGTACTCAAAATAAATGAAAAAATAACTCATTTGTTTTCTCATTGTCTGGACCAACAGAGGTATGTGTTCCTTAGAAGCAAAGAAAATACCAAGAGCCCAAAGAACATATTCTTACAACCATAAAAGCCATATATTTGCAAGTAAAATTTTTTCCTACAAAAAAGGAAAGAAGTCACAATTTACCCATAAGAGCTACATAAATCTTCATGAGGATGATGTAAGGTATTATAAGGACATCTTTATATAGTGCAATACCTGGTTATCAATCCTAGAAATGGGATGCAGGGAGTTCAACTTAGAGGTTGCCCATTTGCTATGTGAAGTGATCAATAACAACAGAAATCAATTTCATCAAGTTGGGTTGGGTAACAATGCATGTGTCCCCTTCAGTTGAAGACTTGGCTCCCTCCGCCATGTATGAGGGCCATGGGAAAGTCCTTGGGGTGCTAGAAATTCCAAGGGAAGTGCTTGCCACATGTCCCCTGGGAGGCTGGCACCCAGTAGTTAACTGGATATGTTGAGCAGGCTTTGTGTTCTGTGCTAATCTTCTAGAAGGCATCCACCCACATTGCCCACATCTCAGAATGCAGCCATCATGCTCACGTGTGAGAGAACGCCTTCTTTCCAAATGGACACTTCACACTCCAGCAGCATAACTGGATGTGACCAGGGTCATATGTCATTCCAACTGGACAGATTCAAACATACTCTCCATGACGACCTCACTCAGTGTGGGAGGCCTCCCTGGGACCTTTTCCCTATCATAGTGGATCTAAGATTTTAATGGTCTTCTGACTTCTGTGCTAGAATATTTTATGATCTCTACTGACCCTTGATGTGCCCTTTGCAGAGTTTTATTTCACCTTACATGGTCCCACAAGGGCTCTTTGAAAACTGCAAAGCTCTTGAACCAAATATTGACAGTGTTTGCTTTCCTGAGTCACAGTGAAATATGTGCTCCCTGATTTCCATTCATTCCTGTTACTTGAAACCTCTGCAAAACTCTAATGGGGCCAGATCTGGTTTCCTTCCTGAGTAGCTGATACATCTACACAATTAAAATTCCATCCATCCTCAACCATTAAAACAGATAGCAGGACAGACTCAGATCTTTAAACAAACACAAGACCACAAAGAGTAGTAACATCTCAGCAACTCAAAAAGACACAAGTTCATTCTACTTTTTAAAATGACTGCAACCAAGATGTTAACTGTGCACGTGTGTGTTGCATAGATGCGTTTACATACCTGTATGACAGTGCATAGCTTCATTGTCCAGAGTATAGGCCACACTGTACAAGGAATTGACAATGAGCTTCATAATTATTTTTGGCTCTGAGAGAATGACAGACAAAAGACCAATGAAGTGCTCTCATCTGGGAAAGATCCTTGGGGGGATTCACAATTCTTTCTGCTGCTATTTGTCTGCTAGACAGACAAACTGACTCTTTAAATTTGGGGCAAAAAAAAAAAAAAAGAACAAATAAAATTTGCATCGGCTTACCAATAATAAAAACAAGTTGAACATTGGACAATACAAGTGCTAAGAACTTAGTAATATTCTTTCTATGAAAGATTTTATCCCTCTGGCATGACCTGGGAGTAAGTTTTTAAGCACAAGGTTGGAGGGAAAGGGGGCCAGCATTTCTGGGTAATGGCATGGTTTTTGTTTGTGCACCCATGTATACAAACACATACACACACACACGTATGAATGTACACAAAAAACATAGAAAGAGATAGAAAATATTTTTTGGATCATCTAGTCTAGCCATGGAAATCATGCAATTTAAATCTAACTGGTAAAGAAGGTAGTCCACATGTTGGATAGCAAGCCTGGGTTAGCTCTTCCTCGCCCTGACACTGTATATACACCTATGAACAAACTGCTGATGTGCAGAACAGGAATTAATGGAAGAGAGGAAGCACACCTTTGTGGGTCCCTGGAGCAGCACACTGACTGGCACACACACAGCTCTGGATGCTTGTTGAATGAGGATTCTCCAACTGTAGAGGAAAGGAGGTTTCCAGCATTACCTGTGCATCTTGGCTTACTGTGAAAGGGGAAAGGAGTACTGAAGCCAGTTTACATGAAAAGTTGGCTAGTGGCAAAGGGAGGTAAGTTTTTACACAATCTGTTTAAAGTGGAGAGAACCAAGGAGAAAATTATCTACAGTGAGCATTAAAAAACAAAGAAAGCTACATGAAGCTCTGCTTTCATTTCCTACCTTCGTGGCTTTGCCTCTAATCTGTAGTCCAGGATAATCCCTAAGAGGAGATCAGCATTCCTTAGCTTGGCATTTGGGTCACCCACCCGACTCTGGACATTTCCACCTCTTATAGTGCTCCAATTGAGTTCCTCAGATCCAGCTGGAGCAAAGTTCCTATTTTTTCCTGCACATTTTTTCTCTCACTAACACTTCAGATGCATTGTGTCAGAAAGGGTGCTTAGCTTGAGATACAGAAGGGAGTACCAAGTGGCCCCTAAGCTCTGAGTTCTCATTTTTACGAGAGAAAAATGCAATGTACAGATTACTATAGTGCCTGGTGAAAACCGGCAATATTGGACAATACGAAGTATGTGTAATAAAAAGTAAACTTCCCAGTAGAGATCAGACCTGGTCTCCTCTCCAGAGTAATCACTCTTATCTATGCATCTTGTATATCCTTTCAGAATCATCCTATGCATTTATAAATTTAAAATATGTATATTGATATATATATATACATATATATATATATACATACAAATAAAAAATGGTGGCATTCTAAAAAAAGTGCATCTTGAAACCAATGAAATATAATGGTATTTGTAAGTTACAAAGGGGATAGAGAAGGAAATCACTATGGGAAACTATGGAAGAAAGAGAAACCATGAGAGAACTATGGAAGAAAGGTATGGGGAAGGGTTGCCATGGGAACAGAGCCTCAAAGGGTGGGGAGTTTCCTATGATAGGTGGACAGAGTGGTATATAGGAAGTTTGTGGAGAACAAAGCATAAGGAGTAGAAGTTGATATTAAATGGGAGCTTCATTTGCATGATGGGAAAAAAATGAAAAATAAGATAAGCTGAAGGACACCCAATGCCAGCTGAGAGGCAGTAGGGGATCCCTAAGGTTTTCATGTAGTATCGTAATCTGTAGAGATCATTAACCTGCTAATGGTGTCTGGGATTATGTCACTGTTCAAACCCTTCCATGCATGCAAATTGCACCAAATCCAAACTCTTTTCCAGGAAAGGCAATGTCCGTGGTGGTCTGGCCACCCCTCCCTCCCAGCCTATTCTACCTCTTCTCCGCCTTGACCACTGATATCCAGCTGTACCTGAGCCAGCTCAGATCTCACCTGTATTGGGGCTTGTGTGTGTGCCACTCTCTCCTGTGCTGTTCTCCTTCCACCCTGCAGTTCTCTGGGCAGCTCCTCAGAAGGAGGGACCTGCCCTGGCTGCCATCACCAGAGCCTATTATTCTCCTTTCCACCCTGGGTATACTTCTTTCTGAGCACCCATCACAGCCAAGTGACTTCCTCTCCATTCTGTTCGCTTGTTTTTGGTTTGTCCTCATTGGCACATCAACCATAGCTCTCACAGCTTCTGTTGCATCCCAGCACCTTGCAGCGTCTGGCATGAAGCAGAAGCTCAATGAACATTTGTTGAATGAATATGCAAACACTGGACCCACCCCTTCCCTACAGCAGATGCACTCCATGCCAGTGTGCCAGACAGACTGGGTCTCGCCATCTGGAATGAAGACATTGCCTAAGAATGTCTCTCTGGGTTGAAGAAAGCCTGACAACTCCGTGTCATCAGGTGACAATCAAAGGAGTCATATCAGTTCAACTGAGGACACAGCTGCCTCCCTGTCCTTTCAGCAACCTGCTCAGGAGGACCAGGTGGCAGTGGTGGCCAGGGCAAGTGCCTGTCAAGTGAATGCCTTGTCCTCCCCTGTCCCTGATGCAGTCCTAATGCAAGTTGATCCAGAGCCCTTCTCCTACCTCAACCATGCAAGTGACGCAGTGTCCCGGTGAACACTGTGCCTACTCATTTGTTCCTGACTGCCTTATCAAAGACTCCTTACTTGTGACGGTCACAACCTCTGAACACCAGGGTCCAGAAGAAGAAAAAAAAATCACCCTCAACGCTATCCTTAGCCTCTGAACGAGTCTCAAAGGGTGCCACCTGCTTCCAGAAGACAAGGACACACCTGTTTAACTGGGGAATAGCCAGTGCTGAGAACACAGAGACACCCAATCAGATTGACTGACTGACTGAATGAACAAAAACTCTGGACGAGGTACTCTCCCCCTTAGGCCCAGTAATAGGATCAATCACATCTTACTTTTAAATCTAAAACATTGGCCAACAATGGAGCTTTTTCTTAATAGCTAATACAAAGAGATGGACTGAATGAATTAACTGGCTCACATCAGGTTCTTCTCCAAACTTCAAATCTCTTGAGCATCCCACCAAATGCCTTCTAAATGGCTTCTTGGCTGGTCCTGTGTCTGGGAAGCTGATTTGGAATTTACCCTCTGGATCTCTGTCCAGAGTAAAAGGCACTCCATACCATCCTGCAAGGGGCTATTACAGATTTGGGGGAGGAAATGTCTCCCTGACCTAGATTAAACCATCTTTATTCATCAACTTCAGTAGAGAACCACTTGCACCCCACTTGCTTGATACTGGTCAGGCAGGCTATTACCACCGCTATTGCTTCTGTCAACAAGAACATCTGCCATGTCTCACTTGCTCAGAAGCCCAATGAATAATGGACAGGCACCTCCATGTTCAAGTTCTCCACAGACCCCCCCCATAGAGAGAAAGAGAGCTCTTTGTCCACTGGGTATTCTGTAGGCCACCCACTCAAGCTTCTCACCCACTCTAGTTTGGTATACACTTCCCAGATTGGGAGGAGAAAATTCACTCTGACACTATGCTATTCCCTGGACAGACTCCTTCAGTCCCTGAGCTATGTCCTGAAAACTCTGAGGTCATAGGGCATGCCAAGGCTCTGGGGAATGCATGCCTTGGCAACACACAATTGTCCTGGGCCTCAGCATTTGATCACTATAGATCTCAGAGCTCCATGTTAAGCAGAAGGAAATGATTTCCTGTTCACCTGGGTTTGCTCTTAAGGATTTATTCAGATCCAGCCTGGCAGAGCCCACCCAGGGCCTCACTCCCTGCAGGTGCTTCTCTATCAAATTTCTCAGTGCGTCACTGCTCAGCGATGAAGAACTGGGTTGAAGTCCAATACTATCAGGCAACGCCAAAAATAAGAGGACTGGTCTTCGAGAAAACAATAAACAGAGCAGTTTGGAAATTTTGCAAGAAAGTTTTCAAATGCTCTATTAAGAGGCTGATGCTAAGCAACCAAAATGAAGGAATACTATTCATGTACGCAGGAGAGGTTGACAATTTAGAAATATTTTGCTTCATCATCTTTGCCTTGATTACTACATTCCAGAACTGTGATACATTTTTTCTTCCAAATTAAGCGGCCAGATGAGAACAGTCTCCATTCTGAAAAGCTGACGTACAGCTCCCTCCAACCTGAGGCAAGTGCTCTCAATCCTTTTCCACGAAATTGAAGGAAATACAGCCGGGCACAGTGGC
>JAJEJO010001945.1:78434-202103 GCA_020662805.1 Glaucomys volans
AAAAAAAAAAAAAAAAGAAAGAAAGAAAGAAAATAAATGGAAGGAAAGACAGTCAAGATTAACCAGCTCAACTGTGGTCAAGGTGGAGGACTTATAGCCACCTCTGCTTTGTTTTACAACCCTGACTGGAACACCTAACCCTAACCAGTTTGGCTAAAGAATCACTGACATCAGAAAATGTGGGTAGAATGCGTTTAACAGATTTTTATCAAATCAATTTGGTTTGGTGTGTAAAACAAAGTCAATTCAATAAGAGCTTCTATGTGCCTGGGTATGGGAAGAGAATGGAACAATAAAAGGAATCCCATAATAACTAAAAGTGTGTATATATATACATATATATGTGTATGTATATATACACCCACATATATACCCAAACTCTAGAGCAAAAAAATACTTCCTTTATATGATGGGGGCAAGCTACCATGGAACCCTCCGGAGCTTAGTGAGAACAGAATGAAGGGATCCTGCCACCCAGACATGGTTTAGACTTGGCTTCCCAATTCTGCAGGTAAGGGAGAGGGCAGGGAAAAGCTTGTTTGGGACATAAATGTTACAGATTTTATGGGACATTTGATATATGGAGACACAGGCCAACATGTGGGGGAAATGTGAGATCAAATGTAACATTTTATAGACATTACCGATCACCTACAAAGTTTTCCACTGGAATTGTTTGACTCTACATTTTTTTAAAACTGTATTTTTTGTTCTCTCAAAGAATGTTCACATTTATTATCTAATTTTTCTCCACTACTTACTGCAAAGTAGGAAAGATAAAGAGTATTCCATTTTATAGTCTAGTCATCTGAGATAAAGAATTGCGGTCAACCTGACATGTGTGGAGGAGAGCATGTGAGGATAAGAAGGAATTAGTAACCCCATCCCTCAGTGAGGTTTTTAGGTAAAATAATATCCACTCTCATACACCCCTCCCTTTATTGTAATAACATTCATTTCTTGGGTAAAATATAGAGAGAAGATCATAACAGAGTAACTGAAAAACCATCATGTATTATCAGTCAGCTTTCCATAATTATAACAAAATACCTGAGAGAATTAACTTATAAAGAGAAAAGGTTTATTTTCACTCCCAATTGTGTTGGTTTCAATTCAAGATTTGGTGAATCCATTACTTTGTAGTACACATTATGGATGCAATGGTAGGGAGTACATGATGGAGCAGATTATTTACCTCATGACAGGAAGCAAAAGACAGGAAGAGGCTGGGTCTGACAGTGACCGTAAGACCTCCCAGTAAGCCTCACCTTCCAGGAGCGCCAGCCTGAGGAGCAAGCCCATAACACATGGCCTCTGGGGGACATTCAACATCCAAACTGTAGCAAGCAAGGGACCTTGACAATTCGGGACTTCTTGAGTTTGGAATGGGTATTTAGTAACATGGGACCCTTCAGCATTTGTCCTTATTGATGAACAATCAGTTTTTTACACAAGTGGAGATGAAACCAGTATACAAGAACAAACTTAACTCTTAGTTGGGGTGGAGACTAAAACCAAACATTTTTTAAGTTCTAAAGATTCTACAATTACAGGCCTTCAAGCACTGTAGACTTCAAAAAAATAAAAAATTAAAAAAAAAAACCAACAACAGTGTAACTCTAACAGAAGTCAGAATACACTTAGGCTGGTGGTTTTGTGAACCATAAACCATGACTATTTATTAAACTAAGCTGACTGGTGGGGATTACTTGACTTGCTCATTACCAGTTACCCTTGGTATTTTCAAGTCATAGTTCTGTGCTTAAAGCATGTGGGCATTAGAAGAGACCTTAAATTTCATTGTGGTCTATCCTCCTTATTGACAGGCAAAAGCTGAGCTGAGGCCTAGGAGATATAGGTAATTGTACAATAACAATCAACTAGAATCAAACAGCTCTACTTTGGGGGAAAAAAATATCTCAACTTCAACGTCCTCAATAATTTCAACAGGCCTTCTCTGATGTAATCCAAGCCACTAGCGATTCTATGAGTCCTGCTTTATATACAATTACTGATTTAGCATCTGACCTTGTCCCCCCCTTTGATTGGCTGGAACTTGGTGACTATTGAAAATCCACAACATAAATAATCCTTGAAATGGATAATTGAGAACTAAGTGTGGTAATTTTAACAAATTAGCTTGGCACTCAGGCCTCAAAATGAGGTTATTCTGTTGAAAAGCTGCCCTCTCCTTCCTGTCTACTTTGGAGTCCTGGCCAGATTTTGCCATCCAAAACCTTGGAATTTGCAGTAGCCCAAGTTTTTGTGCTCTATGTTGGAAAGTTCGAGTAAGCTTGTTACTCTTCGGCTACTGACCAATTAAAAACAGTGCATGATGTGGTGAGAGAAAGTGAGTGAATGAGCTCAAGAGGTAATAATTAAAAGTGATGTAATGAGATGATCCAATCTCCCTAGGCCTGCCAGCAGGCCCGATGGTGACCACGTCCCGAGCTTCCCTGTATCACTCTGGCATCTCGCCACGGAATCTGTGAAATAAAATCACTTCTAACCCTGGCAGGGATTTCTCTGGTTCCTGAGCTGGTTATTACAAAGTCTGAATCCAAGGGAACTTGTTTATAGCTCATCTCCCTCATGCCACATGTAGTGTGGAGGACAAGGGCTATTTTGAAGTATTTCTGATTAACAGGGGGACTATCTGTCCTTATCCCCTGACCCCTACCAAACTATGTGGCCTGCAACAGTGCTCAGGGCATGGGTGTGGGATATCCAAGTATAGCCCTTGCAATGAGTAGTGTTGACAAAATGCCAGTGGCCTTGGGAGTGGGGAAATACTGACTTTGGGAACATATAAAACTTGAACCCTTAGTTGGTGTATGTTTGCTTGTTTACAATGCTGGTGATGCTGAGAGCTCTGTGCACACAATATCAGGAGGAGTTCCAGGCTGGAAAGGTGGTCATCCAGCACCAACTCTAAGAGGCCTTGTGACATTCAGGGACTTGACTTCCTTGGGCCTTAGTTTATTCTCTTTAGGGTTAGGGAAGTGACCCAGATTGGCCCAGAGGTTCCTGCAGGGCTCACAGTCCTCACCCTCCAGTCTTGCATCTGGTTCAACCCCATGACTCATAGACAGGACTGGGCCAACTTAGCCTAAGGGCCAAGTAGTACATGGGCTATAGGCCATGTAGCCAATGGCCTTCACATAGAAGACAGATGGACTCTACAGTGACACACCCGTAGGTAAAATGTAGGGTGATTTTTGTCATTAAATCCAAGACTTCAACTCTTTGGTACGTCACCCAGTGAAATAAGTCAACTAGTTAACATACCAAAATTAGGCTGACAGAGAATTCCAGAAGCATATTAACTGAAGGGAAAGAATAAACAAGAAGCATAAAATCCACAGTACAATTAGCAAGCCAAAGTCACCCTCTCCCAGGAGAAAGATGGACCAATGGATACATCTGATCTTTTCAACTTCCAGTCTCTGAGTTTCTCCATGCATCTTAGTGGAACCAATTATCATATAGAAGGTCATTTAGTACAAAAGAAATATATATTTAAAAAGTAGATTCTAAAATACATTTTTTTCATGTTGAGGTTTTCCAAGATTTGGGTCCATCTACTTTTTTGTTGTTGTATTTAATAGTCAAAGTCGAAGAGATGAACCAAGCCATCTTCTGCCCATGGAACCTACTACTCATGAAATTTTCACTCCAAGAAAGAGATTTACAGACCCAGAGAGAAAAATAAATCAAAGGTACGCTTGTGAATAATGTCCAGTGAGAACACTGGTGTGATGAAATGTCGCCATTTGCAGTTTGATGGTTTATTACTCCCTCTCAACACCCACTCTCGTTTCTCACCTAAAATCCAATTTTATATTGATATAATTTATAAGCATCAGTTTGCCAAGGTCAATCGCTAACCTTAACTTTTCACTCAATGAATTCTTAGGTGCTTATTAAGATTAAAATACATCACCTATTAGAAGATTAACTTCTTAGCTTTAGAAGCCAGAAGAAAGTTGAAATGACTATGTAGTTCATTGCTTGGAATTTGTAACAGTCCATGTTTTTTGTATGGTGGATGGAAGAGGGGGTTGCTGCCCACACTAGATTTATTTTGGAACCTGAGAACTTAGGGACGCATTAAATAGAGCATACGTTTAAAAATAAGCACCACCTGAAATTTCCAGCGTGTCATCTCCACAAAGAGTCTGATGATGTATATTTGTTGTAGTTACTGCAGTTTCCTTTTGCTTTACCAAATACTCTGTGTTTCTGCATCGGTTGGTCTACATTGAAACCTATTATGAATAGTCAGTACTTAAAGTATTCTTTAAAGGAGACATGCAGATCCAGAATTTTATCATTTAAACTGACAAATAATAAAAATAATCCCCAACCCACATGATGAAAATAAAACCCACTTGGAGTACAGTTTATGAGCCTCAGATGGTTCCGATAGACCTGTAAAACAGAACCAATTATCCAAAAAAGAGTTGGTTAGTTATAAATGATTATTTCTGCATTATATCATATGTTTATAAGTGTAAAGCTTTCCTTTCATTGTGAATCCAGCAACCTTCTTTTGTTAAAAAAGAAAGCCTGCTTCAATTTGCTTGCGGAGTAAATATTGTATGAAATGCAATGAAACCTCCGTAATGTACTGACTATACTAGAGCAGTAAAGATATTGAATATACTATCAAGACTGTACTAACAAGAGAGAAAACATTATTTGGTAAGTATGACTTCCTCTGGCAAAACAGAAACTTCTTCACTATGATTTCTAGGCCCTGTAAAAATTAAGACATTCAAGACAAAGATAACTTGTTTTTCTCTAAATAGAATGTGCACTATATGCCTGATAATAATTTGGGGAAAAAAAATCAACCAAGAACCCCCAGCATCAAGACAAAAGCTGTTACTAATATCCCCATGGATGAGAAAGAGGAAATGCAGTTCAGCTGAAGACTTGGTGTTTCCACCAAGCACATATGCGACTTCCCTACAACAGACCGAACCTTCTTGGCCTTGAGGGCTGCATTCTGGCTACATCCTCACTCAATCCACCCAAATGCTCCTCCCTTAGGCCAGGAAGGGGCTCTGATAATCAAGACAGCTTTCTCTTTTTCTTGCAAGACCCCTCTGCAGATGGGACATTACTGATCCCCTTGGCCTTCATTGCTTTGGAATCCTGTACGTTTCTGATAACATTCCACTTCCCTCCCAGGATCCTCTTCACCACTTGCTTGTTAGTCTATCCCAGAAACCATTACATTTTCAGCCCAGATAACCCACCCTCACTCCCAGCAACCTCTCCCACTCTTATGGTATGAACCATCCCTCCAGGCTGTAGATTCCAAATCCTACACCTGCAGTCTTGACCCTTCCTACAAATTACAGACCTCCAATTGCCTACTTGGTATTCCCTAAGGATACCCAAACCCAACATATGTCAAACTGAACTCATCATCTTTCTCCCAAACCTACTGCTCCTCCTCATTCTCTAAGTCATCCGGAGGCACTGCCACCTACCCCCACTCTGAAGACAGGTGCCTGGCAGTCCTTTCTATTACCTCACTCACTGCCATCACCATCCTCTTTCCAATAGCTGTCAATTTCCCCCTTATGAACTTCCCTGGCATTTTTTTTTTACCATCTTCAGCTCTCCATCTGCACTGTCATCTTATGCCAGGTCCTCATCTCTCTGCAGGGCAACAGGATGGCCTTCCATCCCCAAGTACTATCCCATCCACTCTCCTCCCTGCCAGCCAGCAGTGTACCAAAGAACTCAGTCTGGTCACTCCTGATTAAATTCCTTGAGTGACTTGTCACCATCGACAGGCTGAATCCAAATAACTAACCAGTCTCTGCAACAAGTACCTTGCCTCCTGGTCCAGCCACATCCCTGAGTTGGAGATCCCTGAATTCCAGGGCTGTGGTCCCACTCCATGGTCTTGTTCCTCCATCTCCTAGCCTTAAGCATCCTCAATCACATCCTCTAGGTCATCTCCTGGGCCAGCTCTTCTCTCCTTAGTACTTGACTCTTTGGGAATCCAGATCAACCATCTCAGAACCAAGTCAGGGTCCTTCCTTTGGCTTCTGCTGGCCCTGTGCACGCCTCTTTCAAAACCTCAGATCATGTGTACATTAAAATCCCCTGCCCCGATGCTTGTCCCCAAGAAAGTCTGCAGATGCAGGGACTATGCCTCATTCCCACTGTGCACCCCAAACCGAGCTCACAGAAAATGCTTTATCTATCTTCAGCCCTTGATGAAGATATTGAAAGTGCTTTGTTCCCCTTTAATATGGCAGCTATTATGACACTTTTCAGTTTAATAAACACTGGAAAAAAAACCCAGTTTCCTGAAATGTACTCTTATGCCTCCCAGGACAATATTGGGGAACCTGAGGTCTAGAAAATTTCCTCTATAGAGTAGGTTGGGGTCTTTCCAGAATTAAGAAAAACTACAAAAGGTTCTGTTTACATTGTGTCAGGTATCCCTCGGAAAATGGTCTCTTTTTATGACATAATGAAGCCACACCAACCTGTATTCAAATCCCTGTCCTACTACTTGTGACCTTGGCCATGTGTGATGTCTACTGAGACCCTGCATCTCATTTCCTCATCTTCCACCTGGAGGTGAGAGTACCATCTCCTCGGGTTGTAAGTGCAGCCGTTTTATTGTGAGGTTTCAGCTGATATATTACTTTCCTGTGCTCCTTCACATTTTTCTCTTTACCCTCTGACTCTCTTCCATGTGGGCTATGAGACACAAAGCAGTCCGTGATTCCAAAGGGAAATCATTACAGCAGAACAAGAGAACCAAACGGCCCAATTATGGGCCTTTCAGTCTCAAAAGTCAGGACCCTTCCATAATTAATAGCTTTGATTAAGCATATGCAGAACCAGGTGCACCTTCCTCCACTCATTTTCAGACACCTGAAAGGAAATGACTCTCTGCATCAAGGGACCACACAGAGCAAGAAAGAGGAACACTAACATGGGGCTCCAAGGATGAGTCTCACCCTCAGTCGGAGCTTGGGAATGAAAGTGGCAGAACATCAAGATAGGTCTGTGGAGCCTGTCCTCAGAGCCCTGGGAGACGTCAACACCAACACAGTTGCCACAACACTAAGGATCAGAGGAGCAGAATAGAAGTGGCTCTCTGAGTAACTGGGAAAGTCATAGAGAATGGTATTTTCCCCATATAGTCAAGAATGAAGTTAGGAGATAAGGCAGCAGATTCTGGACTGCACTAGTGGCTGGGGTCAGGCAGAAATGTAGGCTGCTATGGTTTGAATGTGGTTTGTCCCCAAAAAGTCCACGTGGGAAACGCTTGTTCTTCAGTGTAGCAACACTGAAAGGTGATGGGACCTGTAAGAGGTGGGGCCCAGTGGAGATGATTAGGGGCGCTGTCCTCAGGATGATGTTCTCATGGGACCTCTGAGTTAGGAGCACACATTGCTACAAAAGACTGCTACTGGATTTTCCTCCTGCCCTGGCTTTTTTGCCATGTGATCATGCTCCCCACCATTATGATGCTCTTTGTAGGATGTTACCCAGCCAGGGGTGTCCTCATCAGAGTCGGAATCGATGGAGCCACCTGATCTTAGACTTTTAGCTTCTCAATGCTAAATTAACCTCAGTATAAAATACCCAGTCTCAGTATTTTGATATAATCGCAAAAAATGGATGAATATTCAGACACATCAGCACAACGAGAGAGCGATGACAGGGCCTGAGACCAGATGGGAAAGGCAACATCCAGCAAAGATGGCAACCAAGGACAGACACATCCTCCACCTGACCTCTCTGAAGTCATGTGAACTTGCCATAAATGAGCTGCAACCCCATAGGGCAGGACTAATATTTCATTTTTTACTAGGCTTGATTTTTAAAGCACTTTCAGACTCATAATAATATGAAAAGAAGGTTAAAGAGATTTCTCATTACTCCCTTCCCCATACATGTATAGTCTTCCCCATTAGCAACAACCCCACCAGAGAGGCCCATTTGCTGCAGTTGATGAAACTATATTGATGTATCATTGTCACCTGTATTCCTATTCTGAATGGGCATAGGGTATATAAGACACAGTCCCTGCCCACAGTCCAGTGGGGTGCATAACCCACTTCAACACTGGAACACATCAGTGCTATGGGAACATCCAACCCAAAGAACCCTGAGAGTCAGTTTGATATGTCAACTCAGGTCAGCAATCATTCCCAGTGTTGCTGAGAAGGTATTCTGCAATGAAGTTAACCTCCAAAGCCATTGAACTATATAACCAAGGAGGTTGCTCTTGATGATGTAAGTGAGTCCTATCCAGTCAGTTGACAGTATTAAGAATACAAACAGATGTTTCCCAGGAAAAAATAAATTCTATCTAAAGACTACAGCATCAATTTCTGCCTGCATTTGCACCCTGCCAGCCTGCCCTACATATTTGGAACTGTCAGCCCCAATTACATGAGGTGATTCCTTCAAATAAGTTACTGTGCATCCACCCATCTGGTTATACTTCTCTGACTGATCCAAGAACTGAACCTGCTGCAAGGCTAAGGTAGTATTCTAGGATGTTGCCATTTAAGTAGGAGGTGAAAGGGTGGGGGAGGATAAAAACAAGGGTGTAGATGTGAAATATGCAAAGGAGGCAGAATTGATATGATTGGTAATTGAAATGGGTAGGGGAGGGGAAAGAGAAAGGAAGGAATCCAAGATGGTGCCATTTTGGTTGGCTTGAGGAGCTGAGGACACAGCTTCACTAGACAGAAAATTGAAGTTGAGGGGCCCTTCGGACTTCCAAGTAGTTATTCAGAAGGCAGTTCTTCCAGCTCCTGTCACCCACATGCCATGTGCCTGCACCACTGGGTGCTGCTCCCACCATGTTCCCAAGCTTCTCTCAAGGAGCAGGAAGGTCTGGAGAGAAAGAGTAAGTGAGTCTGGGATAAGAGACACCAGCTCAATAACCAACTGAAGTCCTGGGAGGAGGTAAGGTTGCCATGAAGATTGAGCACCAGAGGGAGCAGCCCAGAGAATGCCAATGCTTAGGGGTTCAGAAGCATGACTGTGAGAGGGGAGGTGGTGGGGGCAGGCGGGATCGGAAAGGGCAGAGGAAATGCAGGACTGGGGAGGCACAGAAACCCAGGAGGGTGACAGTCCCATGCAGAGCAGATACGGTCATAAGAGCTGCCACTAAGCTACCTCATGAAGTGGTGGAGCAAACACACACAGAGGTGATGGACACGTCTACTGGAAATGCTCTGGAACTGTCTACAGTAGCTGAAATCAGTTAAGACATCGTGGAACAAGGCATGACTCTGTGCTGGAATAATGTAAAAGCCGCAAATTTTTAATAAAAGGAGAAGAGACAGCTTTGCCACCCTCTCATGCAAATAATCACTGCCCTCCACCCTCTGATGATAGTCAGATGACAGTGGCAGCTGGGAAAAGATGGGAGGAGTGAATACGGAAGAAATGCAAATTTTGTCTAAGGGGAGGAGTGAGGCAGAGGACTGCTAAGGGCAGGGAGGGCCGAGGAGGTAACTGTGAAAGATAGAACTAAGCATATTTCAGTGCTCATGGGAAGGGGCCTGCAGAAAAGGTGTTTAAATACATAAGGGAAAAAGAGAGAGTGCATTTTCAAGGCAGGAGGTGGACTGGCCCCTGGAAAGAGTATCAGTTCCTCCAATGACCAGAAGGAAGGAGGAAAGACGCTCCTTGAGAGAAGCTTGGGAACTGGGAACGTGGTGGGAGTAGCACCCAGGGGTGCAGGCACATGGCATGTGGGTGACAGGAGCTGGTAGTTGGTGCTGGATTCTGTTTGTACTGCTAAGGTCTCAGGACCGAGACAGCCATCAGGCCATCCACACTCATGACACGCACTCTCTGCCAGATGCTAGAAGAATCACCAAGTAGAAGAGGCAGGATCCCTGAAGCAAACCTGAACCTACACACAGCTTCATCAAAGCCAGTGGCCTGGTTTTCATAACCAACTGAAGTAACTGGCAGTACACAAGCAGCTTCTGGGAAGGGGCATCAGGCACATGGGAGGGTGTCATTCAGAATGCAGGGCACAAGGGAAGGCCCGGGCAACAACTTGACATCAGTGAACCAACCACACTAACCAGGATCCGCAGCCCTGAAAAAGGTGACCCAGGGAGGGCTTTAGGGACAGCCCTTTTCAGGTGGAGAGTATAGAAGGCAGCTAGCCTCCTGAGCTCTAGGGCTTCCTGTGGACTGGCCAGGGCCATCAGAGCCAAGAACCCTCATCTTGAAAAGATAGCATTTAATAGGCCAGTCAGGAGGGATCTCTTAAGAATGACCACAAGCTGGGCAATGATTAGCAGCCCAGTGTACTTCCAGAAAGGAGGCCGACAAGACCCTCCAGAATTGGTGCTTAGAAGCTAGTGATCCCCTTCCCCCTGAGACCTGAGGAACATTTGCCACCCTGTGGGACCGTCTCTCACATTATCTGCACATCTCCAACTCAACCATCCATGTGAACCATGATCTCATGAGTCTCCTTTCCCTTTTTCACTTCCCATCTATACCTTTCATTTTGTAACTAATCAAATAAAAAATGTTCCCCATTATCTTTGGAGATGCTTTTCCTTGACCTTGCTCTCCCCACATGTGCCTGGTAAGAGGCTTGCCATCCAAATCACTCATCTCTCAACTGGCACACGCAAACCCCGAGGGGTTCGCAAAGACTTTCTGCAGTGCACATTACCATGGCTGGTTTTTAAAAGTAGATTTTCTGGAAACTCTGTGTTTGCATGAACTCTTTCCTGTGCTGGAGCCCAGAAAACAAGGACCCCAAAGTGATGACCTCAGAAGCAAATTTTCTCTTCAATCTTCTCCTGCCTTCCTGGCTTTTCCCCACATTCTTCCTCTAGGTAAGCCATAGAAACTAGAATTTCTCATCTCCAATGTGGGTCAAAGAAACCAGAATCTGTCTTCCCTGAAGCCAGTAATAAAGTCTAAAAATATTCCTCTAACTTTCCCCTTGCCTTTCTGTATCACAACTGGTCACACGGAAATTCTCTTATCTACCGGGTTCTGTAACAAGTCATAAGAGCCCATTCCAGACAGGGTCCTGTCCTATTAGCAGGAGGAAGAAATGCTACCACTGGAGGACCAAAAGTAACCTGAGAGGACAGGCCTGACTTCCCTCCTTGGGTCACCAATGTCAGCTCACACCCTTCTAGTCCAGGTGTATTTCTACACAGCTGTCCATGCTTCGTGGACTAACCATGGAAATGCATAGTTCCCCCTGGGTCTCTGTGTCTTCAGTCTGAAGGGTCCCAGGCATGTAGAACTATAACTCATTAAGTCCCAAGTTTTCAGGTTTGTGAAATGAAATTGACACAAGTGTGCCAGGCATGGTGGCACATACCCATAATCCTAGCTACCTGGGAGGCTGAGGCATCAGAATCTCAAGTTTAAGGCCAGTCTGGGAAACTCAGCAAGACTCTGTCTCAAAATAAAAAATAAAAAAATAAAACCCACAGGCTGTGGGTGAGCTCAGCAGTAGAGCACTTGCCTAGCATGTGTGGCCCCTGGGTTCAATCCCTAGTACCACCAAAAAAAAAAAAAGAAAAGAAAAGAAAAGAAAAAGGCCCATGTCCAATAAAATAACTTGGAAATCATAGTATAGAGCTTATTATATGATTATTACCATTAATAATATTAATGAATATTATCACTAGTCATTTGTTTTCTCGAAAGAACTCTAAAAACACTAAAAACGTTTGACTTACGTCAAAGTTACCATAAGCAGTACATTTGTTGCTTTTTAGGTGTCCCATAAATGGGACAATGAGACATATTGGGTAAAGAGTGATTATGCTTTTCTCTTGTTATCTTTCCTTTTGTTACAAAGATGTCAGCCATGACCCTTTCCATGGGATAGATGTCACCCCTTTTCTCCCTACTCTTGAGATTGATTAGGCTGAGATAGTGGGTTCTGCTTTCCTACTTCCCCTCACTGCCCTCCCTAGAGTGCATAACCAGCATGGAAAAGACTTGGGAGATGTGGAGCAAGTGATATGAAGTCTCAGCTATGCAGATGAATATGTTCTGGAGACCCAATATGCAGCAAGGTGACAAAAGTTAATAATATTGTATTGCATACTGGAAATCTGCTAAGCTAGATCTCAAGTGCTTGCACCATGCACACTGCAGCACGGTAACTATGAAGTGATGGACAGGTGAATCAGCTTGACCTTGAGAGATATTTCACAATGCATATACTTTGTATCAATGATACACAATGTATCAACTTGAACACTTAAAACCAATACAATTAATTGCCAGCTATACCTCAATAAAGATGCTGGGAGAATCCTCTGGGTGCCAAACACAAGGAGTAACTTCAGAACACATTCCTGAGGAAGGCTCAGGAGAGCAAAGCACAGAACATTTCTTTTCAAAACAAATAGAGATGTGCTATAACAAAGGGTGGGGAGGAATTCTTTCTGCTGGGCAACAAATCCATTGCAAGGTCTTTGCTTTTTCTATTTTAGAATTTAAATGCAGAAGTAAGATGGTCGTTGAGGGATATATGTTAATAAGTTTACTCAAATTAGAAAAAAAGTATGCACTTCTAGTTTGCTTGATGGGTTTCATGAGAACTGGCTCTGCCACCAACTGATGAATGTTTTCTCAAATAGGAAGGAAAAAATCCATAACTTCAAGGTTATGATGAAAATATGCTTAAAGCATGCAGACAGTATTACAATTTATAGGACATCATGTACACTCTTCAAAACCATCCAAGTTTATTTTAAAAGGTCTGTAGTTCTTGACTTAAACACACAGAAGGGTCCACAGCTAGCACGTATATAGAAGATAGTATTTGGAGAATCATTTTCCCCATTCTGTATCAATATAAAACAGCACACACCTGTGTTTCTTCTTTGAAGTTGAAATTGCTCATAGTAAATGTAGAGTCTAGCTGGGAAAACTCATGTCTGGCCCTGCTATAGTTTGGATCCTAAGTGCCCCTCAAAGGCCCTGGTGTTAAAGGCGTGGTCCTCAGCCCATGGCGCTAATGGAGGATAGTGGAGTCTAGAAGAGGTGGGTTCTGGTGAGAGGCCTTGTGGGACACTGGAGGTATGCCCTTGAAAGGAGCTATCAGAGGTTGGTGTCTCCCCACCCCAACCCTATTTTTTTTTTCTTTTGCTGCCTGACCTGGAGCTTGCTCCTTCATGCACACCCTGCATGACATCCTATTTGTCACAGGCCCAAAGCAATAGGGCCAACCAACTATGGACTGAAGCCTCCAAACTGTAAGCCCAAATAAACCTTTTCTCTTTATAAGTTTATTCACTTCCAGTATTTGTCATAGTGACAGAAAGTTGACTAACACAGACCCCTATTTCTTTCTATTTGGGATACCCAGAATGACTCTGCTTTGGTTTGAGCTATACTCCTAATTTAAGATCTGTCACTAATGCCCTCAACTAATTACAACCAATACTTTGCCCCAGCATACTTGGCAGGGGGGCAGGGGAGTCTAAAGTTATTTGATTAACCCCCTGGCAGATATTTCTAAGGACTCCAGTGATTCAAAAAGTAAATTCCAGAGTTGTGCAAAGACTGCCCATACATGGAGCTTGGGGGGCGCACGACTGATCCATTCTTAAATGTAATTATCCATTTTCAGTATCTCTAATAGGTCACATTTATCACCTGTGGCCATAGGTAAAGCTATATCAGGCTTGTTACATCAAAATGATGATTAAAAAAAAATAAAAAGCCTACCACAGCAATTCAGAAGGAGGATAAATTATGCCAAAAAATTTGTGAAACCACCCATCACTGAAAAGGCAGGACGGCTCTAGAGGGCAAAGGCCTAGATCAAGTTGGCTTTGTAGGATTTTAAATAAGAAACCTTGCTATTAGTATAATGAAAGTAATAAACATTCCATAGGAGTTAAGAAATATGCATTCCAGAAAAGTTATACCAGTGTCTCTAATATCTACTAAAATGAGAGTTCATTCCAAACAAGCACAAAAATATGCTAGTGCTGAGTGTGACCTTGACCCATTTGGATGGGGCAGCCGTGACTGAGAAGTGGTCAAGTGCACACCACACAAAGTGAGCGGCACCTGGGTCTGCTAACGGCAAGGCCATGAGCAGATAGACCCCCGCTCAAAATGAGCAGTTTAACAGATTCCTCCTAGAGCTTTTTCGCAGCCTGCAACAATTCATCTGTCAAAAAAGTGCATGAATGGGAAAAATCCAGCATCAGAGCCAAAGACTGTGTTGCAACTGTCTAAGATTTTTGAGAGTTGGCCAAACACGCCTTTATGGATTGTTTTCACTCTCATGGCTTCGCAGCACCTCATCCTTAAATATTTGATAGCAGTTTTAGAGGTGTAACTCCATCTCAGACGCTTAAGTGCTGAGGCACTTCCAGAGAGAGTCACACATTTTTCAGCCCAGATGGTGTATTTGCATATGTACAATTGGCAGAAAGGGCACACAAACACATTTCCTCTTACTAAGAGTTGATCAACACTTAGTTATTCAAGGAATGACTTCCCAAACACTTCTCTTCCCTCCCTGCTGCTGCTCTCTTTGATTGGACTTTTGCTTCCCTCCAATATTTTCGTCAAGAGGATTAATTCAAAGGGACTAAAAGGAGACAGAACTCCAACTAGTCAATTTAGCTCCCTACAGCAAGTCTGGGGGGAAGGATCACGGGACAAAGATGTGGCAATAGTCTCCAAGATTTGAGAATTACTCATGGACCTTAAATCCTCCTCTTCCTACCTCTACAGTTCAAGGTTATCAACATCTGGCTGCTGGTGAAGCCTGATGGGAAACAGACAGCCAAGTTGGTGTACTGTCAGTCCCATCCTCCCCTGTGCACCCAAGTCACCTGCATGGAGTCTTCCTACCCAATGCCCCAAGCGAGCGTCATAAATCACAAACCACTACTTCTCCTACTTTCTGCATCGTCTCATGAAAGGGCTTAGGTAGGGCTCATTGGTCACTGGGGTTGTTTCTTTTGGGCCCACGGAGAATCTACAGTTGTTGTTGTTGTTGTTGTTTAATTTTTATTAGTTGTCAATGAACCTTTATTTTTTTATTTGCATGCGGTGCTGAGAATGGAACCCAGTGCCTCACACATGCTAGGCAAGTGCTCTATCACTGAGCTACAATCCCAGCCCTGAATCTACAGTTTTGACACACACACACAAAATTCTCAGGACAGCAACCTGCTAAATCGATGGCCTGCCACTAGTAACAGGTGCTCATCAGGAGCATGTCATGCCTGGAAATGTTGCCAAGGATGTGAGCTGAAAGGTTTCCGGAGGGATTTTATTGAAGAAGAAAAAAAAAGGGAAAAACAGACTAAAGAAGGGAAAAACAGCTGTTTGGGAATAAACCGTAAAACATCTGTAGCACACGACCACAATTCTCGAAGCGTGACCGTGAAATTTTACAGGGACCTCATTTTTCAGAAAGAGCACTCCAAACAGACACTGTGGGCGATCAATCCTCTCGGGTATTCCCAGTTGGGTACCAAAGAGGTATGTCCAGAGGTGCCATCCTGGGGGACTGTCCAGCTTTCCTGGAAGCCACTGAGTACAACTGTCCTCTATCACAACAAGCCGTGGAGAAGGAAGAAAGTCAGGGAAGCTTGGCTCCCAGGTGCTCTTTACTTACTGAGAATGGAGTTTCGAGAAGTCAGGCCACATGGACCTGCTCCCCTCTGCTGGAAAGCAGGGCTTCTGCCTCAAGCACTTGAGACTCTTTGGGGGTACATTCGTTAAAGTAAAAAATAAAAGGGCAAAAGAACATTCCACATAGTTTCTTTGACTTCCTTTGCATCACTGCAATAGAATTCAGAGATTTTTTTTTTTAAAATCAAGGTTCAAGGGTCTAAGTAGCTCAATTTATTTTTCAGTAACTAAGTTACCAGAAACTTGTAGCTTGGCTGTATTTATTTTCTGAAGGAGGCTCCAAGTTGGCAGAAGGGTCCTCGGAAGGACATATTTCTTCACGTTCTCTTGATCTCAGTGTGTGGAGATTCACTTAACAGCTGTTTTATGTACAAGTGTTTTCTCAGCCACATCCTCCCCCTCCACCAACAGGCATTTTTTAAGGCAAAAGAAGTCGGCAGGACACAACAGAATATTAAGCCGCTCCCTAGCAGACATGGTAACACTGGAAGATAGTTCTGTTGAAGGACCTACATTTATTACTTGAAGAGTTTGAGGAGAAACTGGATTTGAACACAAAAGAAGGTCCTTCTCCCATGACAACAGGCCATCCCCTGCCTGTCATACCTCAAAAAGATAGTGATGGCATCAAGTCATGTGGCAAGCAGCACATCACTTCTACCAAGTGTGGACGATCCTGAATTTTACACACCAAGGAATTCTCTCTGACTTAACTCAAAGGAGCTGAATAGGAGCATTGAAAGTTGTCACATGGAGAAAGAAATGAAGAAAACAAGCAAATTAACCATCCCTCTCTCAGCTATCAGCAATAATTCCCATGCATTTTTAACACTCCTTTTGGAAGAGTACCGACCTGACTCATTAGACCTGTTATCCTTTTTCCTTCCTATAGGTGTGTCTGTGGGTAGGAGACACATACTAGTCACTGTTTTACTAAATACTAAAAGAAGATCCCCATGAAGAGCTCTCTGGGTGGCTCTGTGCTTTTAAACATCAGGAGTCCCCTACAGCTACCTGTGACAGGTGTTTAGGTTGGGTATAGGGATTGGTTTTCTCCAGAATTCACACACACTTTCTTGTCTCCTTGACAACTCTTCTTGGTTTGCAATACAGGTCGAGCATTCCCAATCCAATAGTATGAATTTCAAAATACTCCAAAATCTGTAACTTTATGAATGTGGGCCACAAGTGGAAAATTCTGCACCATGAAACTGTTTTCATGCACAAAATTATTAAAAATATTGCTTAAAATCGCCTTTAGGTTATGTGTATAATGAGTATACAGAACATAAATTGATGTTTAGACTTGGGTCCTGTCCCCAAGATACCTCACTGTATCTATGCAACTATTACAAAATCTGAAAAGAAAAATCCAAAATTTGAGACACTGTGGTCCCAAGCATTTCAGATAAAGGATACTCCATTTTATGATACTTGCTAAGCAGGGAAGGTTCTAGGGCTTTCCCTCCCTGGAGTAAAAAGTGCACCCGCCAGGCACAGTGGGGCACATCTGTAATCCAGTGAACTTGAAAGGCTGAGGCAGGAGGATCTCAAGTTCAAGATCAGCTTCAGTAACTTAATGAGACCCTATCCCGAAATTAAAAAAAAAAAAAAAAGGACTAGAGATTTAGCTTCTGGATTCAATCTCTAAAAAGAAAGCACCCCAGAATGTAATAAATACAAAGCTCTCCTTCTCTTCTGCACCATGTTCTGGAGCCCCAATAAGAGGAGAGTACTCATGCAATCCCAAGTTAGGAGGTGGTCAGGTCTAGGGGGACAATTGGTTCCTCATTCCCTGGGCTCCTATAAGCCCTGGGTTAGCATCAAGCTGAGAAGATGACTTCCCAGTACTACTTGGTCCAAGGTCAGCTTACTACTATCCTTCCTCTTCTTTGTGCTTGATCTTCTCCTGTGCTCATATAAAACACCATTATTTAAAGTCCAAAGGATTTTGGAAAAAAAGTTAATTTCACCAAATGAGTTCATTTAAAAAAAAAAAAAAAGCTGAATTTTGATGTAAATTTTAAAACTTTATCCCAGCACAAAAACATAAAACCCCATTTTGTAATAACACTTGTGATAACAATGTGATCACTTTACTCACTTTATTTATTTTAAATGGAACTGGCACCAGCCAGGCACAGTTGTACGCACCTGTAATCCCAGCAGGTTGGGAGGCTGAGGTTGGAGGATTCAAGTTCAAGGCTAGCCTCAGCAAGTTAGTGAGACTTAATCAACTTAGCAAGACCCTGTTTCAAAATAAAAAAGGACTGGGAATGTGTCCCTGGATTCAATCCCTAGAAGAATGAATGAGGGAGAGAGAGAATGAGAGAAGGGAAGGGAAGAAAAAATAAGCTGGCACTAAAGATTCTAAAAGATGGATTTAGATAATAAGCAACAGGTATGAGAAGGTAAATTATAAACATTGATGAAATTTAAAAAGTCAGTAATCACAAAAAGAAATGGGGTAGACAAAAAGAACACTTAGGTTTCTATGTGGCCTCCAGAATAAGCTGGTTAGAAATATAGTACCTTATGTTTCTATGGAATATACCAGATGATAGAACCAAATCACCAAGAATATTTATACCCACTTAGGAAATCAAAAATCTTGAACTTTTAAAAATTAAGAATGTTATTAAAAGAAGGCAAACAAGAATCAAATAAAAATAGTTAAGCTTTTCAAAACAGAAAGATGGAACTTTGGAAAGGATCCAGGAAAAATATCCATTGTCATAGAAGACAGGAATACAAGCTGTTCTGGGCACTTTACATGTTATCACAGTTTGTTTTCTCAATAATCTCATGAGGATGATATTTCCAGTTTGGGTTCTCAGTCATCTAGTGGATCTGCTAGAATCAACCAGTCCCTCTCAACTGGATCCCTCCCAGGAACAATCTCAACATGCTCAATTCCCCCTCCCTCTCTAACCAAGCTCCCCTTCAACCTTCCATCCCTGCAACACTGACCTTTTCTCCCTCCTCACCTTCCCAGCCGGGTTTTGTGGAAGTTGCCTCTATTCTCTCTGCATGTCCTCACCTCTTGTTCTTACACCAGCCCCTGGCCATTGACTTTTGTCTAGATCTCTCCACCAATGGATCCCAATTATCTATGATCTCTGTCCTGCAAAAATCGATGATTAATGTCTTACACTTAAAGTTCATGTAAAGGTTGAACATTCCTAATCTAAAAATCCAAAATGCTCCCAAATCCGCAACTTTTTTGAACACTGCCAAACACCACAAGCAGAAATTTCCACACCTGATGGGTCACAGTCAAAACGCATTTCAACGGACACAAACATTGTTTCATGCACTACATTATTTAAAATAGTATATAAAGATAAAATAGTATCTAAATTTATCTTTTAGTTATGTGTATAAGGTGTACAGGAAACAAATGAATTTCGTGTTTAGACTTGGATCCCATTCCAGGGATATCTCATTATATATATGCAAATATTCCAAGATCCAAAAAATTCCAAAAGCCAAAACATATCTGGTCCCAAGCATTTCAGAGAAGGGATGCTCAGCCTATGTTACTGAGCTCTCCTCTGTGTTTGAAGCTGTTAACCACCCCTCCCTCTTCTCAAAGCTCCTGTTTTCCTCCTACCTCCTCAGTTTCTTTGGCAGACTCAGTCCTGGGCCTTCTCTCTCTGTACCCTGATCCAGCCATTTCATCTATGTCTATTGCTTTAGTTATTTGGCATGTAGTAGCCTTTTCCCTACCACTCTTCTCCTTCAGCTCTGGAACTCCATCCCCGCTGGCCAGGTACCTCTAACTCAACCTGAGCATGACTACAATTATAATCTCCCCACCCGCCCAGTGTGGGGCTTCCAGGGTTCCCCGTCTCAGTGAAGAGCACTCTCTCCCCGAAGTCTGTAAGCCAGAAAGCCATGCATCAAGGCTGTCCACATGCCCTTGCATCTAATCTTCTGCCACATCCTGCTAAATCGCTCTCAGATTCACTTGCTTCCTTCTTTTCCCACCACCATTGAAGACAGCATCATTCTCTGTCCCCACCCCTGCCATCTATTAAAACAGCTTCTTAAAAGAGCATCCTGACCTCTCCATCCCCTCCATTCTGTGCTTTCCACATCAAACCACAGTGGTCTTTTCTACAAATGCATTTTTGGTCACACCCACCACCACTCCCACCCCCCATAGTCACTTACATGGTTTCATGACTTCCTGTTCTTTTTACACATGAAAATTCCAAACATAGCCTATAAGACTTCACACAGCGCCATCTCCCAGTTCTCCAAAAGCAACACACTCCTGGCTCACAGGACTTCAGATGGAGCACCGCATATTCCAGAACACCTTCCCAGGGGTTCCAGGCTTAGCCACTAGCTTTTGCTCCTTCAAATGAAGTTTTTCTTATATTCAGAACTACAACTATTTGGTTGATACCCATGTCTGTTTTTTATTTAATTGCAACCCCATACACAGTTTCTGACACCACTTGACAGGCACTTGATGAATAATCAGTTGAATAAATGAAAGAATGAGAGGCTTGGTTAAATAATGGGCTAAGCCAGCACTGTGATTCCAAACCAGGTCTATCAAATGCAGAAGGCCATGTTCTTCTCCTTGCACATACTGCCTTCCATAGCAAACACTCCCTATGTGCTTATTGAAGCCTACTCTGCTCACTACATGTTGGACCACATCACCAAAGGGCATCCTTGAAGTTGACAGATAGTGGCCTGGCAATGTATGAGGGGGCATGGGCTTTGCCACTTACTGGCTATATAAACTTCAGCATGATACTTAAGTTCTCTGTACCTCAGTTTCCTCATCTGTAAAGTGGCAAAGTAACAGGAATACCAGTTGAGTATTCCTTATCTGAAAAACCTGGGACTAGAAATGTTTCGGATTTTTTTTTTTATTTTGGGATATTTTCATAGACTTTTCGGGTTCAGCATATCTAATCTAAAAATTGTAAATGCTCCAAAACCTAGAAAACTTGAGCTTTGTGTCCACGCTTAAAAATTTTTGGATTTTGGAGCATTTTGAATCAGGGATGCTCAAACTGTACTAATAAAAATTTAGTGAGGATTATATAGATTGCAAATGGTTTCTTGATTATTGAATACTCAACATTCATTGAAAGGTACCAGAAGTAACAGCAGAAATAGCTTTAATGATGCCATCAGGACAAATAAAATATGGAAACACAAAGCACTGTGCTGTTTGGGGATTAGAAAGTTCCCAAAAGTTACAGGTTAAAAAAATAGAATCCTCTTGCTCACCATTAACAAATAGCCATTGATCCCTTACTAAGTTAGAAGCTCTTGGGGGCATAAAGAAGAACCTGGATAAATTCAAGGATTAAGGAAAGTAAGAGTTTGAAGAATCTTCCTTACTTTTTAAAAAGAATTAGAAGTGCCATCATGACAAGAAAACAGTCTGGAACCAGCAACACACACCAGCAGATGTAGAATTAAACTGATCTCAGAAACACAAGTGTGAGAACATCGTGGTTCCCTAGAAAAAGCCAGGACAAATTAGCACTACAGGTAAGTGGAAGAAGACAGAAATAAACGGCTGGGTGTGCACTATCTAGGTTCTCCTGAATGCAAATACATACTCAACCACACATGGCCCATAAAGTAAGGTAGAGTGAGGTGAACCAGAGCCACAAATTGGCTCTAAAAGGTGGCCTGTGGTTGAGAGAAGAAAGACCATATGCACCCTAACACTCACCAGACACCACAAAGACACAGCCAGCCCCCAAGAGGTGCCAGTAAAAGGTTCTTCTTACTAATCCCTTCTTGACCTCAGATGGCATCTCTTTGCTATTTCAGTACCATCTCTTTCCCTACTTTGGTTTTCTCATCTCTAAAATGAGGATAATGGCCTCAGGAGAGCATGGAGCAGATGAACTGAACAGTGTACCTGAGAACACTTGGGAACCTATAAATCTCTATGTAAGAATATAAGTTTTTATATCTGTCTCTATGAGGATACCATTTGCAAATTAAAATCTCAGTAGTGATTAAATCCACCCAGACAAGATGGTGTAATATGAGCATCCGCCAGGGGGTACCATGGTCACCTGGCATTTCAGTGACACATCAGGTTTCTGAGGCACCCACTCTGATACCTGCTGGGCTAGCACCTGGCCATAGGGCAAACACCAATCTTCTTACTTAGTTCCTTAGGGAGACCCAAAGGAATCTAAAGCTGGCCGGACAGGGCTGGGGGTGTGACTCAGTGGTAGAGCACTTAACTAGCAGGTATGAGGCCCGGAATTCATCCCCAGCACCACAAAATAAAAACAAAACAAACAACAAAGTACCTTGCCAAGATGATCCATCCACTAGTCCGAGAGGCAGATAACAGCACTTTCCCAAGCTGCACAGCTGTATGGCCTGCGTGCTGCAACCTAAAACCACAAGTACAGATGGCCCTCCACATCTGTGTGCTCCCCACCCAGAGTCAACCACAGAATAGGGGGAAAATATTGGAAAAAAAGCTATATTTGTACTGATCATATTTTTTTCTTGTCATTATTCCCTAAACAATACAGAATAACAATTATCAACATAGCATTTATATTATTATTAGTTATTATAAGTAATCTAAAAATGAATGACATATACAGGAGGATGTCCACAGGTTAAATGCAGAGACTTTGCCATTTTATAGAAGGGATCTGGGCATCTATGCATTTGGGTACTAGTCCCCCATGAATACTAAGGGTGACTATTTGGGGGTTTTTTTGCAGGGGGTGCATACTGGGGATTGAACTCAGGGGCACTGAACTGAGCCACATCCCCAGCCCCATTTTGTATTTTATTTAGAGACAGGGTCTCACTGAGTTACTAAGCACCTGGCTTTTGCTAAGGCTGGCTTTGAACTCATGATCCACGTGCCGCAGCCTCCTGAGCTGCTGGGATTACAGGCGTGCGCCACCACATCCAGATGGGTGACCATATCTGAATACCTACATGATGGAGGAACTAGATATGAACTTGGAGGGGAACAAAAAAAGAAGTTAGTGCCTGTCCTCAGAGTGTACAAAATCTTGTGAGAGAAATTAAGACATGAATGCAGAAGAAAACCAATAAGGCCAGAAGGTGACTAATACCAAATGACTAAAGGAGGTAATAGGAAGGACAGGTAATGTCCCCTTACATGGATCAGATAAAGGCCAGATGGCATCAATGGGAGTCAGGGTCCCAGACCTAATTCGAATTCTGCCACCAAATCAGTGATTCTGGGAAAGTCACTTTGCAGAACGGTGGAAGGGTAAGACAAGATCCTCTCAAACTCTCTTCTAGGTTTCTAGGAAACCCTAAGGTGATACCACCTGTTCCAAGTTCCCCACTTCTTTCAAGTCTATCTGGAGACACAGATCTTAAAATCTGACAAGTTTACAGCCACTGAAATGATGTCTAGGAAGAGCGCCATGTTTGCTTATTTGAAGAGAAGCAGATTCCTCCTGGGGCCAGACATGGCATTCAGAGTCCAAAAACACCTGGACTTGGCCACTGCTGGCTGTGGGACCTTCAGCAAGGCACCAGACTTCTTTAAAGCCTCAAAGCCTCAGTCTCCTGATCTCTAAAATGGAAATAATTGCAACTACATCAAGGATTGAGGAAATCAAACTGGAAAGCACACATAAAGAACAGAGTGTAACACTGCGTGCACAGCAGCAACCCAGTACCTGCTAGCTGTTAGGAATGTTTATGTTTTAAAGTTATACGTTTGTATCTATATACTGAATGAGCACCCAAAAATGCAAATTTCAAAGTGCTCTGAAATCCAAAACTTTTTTTTTTTTTCAGTACCAGGAATTGAACTCAGGGATGCTCTACCACTGAGCTGCGTCCCCAGCGCTCTTTTATTTTTTTTTAATTTTAAGACAGGATCTCCCCGAGTTGCCAAAGCTGGCCTTGAACTTGCCATCCTCCTTTCTCAGCCTCCCGAGTCTGAGATCAAAATCCAAAACTTTCTGATGCTCAAAAAATTTCAGATTAAGGACTGGGGGTATAGCTCAATGGTAGAGTGCTTGCCTAGTACATGCAAGAAGGTCCTGGGTTCTCTCCCCAGCACCAAAGGGAAAAAAAATAGATTTTGGAGCAACCTGTGACGTCTATGCAAATATTCCAAAATCTAAAACAGTACTGGCCCCAAGCATTTTGGATGAGGGCTACTCCATCAGCAATGTGCTTTCATCTGGTGTTTTGCCACCACTTTGAGATGAGGATACTAAAAGATGTGACAAGACTTCTATTATACATCTCTTCCCACAAAGGTTCCTATTGTGCTCTAATGATCAGTTGGTAAACAGTCATTTAAAATAGTTTCCAAATGTCACATGTGTCCTCCCTAAGGAGATGTACCTCTGATGAGGAGGATGTAACCAGACTTCTGAACTAACAGGTAATGTCCCTTATATAAAACTTGCTAGTACTCATTTTGGAAGAGAGGAAAAAAAAAAAAAAACAGAAGGGCAATGTTGTCACTACTTACCAGTCCTTAAGCCAAAGAAAATACCAACCAACTAATAAATGCGACTGAGTCTCAGGCAGGGCCCTGAAGAGTATTTGGAAGAGTCACCCCTGCCCCTTAAGCAAGCAACCTCTGGGAAAGGTCCCTCCCAAAATCTTTCAGCTCTAAATATAAAGATTTGTTTGCACATAGGACTAATTTGGTAATTTAATGTGTTTACTAGGGTTTTATGCTTTATGCTTTACTTTCAGCTTTTTCTACCTTATTTGTTTATTTTTTAAAAAAAGAACGATGCCGGAAAGATAGAGGTCTTCATTCAATTTGTGTGTTTTAATGTTCACCTAAGTTCCTCCCACCGTTCCCCAGGCCCTCCCTCCTGCCTTCCTTCCCAAAGCTGCAAATGCCAGAAGTCTTCTAAGAAATAGGGCACTTCCTTTTCACCCAACTGGCCTTAAGAGCATTTGATTTTCTCTGCATCATTCATTTTTCCAGTACATGCACTGAAGCTAGAGAGGGGACACTCTTGTTTGGCACATAGTTTCTCTGGAGGAGCTTTAGAATGCCTGAAGAAGATGGCCTTGGTAAAGCAAGAATTCATGTAGTACTTATATCATTTGTAAAGCCACAGTGAATAAAACTGTGTTGGGCCCCTCTCTCTTGCCTCCATGGCTGCCTGTTTGAAGTATGGACATGTGTGCACGTGTGATGCATGCACATATTAAGTGCTAATGGTCTTGACAGCTGAGATGCAAATAAGAGCCACCTGCAGGCACCCAGGGCTGACCTGGCCCCCTCAGCCAGCTCTTCTGACTTCCTTCACTGCACCACATCCAGGGACCCAGAAGTCACTCACCTCCAATTCCATGGGCAACCTTCTCTAGTGGAAGACTTACTTCTTTGATCATGGCATATGAACTTCACTTCTCTGATGGAACCCCTTGGGGGAGGCTATAAGATCCACACCACGAACAATTCCTCAAAATACCATCCCCTACACTGTGCTACTGTGGATGCTTGATCTTCCGTAAGAAAGTCTGGAAATAGATAGTCAAGTGGCAGCCAGACTGTATTCCTAAGACTCAATTCTCACCCTACTCTGTTTTGGTTTAGCCTGAATAGCCACCTATAACAATAAAAATGTTAATATACATTATCTAAAAATCGTGTACTTTAAAAAATTTTTTTTAATTTTAAAGGTCAAAAGTTAACTCTTTTGACAGCCACCTATAGTAAAGTTGAGGAATGAGATATCAGAACAAGATTTGCAGAATAGGCAACTGAAGAAACAAGCCTAGTGACTAGATGGTTGACTGACACCAAGAACTTCTTCAACCTGGAAGACAGGCTGTGGAGAGGAGGCTTGCTGTCT
The DNA here is from genome assembly GCA_020662805.1 of Glaucomys volans. Taxonomy (NCBI): domain Eukaryota; kingdom Metazoa; phylum Chordata; class Mammalia; order Rodentia; family Sciuridae; genus Glaucomys; species Glaucomys volans. The sequence goes on from JAJEJO010001945.1 coordinate 103,937, forward strand.
ATGTAAGACAGACAGCTTCCTTAGTCATCACCCTTTTCCTAAGACTCAAGAAAGAAGATTTACCAGTCTACTTAGCTTCATGTTACTCTTCTGATAATTTATCTTTTTTTTTTTTGGAACCAGGGATTGAACTCAGGGACACTCAGCCACTGAGCCACATCCCCAGCCCTATTTTGTATTTTATTTAGAGACAGGGTCTCACTGAGTTGCTAAGGGCCTCGCTAAGTTGCTGAGGCTGGCTTTGAACTCATGATCCTCCTGATTCAGCCTCCCAAGTTGTTGGATTACAGGCGTGCACTACCACGCCCAGCAATAATTTATCTTTTATTACAGGTTGAGTATTCCTTATATGAAGAATTTGGGACAAGAATTGTTTTGGATTTTTTTTAAATTTTGTAATGTTTGCCTTCATTAGATCAGTTTTAATCTGAAAGTTAAAAATATGAAATTTTCCAAACTCCAAAACCATTTTGAGTGCATGTTGGCACACAAGAAATGTCGATTTTGGAGCATTTTGGACTTTAGATTTTCAGATAAGAGGTGCTCAATCTGTACACAAACTTTCTACACGATTTCTTTAAATGTTTCAGTTCAGACTCAACTGGTGAAAACTCATAAGCCAAAGTGAGAAAAACAGGGAAGGAAGGCAGTGCTAGAAAGTCAATGCCTTCATGTATCACTTAGGTAACCATCTCAACAACTAACTTCTTTAGGTAGAGCTTTGAATTTTGCTTAATCACCTTGGGTGACTCCTAAAATATAAAGCCATCTCCAAGCTTTGTAAAACTTACCTTCCATTTCCTCCCCAGGTCATATAACAAATTAAGGGCATTATCTAGAGTTGTTTTAAAAATGTAGAAAGCACTGCATTTTAAGTGCTATTCCATCCTGTCAACAGAATGAATGCATAGTAACTTTACCAGAAATAAATAGAATTTCTTTTAAGAGATGATGGAATGATGCACTCTTTGCTGCCTCAGATGTTTCATTCTGGATTCACAGACTTTACATACTGAACTGAGTCTTTGGAAGGGAAACTGAATCAGAGCTACCTTGCCCCATTCCTGCAACTGGGGACATGAACTAGTCCCTTGACAACCACCAGCAGGTGGGCAGTCTCACAGGCTAATGAGCACCTCTTCCTGAAGTTAGTTTTGCTCATTAAGACATAACTGCAAATGTTATTTTTACATTAAAATAAACGGATGTATTATTTACAAAAGCAATGCTTTGAGGAATGCAAGAGATTCAGTGGGGGAGCTGGTGGCAGTCTGTGGGTAGTTTGGACCTTTCCAGAATACAAACTTGGTTTCCAGAGCCACAGGGGCTGCTTGGCCTATGACCCTCAAATTTCCCCTCCAAGGTCATCTTTGGAGCAAGTGTTATGATTTAGAAATCACAAACTGAATCAAAAGCCCACAGTTTCTTTAACATGTCATGAATTATCTAAAATATTCCAGTGCACTTCCACTTCTTTCCATGATGCATCCATTTTTGTTTTAATAAAGGAATAAAGCCTGGAGATCTTTATCAATGAGGAAAATCAGGGGCCCAGGGAGATATGCTGTGTTGACCCTTTATACCTTAGGAACTGCTGTGCTTTCAATGTCCCCACCAGAACAGATGTTGAATTAATTCCCATTGTAAGGTATGAACAGAGTAGAAACTTAACCCAAGCATGGTATCTAGAGGTGGGACCTTTGGGAGTTATTAAAGCTAACACTCCATTAGAGTGGGGCCACAATCCAATGGGACGATGGCTTTATAAGAAGAGGAAGAGCCTGAACTAGGAACATGTAATGCCCTGCACTGCCACAGGACTGCAGAATCCCCACCAGCAAGAAGGAGCTCAGGAGCTGATGACAGATATGGCCACCAGACTCTGAACTTCCAAACCCTGAGAGCTGCGAGCCAAGTAAACCTTTATTCTTTTTAAATTACTCAGTCTGTGATATGCAGTGACAGCAACAGAAAATGAAATGAGACAGGAGCCCTCCAAGGATAAGTTGTCCTGTTGAAGCAGGTGGAAGGTACCCAGGACTGGAAGGTGGACTTGGGCCCCATTCCCACCACTGGTCTTCTGTGGACCCACTGAAAAATCTCCACCACCTCCAAAGCATTCTGATTAGAATCACACCTCCACCCTTCTCCCTGCTCCTCTTGGAGCCCTCTCCGATTCTAAAAGCAATTGGCATTTACTCACTGGACCTATTTTGCTATTTTGCTCCTTCCTTCTTCTGGTTTTTATAACCCTAGAGCTAGTGTTAGGAATTTCACATGCCACTTAATGTGAAAAGACTTTAAGTCTCGCAGTCAATAAATCTTTTCAACTGTTTGGAATCCTGTTTTGAAAAAAGAAAAGTATAATCTCTATTAATACAGCCCCTGCAGCTTTTCAGCACACAGGTTGGAAAATGGCAAGTGGGGATAACTGTTCAGGCCTCACGCATTGGCCAAGCTCTCTTCACCGCTGTCGCTGCAGGCACCAAGTACAGGCTGTGAATTCGCAGGTGGCCATATAGAGGGAAGCGGGGCTGAGAAAAGGGATGTGGACTGCTCATCTTGGGTCAACCCGTGGACCTGTCTCTCACTGTTACCAAGGCAACAACAGCAGTGGAATGATTCCTCCTCCTTCGGTGCCCTCCGAATGCCCGGTGAAGTTCAGTTCAGCTGCAGGAGCCAGGATGCTTTTCCTGGACCCACACCCTGTTAGGATGTGCCCTAAGAAATACCAGTTGGCATTTCCCTTTTCCCTAGTCCTCTGACCTAAGGATCAAGAGCTATACCTCTCCTGCCTCCCTAGCACAGTGCCCAGCACAAAAAACACACTCAGTAAGTATCTGTAGAACACATAATGAATGAGTGATGAAAGGGCAAAGCAGCACTTGAAAATGGGCACTGCCACTCTGTGTACTTAATCCTGACTTTGCCTCCCAGCAGTGATGGTAAAAATCCATCACAGAGGCATTTCTCTCCTGGGATCTCAAAACTCTCAGTTCATGAAAGTAACAAGGAATAAATATCCCCCCAGGATCAGGAGAAAGCACAAAGGTTGCAGTGCACATTATTCTTTGGGGACCACACAGTGGATTTAGGCCAACTTAAACATTTCTAAGGTACAGCCTGAACTCAAACTCAGTGGGGACTCTTCTGTCATCAGTATGTGATGGGGGGTGGCATCAGGAAAACCTGAATTCAACAGGCGCAGGGAGACATCCTGCCATCTCAGTTATGTGCAAAGGGTCTACCCAACAGCCCACCCAAGAATAAATCAGTCAACCCACACGATTAGAGTGGCAGCCACCAGGGTCAGTAATAAATACAGACTGAGACATTTAAAGCCAGAAAGGAATCCAGAATGATCCATTCAACCCCCATCATTCAACAAATAAGAACGCCAAGGCCAAGAGTTATTAAGTAACGCACTGAAAGTTTAGGATTTCAGAGCTGAGACTTAAACAGAGCTCGGAGCTCGTCGGTGTCCAAGTCTGATGTGTTTCCTAACACAGCACTCTGCTCCGGCTCTGCTTAAACCGCCAACCTGCCGCTGACACTTTCATACAAATGTTGTGAAACAGTTTGGAGAAATTCTTGGAAGTGTGCACCCGCATTCTTTCAAGTTGTCAGAATACCCAACAGAGAACAGCAGCAGAGCTTCCCTGACCACGTGGCACAGTTACTGATCGTTCACATCCTGCTGCAATTACTCACTGCCACCCGGACATCAGCGCCACTCTTGCTAAGTGATAACATCAGCACCTGCCTCATTCCTGTCTTCATACAAAATTATGACCAAAAATCAAAATCAAAACAAAATTATACAAGCAGTTTCACTAATGCAGCTTGGGGAAGGCAAAGTAGCAAGAAACACACCCCTTGGCTCCTGCTTTATGGATGTCACTGGCACGGACACAAACCTGGGTCTTTGGGTAGATTCTAGTTCTTTCCCCCCAATACTTTGGAAATGCCTTTCTCGTGATGGAAGAGATGGGAAGGTAGATGGAGCTTCAGGTTTGGCTATTGCAAAACATGTTCTTTCCCCCAATGAGTTCAAACCATTTCAAAGACTTCACAGCTTTCAGAAAGTCTGAACTTATCTCAGAGTTTTAATGTGTGTGTGTGTGTGTGTGTGTGTGTGTGTGTGTGTAAAACAAAGAATAGAAGAAGGAAGGAAAAAAGCAGGGGAGGAGAGGAGATCAAGGTGGAATTAGTCTCATAAGCACCCACGCCCACTTGCCTTGCAGTCCCAGCAGGGAGAATATGTGGGTACCACAATGTAGCACCTAGTCTGTATCATACAGTCTGCAGATAACAAAATCCAATCTAGTGCACTGGGGGTGTGGCTCAGTGGTCAAGCCCAGCACATGTCAAGCCCTGGGTTTGATCCCTAGCACCACAAAACCTGAACTTGAAAGAGAAAGGATCTTTTACATAGATGATATGTATAAATTTAAAAATTGTGATGCATATTTGTCTCTTCCAAAAAAAAAATAGCAAATGTCTCAAACTTCTTGAGGCATGGATACAAACTTATCCTTACACCTCCATCCATCCCAGATACATACATGATCGAGGTTTTTGGAATCCTCTCATCTCTGCCTGTCCCATAACGTAAATATTCCAAAAGGATGCATGAGCAGGGCCTTATCAGTCAAATGTACAGCATTCCTGAAAGAATGAGTCTTAATTTCCTTTCCTACCCTGATGAGCTGCTGCCTATGTAGAAAATTTCAGCCACTATATCTCAGGTTCTTAAACTGCACAGAAAGTCCAAAGCAGCGAGGCCCCTATTCCCTCTTCTCTGGTCCCCATCTGGTGCTCTGCAGTAGCCCAGAAGCTTCAAGAAACTGGAGACCAGGCTCCAGTGTTCTCCTTACTCCAGTCAAGAAAGGATCTTAATTTAGGCAACTGGATTTTTACCAAGTCATAGGAAGTACTGGAGACACAAACTTGAGGCTGGTCCTCCAATAACAGTGCCCAGAACAACACTCTAGAAGTGACCTCCTCAAGGAACCATGCCCTGGACAGTGTAGAAACCACTGCCCTGGCACTGACCCCAGGACCACATGCCACCTTGGGCACAATCCAGGAAACAGGAAGCTGATGCTGGGCTCACAAGATCAGTACCACCAGCATGTGGATGCCTCGAACACCTGCCTTTCCCCCACTCTCCAAGGTCATTCCAAGCAAGCACCTCTGATTGGAGAAGTGTGAAACATACCAAGAGCTGGAACTGGCTGGAGCTGGGCTCAGGTAATGGTACCAGGAGGGTGAAGCAAGGATAAGAAGCCAGCCTACTGCACCTGCTGCATCCAGAGACCAGAGAGAGCATTCCAACCACAGGGCAATGCCTCGGCAGGCAGGGAGCAGGAAGTCCAATCTCACTCTGAATCATCCCCATTCTAGCGAATCCCAGAGTGAGTCCAAGCCCTCTTCTAGTTACCCAAATCTCCACGAAACAGGTATACCAGCTGCCTTGCCTGTCACCCAAACCATGCCACTCTGCCCAGAAATCTCGTGACAATGCCAGCAACTGTCCTCAATTGTATGTTCTGTCCCTCCCCACTTCCTCTCAATACTGACACTTCCCTAATCTTGCTTTTGAGATAGATCCTGCTCTACTCTGTATTAGTCAGCTTTCCATCACTGTTACAAAATGCTGAGAGAGATCCACCTAAAAAGAGGAATGGTTGATTTTTGGCTCACAGTTTCAGAGTTTTGTACTTGGTCTCATTGATTTTCAGACTACACTGAGGCAGAACATCACAGGAGAAGCATGTAGTAGACCAAAGCTGCTCACCACATGGCAACCAAGAAGCAGAGAGAGATTTGACCACAAAACCCCTCCCCCAAACCCAGTAAGCTATGAAGTCATTAATTAATTAACCCATTTATCAGATCAGAATCCTAGTGATCCAATCACCTCCCAAAGGCTCCACCTCTAAACACTGCTACCCTGGGAACCAAGTCTTCAGTGTATAAATTTTGGGGGGACATTTAGGACCCAAACCATAACATCTCCCTTTCAGAATTCCTAGGAATCCCCACTCATCCTTGAAATGAATTCCTTCACCAAGTGAGCTGGCAGCTCTTGGTTAATTTCAGTCCAAAGAAATGGGTGTAAATTCTGGCTCTGCCACTGACAGCGTAGGGAACCCAAAAGAGGTACTTCAACAGGCTGGGCTTTAGTTTTCTAATATGTATGACAATAATTCCAGGACACTCAGGAATGGGCAAAGATTAAATATCCTGAGTGTCTGGTGGGCCAGATTCATGGCAGGCACTCAAATGTCCCTTCATTCTTTGAGTGGGTTCTGCTCAGCACCTTTTGCCATTTCCCCCGCTTTCTTGCCATCACCTGCTCAGTGGCAACAAGTGACCAACCTGACATCCACTGCCCACCTCTCCAGACCTCTCCCACTGCCTGCAACTGAGCCTAGCTCACAGCCCCTTCCAGGTGCCGCCTCCAAGCCAGCTGTCTTCAACCACATGAGGCAGAATCAGATATAATAAAATATTTTTTTGTTTATAAACCATTTACATTTTTAAGATGAATTAGAATTTGAAGCTGTCCCTATAGTAGCACCGGTCTCACTCACCTGCTTGCATTTTGATATGATTACCTGGGTGGACAGGGAAGAGCTGTAAAGAGAGGAAGCAAGTTGACAATAGACTGCACACCATGCATGCCTCTTTGTCAAAAAAACAATGTCTTAGGGAACCTTATTCTAGTCTGTAAGAGTCATTTCAGGTTCTACCACTAACTACCCATTCACTCTCCAACCTGGCTCAGGACTAGCCTTCCCTTAGGCTGAAATAATGTAAAGCCCTCTGGAAATAACACAGGTGATGGTAAAATGCATTCAGGGCTCCTGACCACTTTGTACATTCTGAGGAAATCATTACCTCCGGGCAAATATGCTAGAACCCAAAAGCTCCAAGGAGCCCCAAGAAAGGGTTCTCCAAGGAGTGAAATGAAGGGAGAGAACCTGTTCCTTAACTCCAGCCTAAATATGAAGACCAAACATAAGAAAGGAAACAAGGAGCAATTTCCGACCAATTTACCCAGCTGTTTTGAAAAAGTCACAAGCACATGCGTCAACTAAACTAGAAGCTCACCTCAGAATTATCTAGTATTTAAATTTTTAATTCCATGCTTAAGTTTAGCCATTAATCAGATTTCCCTTTACCATTATTCATTATAAAACATTTGGCTTTAGGAAGCTTTTCTGCAAGTCTCCACATATACATATGTGCGGATGGAAATAAACCACTATGCACCTTCTAAGGCATTTCAATAATTTGCTATTCATTCTGAGAGTATGTTTATGCATGGTGTAGTGTCGCTTCCCAATCTTTCCCCTGTTCGTGATCTTGTCTGATGGATATGCTCCATGATGACCCCCACGTTCCCCTGACTCCTGAGATCCCTGTCCAGCCACCTTCTCTAGGAGTTGAGATGAGTGAACCCTATTAATTCCAGATGTTGCCTTTTCTTCTGTTCTTTTCCTAATTCCTTTGGAATATGGGAACTCCTTTGGCTTTGTCTAAAACACCATAATCAATAGTAAAACTGGTTTTCCTGGGCTGAATCCATGTGGGTACAGAGATGAAGGGCAGAGGGAGGCTCACACCAGGGTTTCCCATGCACGACTCAGGAGCTTTCACAGTGGAAACTCCAGAAATGGCATTTTGCTGGGCAAAATCCCATGACAACAGAATCCATTAGGCTGTACTATATGTTTTTCTCTGTCATTTTCCTGTTAACAGCACATGGGAGCTATAGTGAGGAATCATCTTTGAAAATCTAGAAGTAAAACCGCCTTTGGAAAATTACATTTTAAAAATCAACACATAATGAATCCAATTAGGATAAGCTAAGCCAACATAAAGAGATAGATTAATTCCCAGGCCTGCAAAGCATGAGAGTAAGCAGATCAAGTGTTCCACAAAGTATAGAAAGAAAGAATGTGCTAATCAGTTGGGGAAGGGGGTACCAGTCACCTGTTGGTCACTGGACCTTAGAAAGAGGGTCAGGAGATAATGACAGGGACCAGTTCTACCCAAACACCGTCAAAAATTAGGGAGAATTTACCTTGGGAATTCTGAGCAGAAATACCTGTTGTGTGTGTTAATCTTTGCTTGCCTTCTGGTTCTGCCTTTGCCTAACTACCTCCCATTTAGGGAGCTGGCCAACAACTGACATCTGGATTTTACCAGCAATAGTGAACATTTACTGAACATTTACTATGTGTTACGTATACATTTGTTTTTCTGCAAAGGTTTCACTTGATTGAACAAAATGAGTTTAAGCAGAATTAAATCTGAGAAGAGACAGGAAGCAAAAATAAAAGTCAGAGTGGAATAAAAGTCTTGGTGTCATTCCTGGTATGCAAGGACACAGTCTACTTGGTTATACCCAGTCTTGGCTTTCCAGGGAGCCCAGGAATCACAAATTATCTCAAAGAATATCACCTAGTTCTCAGGAATTCTGAAAAGCAATGGCTCTCAATAATGGCAGAACATTTTAAAAATCCTGATGCCTGGCACTTATTTCCAGAGATGGATTCACTTAATGCAGAGGAGGGGTGGGCATTAGGATTTTTAAAGCTCCCCCACTGATTCTTTTCAAGGCTGGGAATCCCAGCTATCATGGATTTTATGGTGTTTCCACAAAGGACATGGGCTCCCAACTCCTTTAATAATGGGGGTCACCTGGGGTAACAGTTAAACATCACAGCTCCAGCCTCCTTTCCTAGAATTTCTGAGTTAATAAATCTGGAATGGGGCCCAGAATCTATAGTTTTACAAGCACCCCAGGTGATGTGCATTATTAAACAGGTTCAGAAAACAGGGAGCATATTTAGGGAAGTGTATGGGTGATATCATAATCCATAGGAGAGTTACGTTGAGAATAATAATTCAAGCATACATATTTGCATCCATTGATCCAGAATCTCTCCCTTTGAGGTTCCAGTTCCAACGTAGGTCCAGAACTTAGATGACAAAACATGAAGGAAAAAAAAAAAACTTCTGTGTGCATGTGCGTGCGCATGCACACACACACACACACACACACAAAACCCAGGTCTGAGAATTCCAGTCGGTACCCAGTGGGCCATATGCCCAGGGAGAGGGGAACCATTGTTACATGTGGTTTCAATGCTTCCTTACTGGTCATTTTTTTTCACTATTATTTGAAGCAAACCACCAGGACCTAGTATTTAACAATGATGTAAGCTACATTCACATCACTGAATAAGCACTTAGCTATCAATTCACTTGAAAGTATGTTCAACCACTTGAAAACAGGATGTGGCCAATTTTTTCCCCCTATTTTAAGTAAGTTTTATACTGTATTATTTAAATGGTTCCATGACATTTTAAAATAAAGAAGGGCAGAAAACTTCCAAGCTCATTCCTTAGGTGGACTCTGTAAGGGGTCATAAAACCCTGATGTCACAATTGGACAAGCATAGGAAAAAAAAAAAAGCAATCTCATTTGACTATATTCAAAGATGCTGAATATTATTTATTAAAATAACTATATATGATGACTAGGGGTTTATTTCTGATGCAACAATGATTCAACATTAGAAAATCTCTTCACATAAAATCACTACTTTCAAAGATACCCATGATCACTATTAGTATATATTTAACAGAGGTCCTAGACAATGAAAGATGAGTTATGCAGGTTGGAAATAAAAACACCTTTATTTGTAAATAAAGGAAGACCACAAAAATGCAGGGAAATCAAGCTCGTCACATTATATTTTAAAGAATGATTATAATTGTAAATTAAAATTTACATACTGTAACCATTTCTTTTTCCCCAAAGATTTCCGCCCCCCACTGAAATTCCAAAATTCTGGTGGCAACTACCATAAGTATTTTCCCATACTTGATTTCTGTGTGATCCAGCTAGTTAGGTCTTTCAAGTTCTATTTATTTTTCCATATTGTTGCATTATAGTTGTACATATTGGTGGTATTTGTTGCTACATATCTGTCCATGCACACAATATAACAATATAATTTGGTTAACATCTTTCAGGTTATAAATTTAAAAGCCAGAAAAATGAAGGAAAAAAAAAAACCTTTCAGATGGGCTGGGGATATAGCTCAGTTGGTAGAGTGCTTCCCTGTCAAGCACAAGGTCCTGGGTTCAAGCCCCAGCACCAGGGGGAAAACAAAAAAAAAAAAAAAAAACAACAAAAAACCTTGCAGAGGTCATGTTAATAAGAACATGAAGCTCAAATACACCTGTGTTGAACTTGACCTCAACTCAGTACAGTCGGATGCAAAAGCCAGTGGTTCTCAGACTGCTGCAAAGGAGAATCACCTGGGAAATCTTTAAAGTATTCTGATGCCCAGTTAGCCCCCAGACATGGCACCCCCATCACAATGGAATTAGGATGGGGGCAACATGCATGGGACCTTTCAAAGCTCCTCAAGTTATTCTACTGTCAAAGTTTGAGAGCCACCGCCTATAGCAATTCCCAGATCACTCATTGCTTTGGCCAATCTAGTCCATGAAGAGCTAGATGGTTAGCAGAGTTTCCCTTCATCCTCCCCAATGGCCAGCTCATTCCCTTTATACATTACACAGTTGCTGATATTTGGTGTGTGAGGGTGGTGGTGTGTGCCTTCTCGAGTTTTATCTAGTTGTGTAATAAAGCTGCTATATGATACTTATTAACTGCAAGGTATTATTTCATGTCCTGGGCATCACAGCAATGAGGAAGGCCCTATCTCTGTCCTCCTGGTTTTATACTTTACAATATGGTAGAAAAGGAAGTCAATAACTATGACATGACATAGTGAGTTGTGATGAGCACAAGATCAGCACAAATAAAGTGTAAGGGGAGTTCAAGGGAGAGAGAAGTATTTCTTTGCTCCTGAAAATGCTGATGTTCAGTGAGCTGCTGAAATAAGTGAAACCTCAGGTCCCTTTACAGACTGGAAAGATGTCACAAGGTGATGCCAGACTGGTTGGGGTGACGACTTTTCAAAGGAGCCACTACAGTCAACAAGGATGGGGGTGGCAGTGGGCACACACGTAGAGGGAGCTGAGGTCAATCCAGGTTGAAGCCCTAAGCTTAGGGCAGGTGGCAAACACCAGAAGACAGCCTAGAGGAGCAGGTGCAAAAGCAACAGAACCCAAAGGACCTGTTAGGTTCTGGGAAAACCCAGGAGACCCCGTCCCAGCTAAGGCAGGCACCAAACACAAGTGGCACAAGAAATTTAATTTCTGGTTTCCAGCCCAGCATGTAAGGTGCTGGCAGGCACTCTGTCTTAACAAGCTAAGAGCTGAGCAAAACTAAAAGAACTCAACAATTCTGCTTAGATTCATCAGGGAATGAGGATACAGGGCAACCTTCTGCCCCAGGAGGCGGGGACACAGGTGGATGAAGAGAATCACAACTTACCAGAGCAAAACCCCCCTAGCAGAAAACTCCATGGGCACCAGTTCCAATGCAGGAAAGCCTGGGCTGTATCTGATGAATGGCTGGAGGCTCTGTGTGGACAAGTCCAATGGTTGGAGTTTTAGGGGAACCCAGTCATGGTGAAGGCAGACTTCTATGAGCTTCACCTCCAGGAGCTTGATCAGGACCTCACAGGGAGTAACAGAAAAATTCCCTCATGCTCACACTGATGGGAGGGGGGAAAGAACTGCTTTGAAAAACATCAGAGCACTGGGCTCTTCTTAATGAGGCCTGCCCTCAGGAGAAATTGATTAGCCAGAGCTGATCTACCTGCGAGAGGGAAGTACCTGACTCCAGCCAGCTGCAGCCTTCCACCCTAGAGAATAGCAATAGCCAACTTCAGCCCACTCTGGCCATCCTGTTCCACTGAAGGAGGAGAAAACAACTGAGATGCATTTATGAAGCTCACAGCCCAAGGTACAGGCTCACTTTAGTGAAGACTAAACCCCCATTATCAGACCATAGAATGACTCCCCCATAATGCCTGCCCTCCATGTGACTAAAGGCCTATGTTACCCAGCACATCACATTCAGCTTTCAACAAAAAACTACAAGGCATACTAAAAGGCAAAAACACAGCCTAAAGAGAGAGCAAGCTTTGGAACCTAGATAAAGCAAAGATGATGAAATGATCAGATCAGAAAATTGAAAAAACTGTAACTAGCCACCAGATACAAAAGACTTGCCACCTGGTTCTTTAATAAGAATTGTTTCTGGCTTGAATAAGTTAACAGTATTGTTTTCACTGAAGATAACAAATGCAAGAAATTACAGCTTTGTATCTGGGAGAAAAAACAACTGAGAACTGAGGTTCCTAAATGTCCCATTCCCCACACCTGTTGAATCCAGTCTCTAGGGGGACTCACAAATCTACACTAGCCAAGTAACACAGGTTCTCTGGTGACCAGGAAGTCTGGGAAAGATTTCTCTCTGTGCCAAAAGAAAGCTCAAAAGACAACCCAGAAACACACTAACTTCCCAAACAGAAACAAATGACCTACTTGAACATTTCATCATCTTCAATAATAAGGATAGAAACAGCTTCAAAATACAATGCTATTCCATACCCATTGGTCTATATCTTTCTGGAGCATTTGTAATTAGCTGAAGATATCTGCTATGGTTTGAAGATCCCCTCCAAAACTCATTTTGAAATTTAATTGTCAGTGTAACAGTATAGAGGTGGGACCCCTAAGAAGTAATTAGGTCACGGGGGCTGGATGAATGCCCTTGTCAAAGAAGTGGGGCAGTTACAGCTGGAATGGGTTTGTCTGGTCCCTCTCTCTGTCTCTCACATGCTTTCTCACTCTCTGCCATATCATGTCAAATCTAGAGGGTGCTCACCAGATGCCCACACCTCATTCTTGGACTTGCCAAAACCATGAGCCAAATAAAGTTCTGCCAGTTTTAATTTATCCAGTCTATGGTATTCTGTCATAGCAGCAGAAAACTGACTAACATAGTATTTAATTATTCTTGTTTTTCACTTGACTTTTTTCAATCTTCAAAATGGAGTAGTAAACTCACAATAGGATGGGAAAGGTGTCTTGAATGTCTTCATGTGACCACAAAAATATAGAAGATATGCCTTCAAAGTACATCCTGATGTTATTTCAAGAGCAATTCTTAGAATCATCAAGTCTACACTGGGAACAAAGAAATAGGCTATGACCTTCAAAGTAATGATGCCTAATAACACACTTTATTTCATTCATCACTGGAGGCAGACTGCAAAGTCACTCAGAAGATCTGCAGACAAAATGCAATCCTCAAAAGTCTCCACGGGATCTTTAGTCCATCTGCTCCAAACACCAACTGGAAGCACATAGGAAATACAGAAAGAACTTCCCATTTAGGAATTACAGGCCACCATGAAGACCTCAAGAATAATGCCACCCACACTTTCTAACCCCACAAAGACGTCCTCATCCCAAACACTGGGACTTGTGAATATGTTACCTGAGATGACAGAAGAGATCTTACATAGGCAGAGTTAAGTGGCAGATTTTGAGATAGGGAGATCATCCTGGGCCCAGTGCAATACAAGGGCTCTTGTCAGAGAAAGAGGGAGACAAGAGAGTGGGAAGTAGAAGTGAGAGTCGGGGAGAGATATGAAGATGCTACCCTGCTGGATTTGAACATGAAGAAAGGGCCACCAGAAAAGAAGTGCAGGTGGCCTCTAAAAGCTGGAAAGGCAAGAATGTGAGTTCTTCCCCAGAGGCTCCAGCTCTGTGGGCACCTCCACTTTACCCCACTGAGATGCACGTCAAACCTCTGCTCTGCAGAACTGTAATAATTTGGGTTCTCTTACATCAAGCAGTCTGTGGTCATCAGTTGCAGCAGCCATCAATAGCACGTTTGCCATCTACCAGCATGAGCCAACACAGGGTCAGGTTGACATGCTCATGAAGAGGCAGGAATCAGGGATGTCCTTGGGAGAAGATACTGCTGGCATGGTAACAAGTATTCATTGGCTAATGTGGGGTTTTGATGCACGTACACATTCATATCAGTGGTAGGTATGAGGGTAGAGCAAGTTAACCTAATTGGACCAAGCAAAGAGCTTGGTCAGGGAGGTTTTCTTTTCTTTTTTTTTTTTCTCCTTAACCTGAAATGGTGATTTTGGTGCCATCACATAATGACACAGTCCTTCCAAAGATGCTGAAGCAAGCTGTGCTCGGTGGTACATGTCCATAGTCCCCGTTCCTCAGGAGGCTGGGCAACATAGCAAAACCCTATCTCAGAAAAAGAGGGTTGGGGACTGGAGAAGTAGCTCAATAGTAGAGCGTGTGCCCAGTATGCACCGGACCCTGGATTTTCATCAATGTGAAATGAACATAAAAAAAGAAAGAAAGAAAAAAAATATATATATATAATCCCAAGGCAGCAAGTAATAAGTGTGATCAAAAGAGTCAGAGCTCCCTCTCCCTGGGAAACTTGAACTTTCTAGGGAATAAAACCACAACCCTGGTTCATGAGCACCCCTGCGCCAGCCAACTACCTTAAGCAATCAGAGAGATGTACACTAATCATTGAGAGATTCAAGGCCTGAAAATCTCAAGAATGGACCATGCCAGGGCAGTGATCCTTTTTTAAAAAATTGATATATAATAGTTGTATATATTTATGGAGTACAGTGTGGTAATTTGACACACATATGCAATGTGAAATGACCAAATCAGGGTAATTGTAGCATTTCCATCTCCTTATCATTTCTTTCAATTTGGGGCCTTCAAGGGCAGTGATTCATTGAAAATGACATTGAAAGGAGGGAATGGAGAGGAAGATCATTGGGAATGAAACAAACTCAAATTTATCATAAAACTCACACTACTGAGCAAAGATATGGCCATGAAGGCAACTGATTACCTGTATGCAGGAAGTACTTAATAAATGCCTACTAAATATTGAAGATAAGAATAGACTCCTCGAGTCATCAGTTGCCAAGGCAACAACATCTTCATGCACAAAGTCAATCCCTTCTTGCCTTCACCTGGTGTCCCTTGGGCCTCCTGCTGCTGCCTTGGTTGCTGAGGCGCCTGCCATCCCAGTAACCAGAAGCCAGAAGTCCACCACAATGCAGAAGTGTCACCTCCATAAAACGTCATAAGTATAAATGACATGTAAATGACGGACCCAAGGTGCCAACATGCTCTTGGTACATTCTAGATATCATAAACCTGTTTCCACAGCTGTGAGAAGAATGAAACAGGAGCACAGTCCAAGACTAATTGTTAGCAAAAAATTATGCAAATAAAAGCTGCTGGGTTCATGAATTCCTCAGGTTCTTTACTTGAAGCTGCAGATTGTTTAAAAATAATTGGTGAAAGTTCCCTTCCATCACCTTCAGAAAAAGGCAGCCAAGGTCTTGTATAAGAAACAAAGGTTTAATTAGAGGAGGGCAGATGACATTTCAGACTCCTTCTCCCTCAAAGCCTTTCCCTTCTGAACTCTGCATCTGCCTCAGCTGGAAACACAGACTCAGCTCTCCTCACCCCAGCTTCTCCTGGAAGACAGAGAGGACCAGGCACCCAGCCTGCTGAGCCCCGCCCCCTCCAGAACAAGCCCCCCTGCTGCGAAGGCCCTGGCAGGGCAGCCTGTGTTTCACCATTTCTGAAGACGGTCCCTCTCTCAACAGCTGTGTTTGTTTACAGGCCTAGAAATGAACACAAGACACATTGGCTGGATCCAGCCAAGCTTTTCTTTTGGCATTTCCCCCTCCAGACTACACAATATATTAGTCCTTGTAGCCCAGTTATAACTTGCCACCACTGTGAGCCAAGAGGGCGGAGAAAGAGAAGGTTGCCATGCACGGGAATCTTGTATTATTTATTCCAAATTCTATAGACGGACAGATTTTTTTTTTTTCTTTTTGGCAGGGCTGGTGGCCACACCTGGATTCAGCATCTGCACCTGCATTTGCTTACAAGGAGGGACGGTGTCCCCACATCCCAGACACACGGGGGAAGCCCCATAAGGCGTCCTTTGGAGTCCATCAGAGGTTCTGCCCGGACATGACATAGCAGACTTGGATGTCAACAATCACAAACCACGCTTTTGTGTCTAGCACATTCTTCCCTGCAGCAAATTGCTTTGTGCATGAACCCATCAGCCTCTTTCTTTTAAAATGGTGCTTAAAAAGGACAAGGGTAAAGGTTAGTACACAAAAGAAAATCGGGATGTTTCCTTGGAGTTGTTTTGTTTTTTGTTTTTTGTTTTTTTTTTTTCTGTTTAGAAAAATACTTTGACTTCTTGCTTTGTTTTTGGTTTTTGTTTTGCTTTTTATTCTCGTAAGACTACCTCTCGCCTAATTTTTTAAAATAAAAGTAATAAGTAATACTCTCTGTTAAAAAAAAGAGAGAGAGAAATTTAGGCTTTTTAAAAAATGAATACGAACAGTGCTCTTGTTTCAAAGTGCAGGCTGTCCTGTGCTTTCATTTCTTTGAGATCTCTTTTGTGTTATTCCTCTCCCAGGGCTGGCCACAGACAGCAGGGGCTGAAAACACTGCAGAACTTTCTCCAAGTTCTAAACTTTGCTGCTGAGACACACGCTTTGAACTTTAAAACACAGGTTTCTCAGAGCAAACCTGTTTGTTCCAGACTTGCAGAAGCCTCAGGAGCCTGCACAGAGTGGGGATGCACACAGGCACAGACATCCAGTGGTCAGGTGAAAACACTGGGCCTCCGCTGCACAATCAGGTTCAATGAGACCCAGCTACATTGCTCAGCTGGCCAAGGCCCCTCCCCAGACTCCCAGGATGCTGAAACTGCAAAAACAGACCTCAGTTGGCTGCACATCTGTGTGGCCAGACAGTTGCCACACCAAGCCAACCATCAAGGCCCAGTTACCATCCTATCACTTCTTCCCTGGAGGAAAAATGTAAGAATCAGGTGCATAATCAATGTGTTGCCAAGACATATTATAGTTTGAGAATCCTTCATGCAAAATGCTTGGGACCAGAAATATTTGGATTTTTCCCAATTTTGCAATATTTGCATATGTACAATGAGATATCCTGGGGAGGGCACCTAAGTCTAAACATAAAACCCATTTATGTTCCACACACACATAGCCGAGAGGTACTATTTTCAGTGTACCTGTCACATGAGGTCAGGGGTGGAATTTTCCACTGGGGTCACCATATTGATGCTCAGAAAGCTTTGGATTTTGAAACAATTTGCATTTCTGATTTTTGGATTAGGGATGTTCAACCTGTGTGGCCACTGGAAAAACACTTAAGAAATGTGGATACACACATTTGGGACATGCACACTGAGCGGCATCTACTTACTAAATCAGAATCTGAGCATTGTTACAGATGAAATCAGGTTCAGAACTAGAAAGAAAAATTAGTAAGCTACAGACTAAGTTTACATTTCTCCAGAAAGCTTTGACTATTTTACTCGATTAACATTTATAGCATACTTATATCATCTCTTTATTCCAAGAGGGCAAAGATTATCACCATAAAAAGGTTTGAGTTCCTCCACACTATACCTTAGCAATGGCAGGTGCTCCATACTACTGGGGAAGATGATCTGTGACTAAAGCAAACCTTCCAGGATCCAGTCAGCAGCTGGGCCTGGATGTGTCCTTGGAAAAATAACATTGACACATGGCTACCCTCATCTGAATCAAGGTACAGCATTTTTCCTTATAACATATCCAAGGTGAGTAAAACATAGTTCCTATCCTCGAGGAGGTTACAAACAAGTGGAAGCAATGAAAAGTTAAATGACAACTGAGCCATCAGAGAGTGCAAATAAAATGCTACTAAGGCTTGAAGAAAGGGGGTCCGGACCTACTTTGAAGATGTCAAGAGGACTTAAAGGAGAAGTTTGCCTTGAATGAGGTTGCCTTGAAGTTTGGCTAAGAGCCAATAAAGGAGAATCAGTGTCAGCGTGATCCTCAGATGGAGGGACAGTCACAGGCAGGCAGCGCTCTTGGCACACCATCTCAGAGGCTCTGTCACTGTCTTCTGCCCCCGCCAGCCCATTTCTCCACCCCTGTTGGCTGCACAAAATAGCAATCACGGCTAGGCTTGATTTCCCCCAACCATACTGAAATTTTTCTATGCCTTAATTGATCACACTGAGTCTATTACAGAATATCGCATGTCCTTCTCAATCTTACAAAAAGAGAAAGGCCCTTGGAATTCTATGCTAAAATAATAAACTGTGCTCTTTCTGTCTACTGCCCAATTATATTATGTTGGAACACTTGACTGGAAAACTTACTATCATGACCAGCCAAGTGCTGAGGGGCATAATGTTTTGATTGTCAAACAGGTTGTACATGATGCAAATATATGACTTAAGAAGTGATTTCACAAACATTTTGGTAACAGTAATCTGACTCATAAACTCCAACATAGTCTCATAAAACAGCTGTGTGTATAAGTAATCCAAAGATAGTCTTTGAGAAATGTTACATAGAAAAGCATTAAATAGGAGAAGAAAGTCTGAAACTTGGAAGAGGATATTGTTTCACACTACAACTCTAGGGTTCAGTATAAGGCAAGGGTCAAATTGATTTTTCAAACAAGGTGTGCCAGCTGCTGTTCAGATCTGCTGGAGTTGTGAATCCAGGCAGAAGGGACAGTACATGCACAGGCTTAGAGCTTGCTAATCAAATGGACACTTTTAACCCACTAAGTACAGTACTAGGAAAGGAAATTCACTTGGGAGACCCTACAAGATAACTACGCTTTTTTTCACAGAGAACTTTTTGATGCACCTGAGACTTTGACTTTTTTATTTTGTTTACTAGGCACCCATTTTTCCATGTGAAAACACTATGGTCTAAGAGAGCTAAGTGTCACACCCCAAGCCAACCAGCAGCAAAGTCAAGGTGGGAAGCCATGCTCCTCACCAGACTCTGATCCACTCCCTACACCCACAGGCAAATTGACAAAGACATCCAGGAAAGGGACCTTTAAATTGCACTTCTCCACTTTAGGTTGCAATTTCACAAATCTAACAAACCACCTTTTAAAAAAAAAAAAAAAAAAAAACCTGAAAGTCTGGCTTCTTAAACATAATCAAGTAAAGAATCAGTAAGTCTTTTAAAAGCACTTCTTTTTAAAAAAAATTATTTTACTTCACTCAAGCTGTTTAAATTGGATATGAGCCAGGTGCAGGGGTACATGCCTGTAGTCCCAGTTTCTTAGGGAAGTTGAGATGGGAAGATCCCTTGATCCCTTGATCCCTTGATCCCTTGATCCCAGAAGTTTTGGGCCAGTGTAAGCAACATAGGGGAATTCGTCTCTAAAATAAATTAAATTTTTAAAAAATGAATCTGATTTGTGTAGTCCCTTGATGGGTCCTTTAGTTAAAACTCAAAACA
Organism: Glaucomys volans; assembly: GCA_020662805.1. Lineage (NCBI taxonomy): Eukaryota > Metazoa > Chordata > Mammalia > Rodentia > Sciuridae > Glaucomys > Glaucomys volans. The sequence continues at coordinate 123,271 of JAJEJO010001945.1, forward strand.
GGTTCCTGGCAAGAGTTTGGAGCTAGAAGGGTTTTAAAGAGAATGTCATTTACTGATAAGGGGACTAGAATCTAGTAAGGCTAAGTGACTCTAAGGTCACTATCTTGTCAGTAGCAAACCAGAACGAGATCCAGTGTGCACTGGATTTCTGCAAACAGGGTGGTGGCTAAGGACCCCTGGGGAAAGACCTGAGTTCTAACTGCCACATTATCTACTTGCCTTTTTTCACTTCATTTCTTCATGGGTCTCCTCTGCCTGGAGCTACCCACAGAACCAGGTGGCAGAATGTACCTCACGGAATTATTCTGTGGCAATGTCGGAACTTCCTAGGGACCCTGGGTTCCTGACAAGATTGACGGTATTACTCGTGCTGAGCACGCTTACATGACAACAGGGGTCTTAAAGGATTAGAAACTTCAAGAAACAGCTGGATCATCCCAAACCAACAGTAAGAGAGTTATTCTTTCATGGAAGCCTTCCTTGTACCTTTTGGAAGATAATCCAGTGGTCGGCATAGGCAGGCACCGTGCTAGACATTGAAGACACAAAGAGGAATAAGAGAGTCCCTGCTCTTAGCAGCCCTCAGGCAGCTGGGAAGCAGAGGAGAGCAGGGCTGCTCATGCTGGTCCACCCGGGCAAGCCTCTTCCACCTCCGCCACACAGCCACTCCTCAAACCACCAGTGTGGACGAGATGAGCTTACAGAGAAGGGGACACGTGAGCCCATGCAGAGGGGTGTTGGGGGTGTGTGGTGAGGGCAGAGAAGACAGGATGCCAAAATGGCAGGGCACAGCCTGACCCAAGGGGCACACTTACCTTACGTGCCAAGTTTGGCAAGCAGCTTCCCGTGACTGACCCTCTCAGGCATCTTAAAGCGGCACCCTTTAGCCACCGCCACCACAGCTATTCAAAAGAAGGTGAAATGAATACACAGAATACCACAAGGTCCTAGAGGGAAGAGAGGGGTTCTGTGGATCTTGTTTTAAACAGGCTTGGTTGCAAACCCTAGTTGTCAGTATGGCGCTTTGCCAAAACACGGATCCAATGAGGTCCTGCAGAGACCGAACAGAAACCCAGACGAATTTTTTGGTCTTTAAAAAAGTGCCTGGTGGTGAGTATTGAGTCACAATTTATTGAACCTATTCCGGAGACTGCCAGTTATTTCTAACCTTGAGTGAGAATCTGTTTCTTCATGCAGTTCTCTGCCTGGAGAGCTGGGATGTCACTTATCTAAGAGTGGCGGCTACTCGACCTGCATTCACCTTCTCCATATGAGCTCGCAAAGATGGTGGAACCTGTGGATTATCATTTTTCCACAAGGAAGCTGAGCTGTAACTCTGTAAGGGAACAGAGGAAGTGTTTTGAAAATGGCACTGATTTGATTTGATCTGCGTTTTCCCAAGGCAGGGGCTGGCGTCTCTATCAGGAGGAGCAGTTTCTCAGAGTTCTGTTTCTTGTCTGCAGAGCTTTGATCTAGAATAGGCATCCTTGTGAGGGAGTGCATCACAAAGGAAACTTGTGAAGATAATCTGAGGCAGGATTCTAAAATATGTGAGTTCTCTAGAGCGTCCCTGTTAGCAGGGTCAGGGAGCGAGACAGCCGTCATGACTAAGAGAATGGAGAGGAATGGGATCTCCAGGGTCTACCAGGAAACAGACATTCCTTATTTATGAAGATGGAGCTTTGGGTGCATTGTGCAACTGTAAAGAGCACCGATGGATTGCTGGGTGGGGGGTGACATGGGGAGAGAGCAGGAAGTGAGGCAGGCAGCATATCAGAAACTAGTCTTGTTTCTGCCTAAAGAATTTCCTTATCAAAGGAATCAAAGGAACATTGGAACTCATAGTTGCCAACATGTACTGGGTCGAAGAGTGTCCTCCCAAAATTCAGATTTTTCCCAGAACCTCAGAATGTGATGTTATTGGGAAACAGAGTCTTTCTAGGTATATTCATTATGATGAGGTCATACTGGAGGAGGATAGGCCCTTAATCCATTAAGACTAATGTCCTTAAAAGGGGAGGGAAAGAAACACAGAAAAGGCATAAGAAGTGCCATGTGATGACAGAGGTAGAGACTGAGTAATGCTCCCACAAGCCAAGGAATGCCAAGGGCTGCCAGTAACACCAGGAGCTAAGAGAAAAGCATGGACTATGTTCTCTTCTATAGACTTCAGAAATAGCACAGCTGTGCCCACACCTTGATTTCAGGGCCTCTAGAACTGAGAGAGAGACCTGTTAGAGCCACCCAGTCTGCAGTACTTAGTTACAGACGCCCTAGGAATGGAATACACCATAGCACACACTTTGTAAATTAAAAAAAAACTCACACACAGTATAGTGTTCTATTTGATTTCCTTGTTCCACACAATGGGACTTCCCCTTCTGTCCATGAAGGAATAATTGTTGTGGAATTGCTTTCCTGCCATAAACAATTAGAAAATCTTTCAAACTTATGAAACAAGTGACTTGAGCCCTGTGATTGTTCCAGACTAGATAGCAGTCTGTTCAGGCAGCAGCCCAAGGAGTGGCTACCAAACCAATAATTCCACTGAGTTTGGAAGATGGCGTGAGGGGAGGTCAGGGTAGCTACACCTCAGAGTGCATCACTGGAAAAGGGGAGCCACACAGAGAGCCCCAAAGATCTGCAGAGGACTCTTCTCTAGTCCTTAGTTGAGTTTTGAACTGTTCACATTCTAGCAGAACTTCCAAGGCAAGGAAAGAACTATAGGGAACTGATTGGCAAAAAAAGAAAAAATAAAAACAGAGCTTACACAGGCTTGGAAAAAGTTTGTGTGCCTAAGAACCTTGCATAGATACCTCATAACATATGGAATATTGGGTAGAGTCCTCAAAAAAATATGCCCTCGTGGTGAAATAAACTAATCCTAAAAGAAAGACTGATCTGGATCCACAATAACAAAGCTTATGAGTAAACTTCAAAAACATCAAACTCATCTGCAAGTTACTTAATTATACACAAGGATGAGATTTAAGTTTCTTGAGAGGAATATAAGAAAATCCAGCCACCGCATCCCATCAAAAATTAACAGGAAGACAAAAGTATGGGAAAATGTAATTCATCAGCAAAAGAAAAGTTGATCAGTAGAGACAGACTCAGAAATGATCGCGGTGATCTCGGTAACAGAAACAATGACCTTAAAATAACTATGAATCTTTAAAAATATGTTCAAGGATACAAAGAAAAACACAAATGTGAGGAGGAAATTAATATGGAAGACTTTGAAAGAATGCAAATGAAAATTCTAGAAATCAAATAAAAATATATTGAATGAAATTAACAGCAGTTTAGATACTGAAGAAGAAAATATGAGTGAACTTGACGTCATAGCAATACAACATATTCCAAATGAGAGTACTGAGAGGAAAAAATGCTGAAGATAAATGAACAGGGTTCAATAAACTGTGGGCTATAAAGCAATCCAACGTTAGTGTCATTTGAGTCCCAGGAGAGGAGAAAAAGAAGACCAAAATTGATTTGAAGAAGTAACAACTGAATTTTTTTCTAATTTGAAAAAAAGCTGTAAACTCACAAATGCAAGAAACTTAGAGTCCCAAGCAGAAGAAACATAAATAAAACCACACCAAGGCATGTGATAATCAAATAGTTGAAAACTAGTGATCAAGACTTAAAAATCAGCAAATAAAAGAAGACACATTATGTACAGAGGAACAAAGATTTGAATGTGAACTTCTTATCAGGAGGTTCCGGGCAGATGTCAGGGAATAATATCTTCAAAGGATTGAGATATCCTTTGAAGATTATGTTAGATCAGATTAGATTAGGTTAGAACTGGGGAAAACCTTTCCAAAATGGAGATAAAGACAACTTCTGACAAAAAGTCCAGTCTTGAGCTGAGAGAACTGAGCACCAGCAAACAGGTATCACATGGAAGTTAAGAGTTCCTTGAGCAGAAGGAAAACGGTTCTGGATGGAAATTTAGATGCATACAAAGGAATGAAGAGCAAAAAGAATGGTAAGTAAGTAAATGCAAGAGGATTTTCCTCAGGGATACAACTTAGAGCACTTGACAGGTGGGTTCCATCTCCAGTACCACAAAAGAAATTTTTTAAAAGACTATTTTCTCATTTTTCAATTTCTTTAAAAGAATCGGGGGTTGGGGATATAGCTCAGTTGGTAGAGTGCTTGCCTTGCAAGCACAAGGCTGTGGGTTTGATCCCCAGCACCACAAAAAAAAAAAAAAAAATCGAATGCTTAAAGCAAAAATACCACATTATTAAGGGGCTTATAAGGTGTAGAAGTAAAATGTATGATAATAACTACAGAGGACAGGAGAAAGAAATTGAAGCGTATTGCTATAAAGTTCTTACTCTATGCAAGGTGGTGGAACATTAAAACTAGACTATGATAAAGATAAATATGTACACTGCAAACCGTAGAATGACTATTGAAAAAAGGTTTTTAAAATAAAGTTATAAACCAATAGTAGAAATAAAATCATTTAAAAACCACAGAATTAATCCCAAAGAAGGCAAAGTGGGACAACAGAACAAATGGGACAAACAGAAAACAAACAGCAAGATGGTAGATTCATACTCAACCAGACCAACAGTCACACTGAGTGCAATGTTGTAAACATTCCAATTTAAAGACAAAATTGTTGAATTGTCAGAAAAAAACAAGCTAGACCTAAATACATGATATTTATAGGGAACCCACCGCACGCAGGTGCAGCTCTCTAACACACTCCCTTGTGGGGCAGATGCTGCTGGTGCATGGACCACACATAGGCAGCCTGCCACCTGAGCCTCCTTCTTACTAGGAACAACTTCTCCCACCAAACCCAATCTGTCACTTCCTTTTGTGTCCTTTCCTGACTCTGGAGAAAGTGCTGAGACAGGGCCAGCGGGCGGTTGGGGTGCAATAACTTACTACAGAGTCGCAGGGCTTCCCAACAACCATTTGATCAATTAAATAGCAGGTGCTTGGTGGAGGTCAGGACCAGCTTTAATAACTGTTACTTAAAATGTTCTGAATTACTTTGGACTCATTCCAGTCATTTTTTTTAACATCTCGGCAATACCCTTACCACATATGAAGTGAAATCTTAAAAATGGGGTTGGTTCTGTGCTTAATATTACTACTTCTGCATCATGTAGATGCTGACTCCTGGCTGACCCGGTTTCTGGATCCCCTGAGCTAGGTGTGTTTATTACACCCACTGGATAACAGTTTGGCTCTACTTTGCCCCTAAAGAAGAAGCCAATCAGTAAAGAAGAAAGTACCACGGAAAAACCACATATGCAATGCTCCATGTGACCATTCCATGCATGTATCCAAAAATTATAATCCACAGCTCTGAAAGGATGTATGTATTAAGAACCACAGACAGAGTCTGCACTTTGGGGACAAATCTCCAAATTGCCAACTCCTAACCAAGAATGCCCAATAAAGGAACACTGAAGCACTCTATTGAAATTACACCTTTTTTGGCATGAAAAATAATATAGCATTAAAATAACCCCATTTTAAAAAAAACTATATTGAGTTCCATAATAATAATATGCACATTTAGTACATCAGATAATGCCAGTTGCAAACTCACTCCTATTATGACTTGCTCTGGTTTGAATGTGGTTTGACCCACCAACACTCATGTTGAGGCTTAATTGGCCAGTGTAGTAATATTGAAGTGGTGGGTCTTTAAGACGCCTTTGTGGTCATGAAGGATCCTTCATGAATGGATCAATGTTTTTCTCCAGAGATTGAGATAGTTCTCTTAAGACTGGGTTAGGTATCTAGGGAATGGCTTAGTTATGGAGAAAGCAGGTTTCGTAAGCAAATTCAGCTTTCTCAGCTTGGTATCTTGTTTTTACTTTCTCATAAATGTGCTCCTTCCCCATGCACCTGCTTATCCTCCATGTTGTCACACAGCTCATGCCCCAACCCCCTGCATCAAGATGCTTTCTCACTATCAAAATCACAAGCCGAGTAAACTTCTTTTCCTTATAAAGTACCCAGCTTTGGGCATTTTGTTACAGTAGCAAAACAGACTGATAGGACATAGCCAAACATGGTGGCACACACCTGTAATCCCAAACACTCAGGAGGCTAAGGAAGAAGGATCTCAAGTTTGAGGCCAGCCTAAGCAACTCAGCAAGACCTGGTCTCAAAATCAAAAATAAAAATGGCTGGGGATGTATCTCAGTGGTAGAGCACTTAGCTCAATCCCAAGGACCACAAAAAATGTGGGGGAGACATAAAAACTTTATAAAAATTAGTAGAAGGGTATTAGGTAGACTTTTCTAATTTATCAACACTACAGATGGGGCCACTGTATACATCAGAACACCATCCTGGAACTGAAAGTTTGCATAATTCATATTCAGGGCCCAGATTACATAGCTCTAGAATGAGAATCAGAAAGCTATAGCCCACAAGCCAGCCACCTAGTTTTGTTAATTGTTTTATTAGAATACAGCCATGACTATTTGTTGAAGCATAGTTTCAGCACTACCCCAGAGGAACTGAATGGTGGGGATATAGACCAGGACAGCAAAGCTGAAAATATTTACTATTTGGCTCTTCAAGCAAACGTTTCCAACCCTGTTCTATAAAGAGGACCAAGGACCTGGAAGTTTTCCAGAAGTGGAAAATTATTCTATCAGCTGTCATGGTACAAAATACTATGAAGGGTCTTTGTGAAGTAGTAAGTCTCCTGTAACTGGCAGTATCCAAGCAGCTCTTAGATGACTGCTCATCTAAGGCCTGGGATAAGGGAATGCATGCACCATTCAAAAGGGCATTTGCATCACTTCTGGGATTCTGCATCATTTAATGCTATCAATTGGTCAGAGGTCCAGAATAGACCTCTTGTAAAATAGTTTCATTTGTCTAACCAAGAAAAACACCTAACCTAGAGTTAAAAGAAGTCTAAAAGAAAACATGCATCTTCAAAAGGAGAGCCCTGCATATCTTCTGGTGGCCAGTTCTTCTATAATTGACTCACAGGAGTGACTGCCATGTCTAATTCTGTGGCCATTATAATTCTTAACATGCCATGATGGTTCCACAGGGATCTGTAAACATAATTTAATGATGTCTCTGTGTCATCCAGATTGCTAAATCTTTCCCCAATCTTATAGAAAATGCAGAAGCACAGAATGTATCTATCAACCTAATTACATATCCAAATATCTGCTGTCCTGTTAGTATCTTTTAAAACAGAAATGTTGTTTTAAATAAATAAAGGTGGGTGAAGTAATGAAGACATGAAGTAAGGCTTAAGCTGACAAAAAATTGTCATTGTTTTTCATTTCTCAGCCAAATGGCTTTCATTATATCACAAACTAAGGGTTTAGGATTTTTTTGGAAGTTTCTCATTAAAATGTTTGACATGTCTACTACATTTTAGTTAGGGAGTCCCATGAGATTGATCTGAGCTCCATTTCTTGGCCAGGGGAATGCAGTTTGCAATTCTCGAGCCAATTCTTCCTTTGACCAATTTGGCAATGGGACTGGCTGGGTTTGCAGGTAGAGCACTCTCAGTAAGATCCTCACTTTTATGGTGTTGGCTTCCAACTAAACATCAGCAGGAGGCACTACCACTTAGTCAAGTAGCTTTAGCGACATGAAAGGCACTGAGCTTAATGTGGCTGAGAAGAGAGTGATCCAACAGCATCCACAGCGCTGGGTTGCAGCCAGACACATGGAGGCTGAAAAGCTCAGTTCTTGCTCTGGATTAGAGCCACCTAAGCAGCATCCTGAGATGGATCCATCTACCTACCTTCACAGCTGACACCAGTGAGGAAGAGAAGCAAGGTGGAGAGAATGGGCACCCAGACATTTCAGAACTGGAGTCAAAGTGGAGTGGAGCAAACAAGTTACCTGACATTTAATCTCAGAGTGTTTGATGACCATGGAAACCAGACTTCAAAAGAAACAGCAACCATATTATTAAAACATCTTGCCATTTTTAATCTTTCAAATAAAGAATGTTCACTTGGTTTTTAAAGAATGGCAGAATGAAAAGTCAGAGGCTTTTGATTTTTTTTTAATTTTTCTCTCAAGTTCCAGACTAGCTGGAAAAATCTTAGGAGACATCTAGTCAAGACTGATGTATTTACATAGTTCATTTAATTTTTTAAAAAGGGGGGCTGGCAAAACAGAAAACTGTCTCCCCCTAATAAAATGTTACTGTTATTGCAAAAGTCACTGGGAGAATCTCAAGCTAGACCACTGCATGTTCAACTCAGAAACTCAAAAGAGCAAAAGCTTCTGCTCAACTTTCAGGTTCAGACCCCCTCTGCTTCCTTCCTTTGCTTCCTGCCCCTATCATTTCCCAGTTGATGTATCCCCAAATACATTTCCATCCTGGTACCTGCTACAGGACACAAGTCGGGAACATCTTCACAGCAACCTCATCCTTCTAAACAACACACTCCCAGAAGAATGTGGCCCAACTATTTTAGTATCTAAGTTGGTTTCTATGATTTGGATAAATGGCCCCAAAGGCCCATATACTGAAGGTTAGGAGCCAGCCTGTGGCACTACTGGGAGGTGGTGGAGCCTTTAAGAGGTGGGGCAGCCTAGTAGGAGGAAGTTAGGTCACTGGAGGTGTGGCCTTGAAGGGGATATTGGGACCTCAGTCTCTTCCTGTCTCTCTCTTTCACTTTCCTGATTGTCATGAAGTGAATAGGTTGCCTACCACATGCTCCCTGCCATGATGTGTTATCTCACCACAAGCCCAAAGCAACAGAACCAACTGACCATGAACTGGAACTTCAGAAACTGTGAGTTTATGATATGAAACCTGTCCTCTTTTTAAGTTGATTATGTCAGGTATGTTGTTATAGTAATGGAAAACTAACGCACTGGTACACCAGTTTAATGCTTCAGTGTTAAGTAGATATACAAATGGCATTGACAGTGGGTAAGTGCCTTCCACATGCATGGCATCTCCCCTTAAGCCTGTGTGTCTCACCCATTTTTCCCTTTATCATAATCATCTGGAGCCTGCAACCTCTGGCTCTTTAAGTCCCACCCACTATTTACCACAATACTTCTCAAAATCTTGTCCACAAACCACTTGATTAAAAACCATCTAAGAAGTTTCTTAAAATGTAGATTCCTCCATCCTATATTAGACATACAGAATCAAAACCTTCAGGGGCAAAGTCCAGGATTGAGCCTTTTTAACAAGCTCCTGGACTGTTTCTGATGTTCATTTACCATGGCCCACACTTTAAGAACATTGAATGTCAAATCAAACCTGGTAGTGATGCTTTCACAATGACCCAGCCAGGTGACAATAGTTGTCCCACCTGCACTCTGACCTGTGTATGGCACATAACCCTTAGCAGAAGAGTCCACCCTACACATGTGGTGACAGAATACAGGCTCATCCTCAGAGAGAGGTCCCAAAGGCATGTTCTTAGAGGCAAGTGCAGGGCCCACTAGTTCTTCTGACAGCAGGCAATGGCTTCTTCGACAACTCATTATTGATTTTGAGCAGTAACTTCTTTTCTTCCCTGCCTCATTCTGAAAATAACCTGAGATAATTTATTAAAATATGGTTTTGGAAAATAAACATCAGGCAGATATGGAAATAGGAATAAAAGGGAAATGGGGCATGAAAGTAAGATAAGGCTAATACAGCAAATGAATACCATCCAATATAGAGAGGTCATTCTGAGTTTCCTAGTGAACGAAGAGTTCATAGAACGAACCTTGATTGTCAGTAAGATTCTTAATATTCATAAGAGAAAACAAAAGTTGGCTAGAAAAACCCCTGGATTTTCCAGATAATGGCAATGTGACCTGAGCACAGCTTCAGAGTCTGTAAAGCATAAAAATAACATGTCAGAGCCATCCCTGTCCCTTCCCCGTGAAGATGTTATGGCTCATCCCTGGTTGCCTTTTGTAGATGAAACATGCAATAGATCACGAATATCTATAAGAAAGTTCAGTGGCCTCAATGTGGAAGAATAAATGATAGTAAAGATTGAGCATTCCTAATCTGAAAGTCCAAAATGCAGAACTTTTTAAACACCAACATGACACAACTGGAAAATTCCAAACCGTGAAAATTTGCTTCTGACACAAACTTATTTCATATGTTGTATAAGATCACCCTCAGCCTATGGTATGTGTATGAAACATAAATCAATAATATTCCCAAGATATCTCATTATATTTATGCAAATATTCCAAAATCAAAGCAATTTTTGAAATGCAATTATCTTCTGTTCCCCAACCATTGTGGATAAGGAATGCCCAATCAATAAAAGAGATTTTTCCTCCTTTCCTAAGACACCTAATTTGGCTAAAGAGTATATGGATTTTGAGGTATTCTGTTTTACAAATTCTTCCTGAATTGATCCCAGGATGAGGATATAATCATAACAGCAGTACACTTGCAATCAGAGTTGAGGATCAGTATGAGATGCAAGAATATCCTAGGGCTATGGAAATTATGGGCATATAGAAATCCAAAATTACAGGACTGTGGAATTGGAAAGTTTATCAACACATGATGCTCACTTGGACATTAACAATGAATCTTGATCATTCAGCTCAGGAGAGTTTAATAATGGCAAACATCTCCAACCCAGCCAAAAGCTGTATGTAGGAACTGAGCTAAATCCCATGATGTCTGTGGTCCCAACTGGTGATACCCCAAAACACCCCACTTTATTTACCTTACACTGACATAGTGCTTCAGCTTTATAAATTTCCCTCGTTACCTCCTCCAGTTCTAGACGTGCTTTCTAGAAGAACTTAAGACTAAATAGGAAAAAAATAAAAGACTAAATAGGTACTGCCTGAAGTTTTCCAATTTCTTTTTTGATGGTTTCCTACCCTTGGCATGTAAAGACAATGTGTTAAATAGGATGACAGGCAAGAAACATGAAGATTTTTTTGAAATGGTCCCTTACTTCAAACAAATAACAATAATAGCTTATAAATCTTCAGTACATAAGAGGTACCATGCATTGTAATAAGCTCTTCACATACACTATCTCAGTCAATCCCAGCAACCACCCTGAGAACTAAATACAATCATTATTTTCATCTTATGGGTGAGAAACTGGAACACAGGGAGGATAATTTTCTTAAAGGCACACAACTCATAAGAGATGAGGCCAATAGTCTTCTTCCTCTTCCTGTTGTTGTTCAGTGTTTATTTCATAATCATAAACTTAACTGTGATCTGGCTAGATTTGGAAAGAAGCAAGGAATCCGAAGAACTACAGCAAGAGCACAGAAACCATGGGCAATGTGAGGCTGACCGGGTGGAGAAGCACTCTCCTGAGCTACGGGAGGAATGTCCGGTGGTTAAGATGGGACACAGGTCAAACATATCAGAGTTGTCCACTGTTGCCAGTGGTCATCTTGCTGGTCTGCCATCCTGGATCCACAGGGCTCCATGGAGTCTGTGATCTCTGTGTCCTTTTTCACCTTCCCGAAGACCTCATATGCTTGCCTCCCAAGCACCCTGACTTGGCAGTGCAGAAGAATTAGGAACCCCTCATGTTCAGTCCAGCATCTATGACGAACAAAATGCCAGGATCTGTATTCTTCAGGGTGAAGTTCTCATTAGCACATTCCTCCCTGTAGGAGGACTTGCCACCAGTACCATTAGGGCCTGAGAAGTCCCAGCACTGGCACATAAATCCTGGAATAACTCTGTGAAAGCAGGAGCCCTCATGACCAAATTCGTTCTCTCCATTGATCATAGTGTCAAGGTTTTCTATCTTTGGACCTCTGTCTGCAAACTGCTCAAAGGAGATGCAGTCCCAGGGCTTGTAGTCCAGGAAGAAGTCGTCAAGGAACACAGTGGGGCTGACCAAGACTGATGACAGGTGACAAGGGTGACAGCTGCAGGTGACAAGGGTGTCTGCAAAGCCAAGCCCACATTCTGACACAGGCAGACTGACTCCAGAGCACCACCAGCTCAGATCGCCCTCATGGAGGGATCCAAAGAGAACAGACCCTGTATAAATAACAACACTGAATTCATTTTTTAATTGCTGCCTTCACAAGTTTAGCAATTTTAAAACAATATAAATTTATTCTCTCACAGTCCTATGCGTCAGAAGAAGCCCAACAGGGGTCTCACTGGGCTAAAATCCAGGTGTTAAGGCAGGATGGTCTTCTTTCTGAGGCCCCAGGGAGAATCCATTTTCTTGTTCGCTCAGATTGTTGACAGGATTCAGGTCCTTGAGGTTGCAGAGCTGGGGTTCCCATGTCTTTGCTAACTGTCACCTCAGGGCCATTCCCAGCTTCTAGAGGCCACTGTGTTCCTTGGACTGAGCCCCCTTTCTCCATCTTCAAAGACTGATGCTCAGAGTCTCTCCTGCCTTTTCTTCCCTTTGACACTTTGGCACCATATGATTACTAATCCAGGATGATCTCCCAACCTGAAGACCAACTGTTGAGCAATCAAAATTCCCCTTTATCACATAAAGTAACTATTCATAGACACAATACCAAGGAGCAAAGATGCAGGGGCTAGAATCCTGCCTCCTGCAAATACCAACCCTGAGTGTCTGAACTTCTCCTTGACATCTCTCATATATGTGGCTATCCTTGCTTTGTGGATCAAGGTAGCAAAGTTTTGCAAACTGTACTCAGTAAATAACTATTTCACAGGAGTAAGTCACTGTGTGATTCTTTCAAAAGGTAGAAAGGAGGGAAGCTTGTCACCTGCTTCAGTTGCCACTGGCTAAACCCAGTCCCTGAGGAAGACACCCACCTTTCCTACTACCTAGGACCAGTGTGGGTTTGCCAACAGAGCAGAGACAAACCAGGTGGAAAATGAGGGTGACCTTCAGTTGGATTATCTTGGTTAGCTGAGCAGACAATGAATGAGACACAGATCACGAATGAAATCTCTCCATGGGCCAATTATCTTCACAGCCAGGAACATTCTCTGCACCTTGGCCAGGGTTGACACTGCTAATTCTAAGCAACCAGCTCCCAGATGGGTGTTTTTAATTGTAAGGAGAAATGAGGGAAAGAATTCCCGGAAGACAAGTCTATTTAAATGTCTATTTAAGTCAGAACTTTTCAGATTTTAGTTACTGGAACTAAGAGTTTTTCCACAAATTAAAACCTCTTGGGTGCTATTCACAAATTCTTCACCTAATTTCTCCCCTTGATTAAACCTTCCAAATTTAATTGCAGGGAAGTAAAAATACAAACTATTTTAAAATTTCAAAAGACCCTAAATGGCTGCAAATATAGATTAAATGGAGGGTTATCTAGATAATTGCAAAAATGCCCTCCCTAGTCTTCCCATTCCTAGCTTTCCTCACGATGGTACCAGAAATATCTTCCCCCAGCACACATCACTCATTCCAAAATCTTATTGAAGAATCACAAATGGTTCCTCACCATCTACAAAATAAAGTCCAAAGCTGAGTGTAGTGGTACACACTTGTTATCCCTGAGGCTTTGGAGGCTAAGGCAGGAGGATTGCAAGTTCAAAGCCAGCCTCGGCAACTTAGTGAGGCCCTAATCAACATAGCAAGAACCTGTCTCAAAATAAAAAATAAAAAGGGCTTGAGATGTTGCTCAGTGGTTAAGAACCCCTGGGTTCAACCCCTGGTACCAAATAAAATAAAGTCCAGTGTCCCTGAGCTGTATTCCATGTAACTCCCCAGCTGGTCTTAGCCTGCCTTTCCAATCTCCTCCCTACCTGAGTTCTATGCCACTGCCAGCAACAGCTCACCCTGGGACCCACACACCTGAGAGCATGTCATTCCCCAGAGGACATGGCCATGGCCCGTGGTGCATTCCTCAGGCAGGAATACCTTCTCATCCTCATGTACCAGCGGAAATTCAACTTTCCTTTCCACACTCAGCCTGAAGGTCATGGCCCCCAACACAACAACCATATCCTCCTGAGTGCTCCAGTGAAATTCTGGTTTTATCTCTATTATAGACAACAGCATGTTCTGTGGTCAAGGTCTGGATCATGCACTTGCCTTCCCCTCTCAAACCAAGGAAACTGCATCTCCCTGTATTTTGAACCCTCATCTTGCTTCCTTCCTGCTATCGCCAGTGTCCACTTTACCCTGGTACCTTGAAAGGGCTCAATAAACTCTGGACAACCAAATTAAATCCATCATGCCTAATATGGAAAACAGTGCCTGAATTTAAGGAACATCTTTTTCAGGGTGTGTTAACTCGTGCCTCTGATTCCATTTGATTAGACACAGGCTGTCACTGTATCTTCTGGGATGTAAACTTACACAATAACAGAACCTCTATACTGTTTTCTGCATATGCTATGTGAAATTATTTTATAAACAAGATGCTGCTCAACTTATGATGGAATCATGTCCTGATAAACCCATTGAATGTTGAAAACATCCTAAGTCAAAAATGCATAGAATACACCTAACCTACCAGCTTAGGTTAGCAGCACAGCATACTGCAAAGTGTTGGTTGTGTCCTCTCATGATCGAGGGGCTCACTGGGAGCTGCGGTGACTGCCACTGCCCAACAAGCATCCACAGATGCATATCTCTAGCCCAAGAGAAAATCCAAATTCAAAATTCCAAGTATGGTCTCTACTGAATGCAAATTGCTTTTGTACCATCATAACGTTGAAAAAATCATGACATCGAACCCTTCCAAATAGGGGACTATATGCAGATTTTTTGTGCATTCTACACACAAAAATTGTTAAAACATCTAACAGGACTTCATTTCTAGTACGGGGCAACAAGATCCTATTGGACTAAATCTCACACAAATTAAAAACCGAACTTTGGCAAAAGCAATAGACACACACACACATGAATGCTCCAGAGACTGACCAAAAGCAGGCATATTCTGAGTGTTGACAGTTAGAAGAAGGAAACAGCATGGGATGGGTTTCCCAATTCCATGACTTTTAATGTAAAGGTGAGCCTACTTTACACCATAAGGAGCAGCTGGATCACCAAAGGAGTCCCACAGTCTTTCTGCCTGGAAGAACCACAAGTCAGGGTAGGGGGACATCCCAGAAGGAAGGGGACAGAAGGGAGAGATACAGAGAAGTGAAGTCCTGAATGCTGGATGATCCCTGAACCACCCATACCCAAGGCAGACAGCATGCAACCTCAGGGAAGTTTCTGGGTGATAGTAATGGTCTATATCTTGATAGGAGTTTGGGTTACATGGGTATAGGCATTTGTCAAGACTCATCAAATGGAACATGAAGAAATGTGCACTCCATTCTACAGAAATTTTTCCTCAAAACAAAAACTGTGAACAATGAACTTTAAGGACATCCAAGTGGCAGTACTGAGAAGGCAGTATATTAGTGCCTGCAACCTACTTCAAAATGCATCTAAAAAAAAAAAAAGATGGATTGACCAATGGGTAAAGAGGTGGATAAAGAGAATATATCTGTGATACAGCAGATAAAATAAACCATTAATGATAGAAGGTAAATGCCAGGTCAACAGATATTGTCTGTAAAACCTTCCCATTTTTATATAGATTTAATAAAAATCAATAGAAACGTTTTCACAATAATATGGAAAAAGTCAAAAAATATATTGTAACTTGAAATTTGCTCCTCAAAGAAGCAAGGAAGCAAATCACAATCTTTACACGAATGGGGCCGGGGATATTGCTCAGCGGTAGAGTGCTTGCCTAGCGTGCATGAGGCCTTGGGTTCCATCCCCAGTGCCATGAAAAAAAAATTATTCACAGGAATCAACATGAAGGAAGCCAGGAATTCATTGTGGAATTGTAAACAAAAAGCACTTAGGTAAGAGTTTGTTAAAACATGTTTGCTGCCCAGCAGGAAAAACCATGTACCAGAGTTGACCTTAGAGAATCATGGAAATAAGTTCCTCATCTCCATGAAATGTTCTGGTGACATATTTTATTTTTGTAGTGTTAAGAGGGCTATCCCAGCAGTCTTGTGGTTAGTGATGTTAGACGGCACCTCAGAAGTTTCGATTCTGAGCTCAGCTGCCTATGAGCAGGCCCTCAGGACCAAAAGGGCCACAAAGATATGACACTGGACAGGAGAAGAGAGCGCTCATGTGCCTGAGGAGGAGCAAGCTTTTAACTGGCCTGCAGGGGCTGGGTGCAGGTCAGTGGTTAGAGCATGTCTTAAGCAAGCATGAGGCCCTGGGTTCAGTCGCCAGGCCCCTAAAACACAAGGATAAAGAAAAACTGGCCTGAAAACACAGGCCTCTGGAGAAACAAGAAGTCAAAGAGTTGCTCAATCCATTTGTTCCTGAAGAAAATCATCTCCTACCATCCAACACTGAGAGGAGAACCAAAGTGCTGTGGTTGGATTGCCTCCTACAGACCAAGATTAATGATTCTAACCAGAGCCAGCCAGCTAGAGAAAAGGGCCACAGAAAATTCAACAATGAGACACATTAACCTTGTAAATACTGAACAAGGCAACACTCCACGCTGTTACTTGTTGCTAAACGAGGCCAAAAAATAAGAAATAAAACAATGGTAAATCATGTCTGGAGTGGGAAGGTAAAGGGAATACACCTTGCACAGTGACCCTTCCTCTATATGTACATCTATTTTAAAAGTATAAAATACACAAGATAGGCTGGGGGTGCGGCTCAGGGCAGCACACACACAGCATGTGCTTCATATGCAGTCCATCCCCAGCGCAAAAACGTAAGACAAAATACACAAGATTACCACTTGGTAGTACTTACAAATATGAGCCTGAAAAACTATTTCCATATTCCCCTTCCATTTGATGTCCATATTCCATTTCCATCAAATAAAATATGAAAGAAATCTGAATTTGTTACTCCTGTGACCTGTGTCAACTCCATGTCTATCTGTCTGTCTGTCTCTCTCTCTTCTCTATCCCAAGGTCAATAATACATATCCTGGAAATGAAAGTGTTTATATCTTAGATTCTCTAGTAAGGAAAGCAAAATTTAAGTGGGATAAAATGGAAAAAAAAATTCTTCATTCCAGGACCTACCTGTCTCATTAGACATAATTTAAGTACTGAAAAGTTGTTTAATTTTAAACAACTTTTATAACAGTCTATAAAAAGAGAAACATCACATCTTGTACGCGCTTACTCTAATTTGACATTTTTTCCAACCTATTTGGACACACTTGCACCCACTGAAACAGTCTCTCTGGATTGGCTTCTTGGAGTTTAACTCTGCCTGATTCATTTCACCAATGGTCTGGAAACGCAGTGGGGCAATAATGCACTTCTGTTTTGGGCAAGCAACCAAGGGACCACCTCCCCCTGAGGAGGGGTATCTCAGCCCTGCCCACAGCTTTGATCTGTTTTCAGTTTTTAAATGCTCCCTGCTGCCCGGTGGGACTGCTAAGTGGCTTTGCTTCAATAGACATTATGTCACCCCCTCTGCCCTTATGTAAACAGACTGTCTAACACCTCCACGATGTGAGCCAAGCAAGCCAGCCCAAAGCAGAGGCTGACAAGATAAGTATTTTGCATGCGCACCTGCAGGAGGAGTCGTGCCTGCCCACATGTGCGCCTTCTCCCTGGCACAAGCAGGAAATTTAAATTTAGACTCAGCAGCAACCTCTTTCTGACTCCTATTAATACTTACTAAAGTCATCATGACATCAGATAGAAAGAAAATAATATTTCTTCTTCCTGGAGACTTTTTTTTTTTCAACCATCATGAAAGACACAGACCATAAACCCCAAAAGGAGAAGGCAACTTCACTTTTTACAACCATCGCTGCACATGGAGCCCAATAAGCATCTCTCATATCTGCACAAGGTGCTTCACAGTTTATAATTCTTTCATCCAAATGTTTGATGTTACTAGTGACAAGAGATAAGACAGCATATACCAATTTAATTTCAGAAAACCTGGCCTTCATTTATCCAATGAGTATTTATTGTGTATCAACTAAGGTATGATGCTAGGTACTTTGGAGAGAGGAAGATGTGTCAAAGATGAATAAAACATTAGAAAGGAATCAAAGAAGCCAGCATTGAAGCACTGGCCCAGTGCACACAGCTGGGGGGTGGCAGAGCCAACAGTGCAACTCGAGGCTCCCAGTTCCTTCCTCTAAGCCACGCAGAGGTCATCTGCACATGGACATTTGAAGTTAGACTGCTGCTCTGTGACTTCTGCACAGGGAAAAGACTCTTGTCATCTGGATCCAGATGTTCTTCCAAAGAGTGATGGCATGCAGAAAAACAAATGTCAGAAAGGCTTCCTTGAGGGCTGGCTGGGGGTGTAGCTCAGTGGTACAGCACTCATCCAGTGTGTGCAAGGCCCACACAAAAAGAAAGAAAGAAAAAGAAGTTTCCCTGATGAGATGGCAGTTGAGCTGGGGGTTGAAGAATCAAGTAGAATTGAGAGCATGGAAATAGAGAGTTTCACAAGATACATGGATGAAATCATGGAGCAGAGTTAGCTGACAGAATAGAGAGTGTTAAAGATGAGTGGAGGAGAAGAAACTGAAGGATGGCTTCAGTCAGAGGCATTTTGGCTTCATTCAGTAGACCATACGGATCCAATGAAGGTGATGGAGAGGGATAACAGATCACATCTGCACTACAGAAAAACAGAGCTGGCAGAGAAGCAGGGTGGATTAGCAACAGAGGCCAGTGCAGGAGTCAAGGCCAAACATCATAAGGAGCTCATCTGGGGAACTTGCAGAATGATGGAGAAGGAGGCTAGGAACACAGGGGTGGGAGATTCTAGAAACAGTAAGTCTGGCAATTGACGG
This sequence comes from Glaucomys volans, assembly GCA_020662805.1. Taxonomy (NCBI): domain Eukaryota; kingdom Metazoa; phylum Chordata; class Mammalia; order Rodentia; family Sciuridae; genus Glaucomys; species Glaucomys volans. The sequence continues at coordinate 141,967 of JAJEJO010001945.1, forward strand.
GATGTAGGAACAAGGGCAGAGATTAAACTTAAACCTGAGGAACCAGCAGTGGGTTCTCAAACTTTAATCACCCCTCTCATCACCAAGACAGCTTGTGAAAATGCAGATTCCCACACCCCAAGCCCCCTGGTCAGGGGTAGATCCAAGAAGTTGCCTGTTAATAGATCGTGCTGATTTGTAAACTCTGTTACTGACCTACAGTGAGATACACAGGAAATGGAGAGTGTTTTGACAGTTTTGAAGGCAATTTAACTGACAGATTTATACAAGTGGCATCTGATCATTAAAAGTTGAGGCTTGATTTTGTGTGTGTTTGGGGTTTCTCATGTCAATTTTCTCATGATTCATTATTTGTCAATTTTGCAAAAGTACAAGTGTACAGAAATCTAAAATTTTTTGAAAACAAAGCAGTTTTGCACTGAGACATGGCAAGCCCTGCACCACGTGATTCTGGTGCAGGGCCACACTTGGGCAATGGTCAGAAGAGAGGGTCAGCAAAAGAAAAGGGAAACAAACAAGTGAGCAGGTACCTGCAGCTGGGAGACCTCTCAGCAGCTATGTCAACTTTCTGGAACACGCAGGCTTCTGGTTCCACGTAACTGCACCCACTCTCCCACCAGGCCACCAGCCTCTGAGCTGGCTCATCTGAGAGCCTGTAACTGCCCATCATCCTGCCTAATGGCCACATCTCTTCACTCCTGCACCTAACTGTACCCTCCCCCTGCCCAGGTCCTCTCTGACCCTGGTATGTAGGTCTCCTGCCACATGCCAACCCTTCTGAACCTCCTGATGTGTTTCAGAAATTGTCCTCTAAAATAGCAGGCTGGCCAGCAGCAGGAAAGGAACATCAATGTGATCAAGGCTTATAGAGAGCAGGATACAGACTTGGGACAGTCATGAGTTGCCTTCAATAGAGCCACTTCAGCACAGTAAGGGGGATAAGAGTTAGGCGGTAAGAGATGGAAAGGAAAGAGCAGACTCGCTAAAGGACAGGCAGGTGGCAGGCAGTCACGTGATTTCAAAACCTACTATGCAAGTGGATGCTATCTGGAACATTCACTTCATGGTACCTTAAATATGTGTTTTCTTCTAAGACTTCCAAATTTGTCCCTAACTTCCTAGCACTCACTGAATATTTGCACAGTGAAACACAATAAATGTGTTTGCCTTTCTGAGCTAATAGGACAAGCAACATCAGTCATTCTTTAAGGCAAAAGGTCATAAAGGAATACAATACTTATGTTGTCTTGGGAGGTAAGCAATATCTACTTAAGCTCACAGAACATTTGGAGAATGGGGAACATAGGCAGAAAGTTGGGATCTACTTTCTGAAAGTTCTTGGACTGGTGCCCTACCAAAATTGTTCAAATTTAAAACAGAAACCCATGAAAGCATCTTTCTGCTCCTCTCCAACAGAATCCAAGATTCTAAACTTGAACCTTTAGAAACAAGATGCCAACAGGGTCATTTAGTTCAAAAACAAATGTGCAAAGTGAGACATAGAGTTAATCACAATTGCAAAGGGCACACCTGACCCCATGAACACTTGACCTTATGGTTCTCTGATACAAGAAAACCATTCATAAATGCCTTCAACACATTCCATTCTTAAGACAGCCAAAGTCCTTAAAGATAAAAGCAAGAGAAAAATGACATTGATGAAAGCTGGGACTTTTTACAGCTCTTCTCTGTGTTTGGATGGAGGGTCTCATGCCCTGACATAAGACAATTGTTTGGAATAGCTCAGGAGATGTTCACTATCTTGATTGCTGAAATGCTTTCACTGATACTCATCTATGCAAAGTTCATAGAACTGTATGCTTTCAGTAAGTAGCTTACTGTATGTTGAGAATACCTCAATAAAGCTGTGTTTAAAAAAAAGGAAAAAAGGAAAGGAAAGGAAAGGAAAGGAAAGGAAAGGAAAGGAAAGGAAAGGAAAGGAAAGGAAAGGAAAGGAAAGGAAAGGAAAGGAAAAGGAAAAGGGAAAGGGAAAGGAAAAGGAAAAGGAAAGGAAAAGGAAAGGAAAGGAAAGGAAAGGAAAGGAAAGGAAAGGAGAGGAAAGGAGAGGAAAGGAAAGGAAAGGAAAGGGAGGGGCATTCAGAGAAACACAGAAAGGAATCCCAGAATTGAGTTCTGAGTATTTCCTCATCTGGGTTTGCTGAACTGTGCTCCAGGTAATTAGGAGGCTACAGTTTCAGGGTCTGCTATAGTTCAGATATGGAATGTTCCCCAAAGGTCCATGTGATGAAGACTGGGTCCTCAGCTTGGCACTATTGGGAGGTGGTAGAACCTTTAAGAAGTGGGGCCTAGTCAGAGGTTTTCAGGTTATTGAGGGTGTGCCCTTGAAGGAGACAGTAGGACCCCAACCCCTTTCTCTTCCTCTATTTTGTTTTCCAGCCATGAACTGAGTGCTTTTGCTCTGCCATATGCTTCCTGCCATGATATGCTGCCTAGCCACAGGTCAAAAGCAACAGGGTCAATCAATCATGGATTGGGCCTCCATAATGGTGAGCCAAAATAAACCTTTTCTCTTTATAAGTTGATTATTTCAGAAATTTGTTATAGTTATGGAAAACTGATTAACACAGGGTCCAAACACAGGATATTTAATGCAGGGAACTGGTGACACAGTAATGGAAGAGCTCAACAGATGAGCAAATTATGAAGTGGCAACCCATGAATAAGCAATATCAGGAAGCCATGCTGCCCTTAGAAAGGAGGGCAGAGATCCCAAGGTTCACCAATGGAAGATGAAACAGGTGGCCCACCCAGAAGGAGCTGGAGCCACAGAAGGCAGTGGCATCTGCAGCCTGCCATACTCTACAAGAATAACCAGGGCCAGGAATGGGGACAGAGAGCCAGGTCTGACACAAGAAGCTTTCAGCAAAAAGGGGTTATGAAGCAAAAGTAGTTCAAGAAGAAAACTATCACAAGAGGTTAGCAACTTCTCCACTGCCAGCCTTTTCACAGTTCTAACATGCTGGCAGACATGCAAATCTCAAAGACAAGAGTAGAATATGAAGTGCTTCCATGATCTTTTTATGCAGACCATTTTGAGAAAGTAGTGTTCATGAGAGATTTTCTGGAAAAGGCAGATCTAGTACAATACTCATATTTTATAGATGAAGAAAGAGAATTAGAAAGTTGATTAAGTGTCTTGAACAAGACATTATAGAAAGGATATTAATAATACTAGAGGTTCAATTCCAGCTTCCTGAATCATAATCAAGTGCTCTTTCCTCTACTCTGTACTTAAGTACTTTGTAGCACCATCAAGAAAACTAACTATTTAACCATAATAGTGGAAGATGACTCATTCCTGTAGTACAGAACCCCATGGCAATGTGTATAATTTGCTCCTCTGGTGACAGAGGCACCAAAACTATGGGTAAAGAGCATATAAAAAAAAAGGAAATGAGTGCATTGAGGCTGCCAAATTTGTTAAATGGAGGAAAAGAAGAGAAGGCAATGAGAGCAAAAGAAACAGAGCAACTAACATCCACTGGGTACCACCTACACCCTGCCACCATGTTGGACTCCACATCTTATGACAACACACATGTATACCAATAGAATCAAAGATATTCAATTAAGCAGATAAAGTAACTAAGGCACCATATGTGCTAGAGGTGTTCCCAAAGTGGATGTGAGAGAGCTCTGCCCTAAACAGTCCCCCTAGAAATGTAAATGCCTGCTCCATGGCCCTCTGGCAGAAGTACAGGTATCCAAATGTCTTCAATTAAAGGCACCTATGACCGTCTCACTATTCCCCACATAAGCCTTTGCCCTGTTCTCAAGTATGATTCCTTTTTTTGCTTGATTAAACTTCCAACACCCAGAGATGTATTAAACCACGGCACATTCCAAGTCAGACGTGTGGGACAAAGTTGAATTTCTCAAGCCCACTGATACCACCATGGCCCCAAGCTGTTCCATTTTGAAGAGGTTTCATCTGTGCAGGTGAGAGAAGTGAGTGGGAGAGGAAGGATGAGCAATTTGGCTAAAATTCTGTGAGAAAATACCTCATTCTGATGGGTAATTGGCACAGAGATGGGGAGAATTCACGAAATGTCTCACCTGAACAACATTCGTAAAGGAATGCTCACAAATCACCAACATATCTCAAATGAATTCCAAGCTATGTGCTCAATAGCACTTTTTAGAGTTACCATCTTTCTTGTTTATACTCTTTTGTCTCTTCTGGTTTATTCATCATTAATCCATGTCACCCTTTGTCATGGAAAAGAGTTCAAAGGAAAATAAGCCTATTCTATATATTCTTTACAAAGACCTCTGAATTTATGGAATCTCAATTAATTTAGTTTTACTCAGTTTTCAATCATCTCTCTGAGAAAGTGTTTGAAAGTTCCCTCATCCTGCCTCTAGGACCAGTAAGATTTTATTTATTTTCTGTCAGCTTCTCAATCTTAAAGGCACACCATTTCAATATACGTTTTCCAAAAAGAAGGAAATATATTTAACTCTTTCCCTAACACTCTCCCCCTAATTTCAATAATTTACAAGCACAAAATTCCAACAATTCTTGTTCATTCTTCAGGCTTCTCTATTTTACTCCCTCAAATCCTGCCGAGCATGGATCAAACAGGCACAAGCCAGGGAGAAATTTAATCACTCATGTCTCTGCCTGAGGGATTGTCTAGGTACTATGGTGACAGACACCTCCCTGGAAGTATGTGAAGGAAAAAAGATTTTTAACTCCTAGACTTTAAAAAAAGAAAGAAAGAAGGATTTCTGATGCATTTGTTGTCAACACATAGAAGCTCTATAAAAAAGACCCCACATTGTCACGGACAATCAAAATTACTTTTTTATGCACCCCTGGGATAAAATTTCAGAAACGAAGTATTATTCAACAAAAGAATTTTATTACTCTTGTCCCAAACTCTGCATATTTTGGATTTTTATATTTTCATGAATTCATTTTTCCCTGTTAAGTAGATAGCTTCTCCACAGTGGGTTTTTAGGACAGTAAAACTACTTGGTTCGATACTATCATGGTGGATGTATTTGTCCAGACCCACAGAAGGAACATCCAGAGTGAAACCTAATGTAAACCGTAGTCACTCTGTGATCAATGCAGGTTCATCGATTTTAACAAATGGGCCACTCTGGTGGCAGATGTTGATAAGAGGAAAAAAGTGCAAGAGAAATGGAAAAAATCTCTGGACGGTAGAATGAATCAGACATTATTACCATCCTATGCACATACATGATTACACAACCAATGTAATTCTACATCACGTAAAACCAGAAGAATGAGAAGTTATACTCCATGTATATATAATATGTCAAAATACATTCTACTATCATGTGTAACTATTTAGAACAAATTTAAAAAAAAAGAAATCTCTGTAAATTGTGCTCAATTTTGCTGTGAACCTAAAACTGCTCTAAAAAAATAAACGCTGATTTTTTTTAAAGCATACAGCTTCTCTGTTGTTAACTCATTCTGCTATGGGAGTACCAAACAAAATCTGGGGGGAAAAATCAAGTAAAAGTTTTTAGTCGTTAATTTCATGGTTTACAAAATTCAGACTTTGGACTATTTAAATGTAACTCATAGTTTTAAAAGAAGGGAGGGAAAATAACATGTTTCAGAGAATAAGCAAAGTCAATTTTTTTTTTTTTTTAAATCGCCTGGTCACATGGACACGTGAGAGTTCACACCCACAGATGGCATGGCCCGCTCATCCTCTGACTAGACACAAACTGGAATTTTTTTCCAGCCCATGTTCATGTACAGGAAACCAGCAAGACTGTAAACACAGGAACAACAATCAACAAACGCAGATGTTGCAGGCTGGAAGTCACATTCTGGACAAGGTGAAAGGGTAAGTGGCAACAGAGTGATAATAAGGAACTCCAGGATAACAAAGGTCAGCTTGGAGGGCCCCTCCCCAGGGGCACTGTCCCTGCCTGCTGTCAATCTACATTCCTCCCCCTCCCAGGCAGAACTCTCCCATGATGAGAAAACAATCTGGATACAAAACCAGAACTAGGGAGGAAAGACCTTTCAAGCCCAGGACAAGCCCAGGTTCTCCAGCAGGATCAGCAATCAAGGGCGTATGCCTATGAACTTGAAAGTCAGGAAGGCTCTCTCACTCGGAACCAGGAACCAGAACCTCATTCTGCAAAAATGTTTGAAGAGATTCTTCGACCCAGTCATCTGGGACTATGTTTGAGATAACAAGACCGTGGGGAGCCATCAAGGAATTACCTGATGTAATTTAGATACCATCTCTATTATGGGCTCAATCTCTTGAATAATGGAGATGGGAAGGGCAGGAAGAGAATCAGCGCCTGTGAATATCAGTGGAACAATGCCACACAGAGCAAAGTGGTTTTCAATTCAGTTTCAGATCAGAAAACAATTCACTGGGGTCAACAGTCCTTCAGCATACTGAACAAGAGGATATTTATAGATATGCACAGCATTTTCTTTTCTCAAAGCATGAGTTCTAGGAGAGAATGCTATCCACTAACAGAAAACCAACAAAATTTCAGAAGATTTGGATCTCCTCACCTCTTTTCCAGGAATGTGCTCTGGCGTGCTTTTGTAATGACTTTTTAAGTATCCATTCCTGCCTGACCAACGACCCTATGGCTCTGATGCTGTAGGACCTCTGTGCAGGTCTGTGAAGGGTCCTTCAGCCTTACCATGTAACTGCAATACAGGAAAGCGTGCTGAATAAATCTAACAAATCCAACTGAAAACACAAAAGATTAGATGATATGCAAAACTTCAAGCTCCAAATTCTATGCACAATATAAATTTACCAATAATCCCAAACTAGGTCAACCAATAAACCCAGAATGGGTTATCATTGCTGGACATGCTTATCCAGAAAAAAACCACCTTGTGAATAGGAGCCATTTTTCCAGCCAGGCTCGGAGTCTAACTTTATCCATAGGGTGCTGAATACTAGTATTTATCCTGGAAAAGAAACTATATAAAATAATGCCTTCAAAATCTGGTAGCCGAACCAAAAAAATCCAGTAAATTTCAGTGACAAGCAATCAATGGATAGATTTCTAATGCCTGTGATAAGCAGATGGATGGACTCAGATTCTGAGAATTCCTGGTGCTCTCAAAAACTTAGGAGGTTGATAACCCTGGTTCCTTAAAAACTCTAAATTCTACTAAAGTGATGATGGTTTTTCTTCTCCTTGACACAACTGTCACCACTTTCATACATTCCAACAGAGACTGGGATCATTTTCTGGCTCAAAAATTTCCAGAGTGCAAGAGATGAACAGAAGTGGGTGTTGAACCAGAGGTCAAGGATACCACGAAAAGAGAAGATGTTTTTGAATAAAACTAACTCAGCTGGCATGTCAAAAACAGAGAAATAAGGGCCACAGAAATGCACTGCTTCCTTGAGAGGAACACAAAAGAGAGGGTGCCAGTAGTTCCCCATATCAGCCCCTGGGTGACAGTCGGAGGCCAAGACAGCAGGCTTCCTGGCAGGCACCTGGTCCTTGTACTGCAGCCTTTGGAGGGTGGGACAGAAGGGTTAATGTGTAACACCTGTTCAGAAGCATGAGGCCTTTGTAAATTGACTGCCCATATCTGAGGGAGTTTCTGTATTGATTTCTACTCCTTTAATCAGATTCCTATGGAAGTTTCTAATCAAAAACACAATTATCTGATTTTAAAATATCTCTTCCTTTTCTTTCTACTAGTAGAAGCACCAATGATGGTGAATTGACTAAAATTCAGAAGAAAAAAGGGAGGGGAGAATCAAGTTCAAAAATGGAAAAATTAAACCAAAATGACTTTATTCTAAATATAAAAGTAAGCATTCTCTAGAATAATTCTCTTTTTGATGTAGGATGGGAAACAGAGCAGAGGGTTGATTTGTGAAGAAGTTACAGAAAGCTGATTCATTATCCAAGAAACTGCATCCTCTTCATTTTCCTTTTCTAACTCAGCTTCTTAAATAAACAGGAGTGAGAGAAAGAGGTTGGAGCAGTTATCTCAGAGTTTGCTAAACTACCTACAGCAGTATGCCCAGCTCCCACCCATTTTCATGTAAAATATTAATACAGGTTATGAGTATAGCTCAGTGGTAGAATGTGGGCTTAGCATGCACAAGGCCCTAGGTTCCATCCCAGCCCTAAAAATGAAATCTAACATATAAAGCAGAAAACTCTGAAGACAGAGGGATGCAACTTAGTTATCACATGCTGAATAAAGTGCTGAACATTGTTTTTTCCACTTAGATTCTCTTATCCCTGGGGAGCCCTCCTCCAAGCTAATCAGAGATGAACTCTTAAGCAGAGGAACTAACCATGATTCAGCACATTTAAAAAAGGATTTATACCCATTCTTAGAAGGACAACTGAAGGAAACACCATCAGAGGTCTAAACAATGGTATCTGTTTGCCCTTTCATCTTAGTTTAAGAACACTTTGTAGGACTTTTTTGTTGAAATACCACTGAATTTCACATTTAAATCTCTTTAGCAGGACTTCTACTGCTTCTTTGAACCGGCTCTTGCAAATTCTCCGAACTATTTTTGCTGTGAGTAGCTTGCAGGCATGGATTTATTTTCTGCTAACAAAAATCTTCATTTGAGTACAGGCAGCTCAAATGAAAAATAGTACCTACTGATCCTATGTTGATGAGGGAAAGACAGTACCGTGGATCTGGTTAGAAATATGAGTAGGGAGTATTCAATTTTTCTTCTAATTTATGTTTCCCAGGAGTAATTTTGTCTAGAAGATTGCCAGTATTTTTAGTACAATAAGTTTCTTGTTACTTGTACTAACACATACTGATTCCCTTTTCTGAGCATGATTTGAGTTTTTTTTATTTCATTTAATCCCAGCATCTGGAGATCAACACCTCATTAATTCAAAGTAAGTAAGTGAAGGCTGAAATGCAGAGATTTAAAGAAACACTGTTACAACTCTCTCATGTAATGCATAATACAAATTAATATACACGTGGATATCTAATGAAAAAAGAGGCATGTTAATAGAACATTAGGCTATGCATTAAATGCCATGAACCTCAACGTTCTAAATGTCTGAACTTCAGACTTTTTACTCAATAAAAATTGGGCTTGCCATTTCTAAAGAATCAGATCTTCCCTATTAAAAATGTGGGATATTGTCTGCATTTTCATTAATTCATTCTTTTTAAGCACCTGCCATATGCTCAGTATTGTGTTATGTATGCAGGCTATTGTGGTGGATTAGTGAGACTTCAGCCTTTGAAGGATGACATCCTAGAGGGGACACAAACAAATGAGTAAGCAAATTCCAAGAGAAAAAAGAAAAACTCCTTCTGATCAGCAAAAGGAAGGAAATAAGCAGGGTGCTGGGTTGGTAAAGTAGAGGGTGGAGCAGCCCTAGTTTATGTAGAGGAGCAAAGAAGGTCTAAGAAGGTGAATATTAAGCTAAGACCTCAAGGAAATTTCAGGTCACCTCTCCAAGGTCACCAAATTGGCAGCAGTGCTTATTAGACTGCCAAGACATTTTTAGCAGAAAGCAAATAGAAAATGGCATCTGTGTCCCTGATTACATGCAAGTTCACGAGCTCACCCAGGCTACTCTGTAGACCAGGCTCAGTGGCAGACGGTTTGTGCTTCATATCCCTGACTATTCACCCAGACAGAGTTTTAAAGAGGCAACATAAACAACAATGAGCTGGTCGAATGACCAGCATTTGGACTACAAGACAGAGATTCATCCTGTTGATTCATACTTCCTGATAGTTCTGCTGATGACAAAGCTCAGGGTGTTTTAAATGTATTTCATGAGTAAACTATTCCTCCAGTCTCAGAGAAGAGGAATGTTTACAACTATGTAACACTTTCCCTTATACCTCCAGTGTTCAACTTTCTCAACCCAGTAGATAAGAGTCTTTCCATATACAGTACCCTAGCATTTGTCTTTCTGAAGGTTCTTTAATAGATGAGTCCTGTAATATAACATTTAACATGACATTGACACCAGTCAGGACATCTGTGGAATTCTCCCCACATCCTTATTTAGAGAATCCACACTACAAGCAATTACTTTCTTCAAGTGAACTGTCCATCTTTTGGTCAGAGTCATGGTAATCAGATTTTATCACATTTCAGCCTCTCATTGTGAAATCTCCCCTTCCCACTGCTAAATGGATTAAGATGAAATGGATTGGCAGGTGGCATGGCTTTCAGCTTGGATTCTACTTAACTAAAAAAAGGCTTCTTCTTTAATTACCCATATGGAGTCCAGGATTGGACCTATAGTACGTATATCTTATAGTCAGACAGCCCAATGATGGGATATGAGGGGCTTAGGTCAGAGTTCCATGTCGGCCTCCCCACCAATCTGAAATTGCACTATTAGTGGATTCTCCTAGAACTTTTCAGATCTTTAAAAATCCTTTATGAAAAATGAAAATATCCCTAAGGATATGATATGTTAAACCATCCCATTGGCAAAACTAGCTGTCAACCAGCTTCAAACAGTGTGACTCAGAAGGAGTGTGTACCCATAGACCACAAAAGGTCAGAAAAGCAAGGAACCTGGGGGAATTTGGAAGTCGCTAGGCACAATAAACATCACTGTACTTTACAAACTTGCCTCAAGGACACTCTTGAAATACCACCCAAGGCAATGGTTCTTGAATCCTGGAATGATTTGAGCATCTTTAAAAAAGGGGAAAAAAACTAATTCCTGGTTTTCACCCTCACACATTTTGATTGAATTGAGATGGAGCACAGTCTGGGTATTAGGATTTTTTAAAGCTCTCAGGTCAGTCTACAGTCAAGGTCTGGCAGTTTTGCTCTTCATCTCTTACTGGGATGATACACAGATTTCCTCACTCATCAGGATCTTTGTCATAGATTCTTGACCATGGTAGCACATTAGAAAAATCAAAGGCACTTAGGGGAGAAAAAAAAAGAATGCCTGAACCCTACCCTCGAAGATTCTGATGTAACTGCTCTGGGTCTAGGAAGCAGTCTCAGCATCCCTGACTTCTACAAGTGCCTAGGGAAGTGGGGTGGGGGGTGGGGGATGATGCTTAATGGGCAGACAAGGCTGAGAGCTATGGTCCAAGGTCAGGAACTGCTTTCTCTGAGACTGTAACATGATTTTCCAGGATGGAACCAGTCTTCCTCCACTTTTACCTAGGTTAGGACTCCCCACAAAAGTCAATTAAACATTTCCCCAAAAGTTGTCAGGAAACTTGGGGAAGGGGTTGTTGAGCAAGAGAATAAGGAGTGGAATTTATTAGATCAGAAAGAAGCAGAAAAGTTACAATAAGGAACAGCCCTGATCCTCTGCCACCCCACCCCACTCCATCCCACCCCCATCACCAAATTTTATTGACTGGCATGAGAGACAATTTCCTTAGACTGCTTCCTGGAGGTGGCTCAATCTTGGATTTGCTTTCAATAAATTGTGAAAATTCTTGTCCAATCAGATCTCCTGGCAGTGCAAGTAGCCAGATTGGCAGGCCCTGCACTTCCACTCCCTGTGAGATTCTGTTTCATGAATTTCCCAGGAGGATTTTTGCACCACTTGGATGCCAATCTTCCAGCCTCTTCCCCCTCCCGCTCGGATCCTAAGCCTCACTTTTTACCACCCCCCCCCCCACCAAAGTCAAAGGAATTGAGAATCATAGATATAAAGAAATCACCAAGATATTTTACATAGGAATCATTCAAGTACATAACAGTTAAACAACAGACTTCTCTAACGTGGCTTGTAAACCTGTGTTGCTACTTTAGCAAGTATCTACTAACCCATCTACTAACCCACTCTGGTGCCTAGGCATGACTATGCATTTCACACGGGACAGGAGTGGAGACTCAACCCCACAGTGCTACTGCACCCATTCCGGTGTTGTTACTGCATCCCCAGTTCTCCCTGCAAGGATGCATCCTCTAGATACCTCTGTCTACACTAAACTGAGTCAGTTTATGAATGAATAGCACAAATCAGAAGCATTGATTGCAAAAGAGTCTTCCTCACAACCTTCACATTTATAGATGAGAAAACTTAAGGGGGAAACAAGTGGATATGACTCTGTCCGGGTTGCCACAGAACATTTGTGGCACAGCCCGATTTAGCCGCCCTTGAATTTCCATTCTGTTGCCTGGCAACGGGCTCAGACCAGCTCAGCGCCCAACCCCGACCCTACCCCGCACCCTTTCTCGCCCGTGCAGACTGGGCAGCCTTGATTGAAGCTTTTGCCTTTGAGGACAACCGCCAAAGGCACGTGAGCGTGGGCACCGGACCGATTACCCCAGTAGGACTGGGATCCCGCTCGCCTCCCACGGTCCTTGCTGGACCTTCCTCTGGAACCAAAGCTCTACCTTCCCAATATTGTTGATTCCTCTAAAACACTCACGTTAAGTTTTCAAAGTTCTCAACTCCTCTGATTCCCTAAAAGTCGCAGTGGGAAAACTGACACTCCAAGAGGCAAGGGGGTTAAAGAAGACAGTTCGGAGGGGAAAGTGTGCCTACTGCTTCCCGGGAGGCCACACTCGGGTGGAACTTTTCCGCCACAGTCGGGTTAACGTGGCCCCAGCTGGGCAGTAGTGAGAAAAGCGAAGAACGTGCTGTGGCCGCCGGTGAAGACATGCTCGCCAAGGGTAGCACTCCCCGACCCCGGCACCCCGGCGCACCGGGTCCTGCTCTCGCCTCACACCACAGCAGAGCGCAGCCTGACCCACCACCATCGGAGCGCACATGCCTCCTACTGCCTTGCAGGTGGCAAGAGCGCAGCCAGCTTGTCCCCGCATCCCCGCTGCGCCAGGCAGGATCTGCATGCTCCTCCACCCCTTGACACCCACCACCACCACCCTGGGCCTGGGAAACTGGAAAGGAGGGAGATGGTCTCGCCTTTACGTTACCCCCAAATTCTTACCCAGGTTCACAAAGCTCATAACCATGTCGGCGTCGTTGAGGAAGGCGCTGTCCTGCGCACTAGTCAGTGGGGACGCGCCGCCGCCGCCAGGTCCAGGGGCCAAGAGGCTCTTGTGGTTGAGGGTGTGCGCAGCGCTTGCAGAAGGCTGCCGGAGCCCGGACAAGCTGGCCCCTCCGTGGGGCCCAGGATGCCGCCTGTGCCCCTCCGACGCCCCATCCTCATCATCGTCTGCAGAAAGGGCGTTGTACAGATCCAGCATGAAGAGCGGCGCGGACTTTAGCTGTCCTGGAGGTGGCTCCCCACGAGGCGTCTGCTGCTGCGGGAGTGCTGGGGGCTGTGGCTGCTGAAGGCCGTGCAGGGGCCGGGGGCGGTGTGGGAGCCCCAGCACCGACAGGATCTCCTTCTGCATCTCACGTTTCTCGTGCGTCTTGAGCCGCCGGTAGAGAAAGCCAGAGGAGGACTGCGGCGGTGGCGGCTGCTGCTCTGCACGGATAGGGCTCCCGCCGTCCCCTGGCAGTTGACCCCCGGCAGCGGCCGCCGCGGCTGCAGACAAGGGCGACCGCAGTGGCGGGGGCCCGCAGCAGCTGCACAGCAGCCCCCACCACCAGCACAGCCACTGCGCCCTCCGCCCCAGCCCCGGCATCCCCGCCGGGCCGGGCCGCCTCCGCGGGCCCAGCAGGCGTCGAGCGGCTGTGCGAGGCCGGAGAGCGGCCGCTGTGGCCCTTGGCGAGAACAGCCCCCGCCACCTCTCAACGGACTCGCTTCCCCTTCCTGGCCTTCAGTCCTTATCTCTCATGGTCGTCCGGGGAGCCCCCAGTAACCCAGGCTGGAGGGAAGGGGAAGGAGCGACCGCTAGAGCCCCGCACTCCGCGCAGGTCTCTAGAGACGCAAGTCCAGGCCAGGTGTGTCCAAGTCAGGACTGCACTGCAACCGGCGCCCTCGCCCCTGTGCGGGTCACTGCGCGGTCACTCCGGGGCCTCGCTGCCCGCACACGTGCGCTGCCCCGCGCTATCTGGAGCGGCTGGCTGAATAGGACCCCGGGCGGCGGGGAAGCGGGGCCTCTCACGAGCTGGGGACGAGGTCCCGCATCATCCCCCACGCACGCCCCTCTCCGGTTCGCAGGGCCACGGTGAAGTTTACCCCGCCGCCGGGCCCAGGCTGTGACGACACGGCGTCCCGAAACGCCAGTCTTCTCCGCGAGGCTTAACTTCCTTCTTGTTCGCAAACTCCGCGCCCCTCCGCCCTGGGCACTGTCTCTCCCCCTCAAAATCGCGCGCCTCCCCAAGCGGAGGCGGCGAGGATCTCGCTTTCCTTTCCGTGCTCTCCCAGCTGCCCAGAAAACCCCGCTGGCCGAGGGGACAGGAGAGAAGGGGACCCGCGCGGGGAGCTGCTGCTGCGACGTCGGCGCCGGAATTCGCAGTCTCCCGCCTCTCTGAGCGGCGCTCCCCGCAGCGGCCAACGTGGGCTTTCTGCTGCGCGTCTACCTAGGTACCGCACTCCAGCCCCCGGGACTCCCCGCCCTCCCGGGTAACCGACAGGCGGGCAGCCAATGAAGAGACGAATCTCTCGGGCTATTTAAATAGGCCCGCCCCTTCTTTCACCCTCTGCTCCGGAGAGGCGTCGCCTCCGCGGCCGGGAGGTTTCAAGTACAGAGAATTCTCGGAGGCACCGGAGGAGCCGCGAGGTACCAAAGGCGAAGAGGTCATCGTTAGTAAGAATGCCTGGACGAACCCCCCTAGTATGAACCTCTCTTTTACTGCCATGCCAAAGACCTAAGCTGGGTTAAATACAAGTAAACACAGCTATTAAATCAATTATTCCTGAAATAATTGAGGAAGAAGAGAAAAGTGATCGTTTTCCCATATCCTCCTTAGTTTCTCTTATTGATGTAATGTAGGCGTTTAGCGGACACGTGGCTTTCAAAGGCAGCTGCTGGAAGTTGGGACACACCCTCCCAGGGAACTGCTCACAAACTGGCCGCAGAGAGAGCCAAATATAAGCCAGACCTGTGTCCTGCGGGTTTCGGGTCGAATATTTTGACTTATCTCTTCATTTGGGCTTTGAAAGAAGGTGTGATCGGCTAGTACACCCCTAACTTCTTGGAAATGTCTCAGTGCTTCTTCAGTTTGTCTGCTAGTGTTGCATTTTAATTTATTGAAATACAATACAGTTTACATAGTGCAAAATAAAACTTGAGGAGTGGTGGCTAAAGACAAGCACAGTAAAGAAAAGGGGGGTGGGGGAGTGGTACAAAGGCCCTGAAACACAGGGCTCTGTGAACTTGTCAAGACAACACCAACATTTACCAATAAGGCTGCAAGTTCACTTGCCTGTCCACTATTCAGGAATGCCCAGTCATCTGTGGATGCTAGGAGCAAAATTGCTTTAAATTATGTTCTTTTACCTGGTGAAAAGTGTACAGATTAGAAACAAAAACTTCAGTTTGCTGATTTGGCAGGCTCAGCTCACAAGATCCAAGGTATTTGGGAGTGAGACCAAATATAGACTATGAGATTCATGGACTTATGAGGTCATGGGGTTTCTGCTGGTCCAAATCTTACAAACATTCCTATCTTATTTCAAAGAATCTGTTTTGAGTGAGCAAGGGTCTTGACCTCCAACAAGTCACTGGATCCATCTTTCTAGTTTTATGCTGGCTCAGGCACAGAGGTCATTTAGGACAATCTTTAATTTTTCAAATGTCCAATAATTGATATCAGGCCACACAACTTCAGCAATACTGAAAGTCAGATTTTAACTATCTACAGTTATTCTTTTCATCCTGAAAGAGAAAACATCACTGCCGGGTCTGGATGCCAGGACTCTTAGAATTCAAGAGACTACATCATTTCTTTCTTCTATCTGGGACATGTTACAAACATAAAATCATTGCTGTGTTGGCCACAGCAGACACAACCTCCATCCAGAAGATCTGAGATCCCAGCAGGTATATACAGGAAGAGGTCTTCCCTCTAGGGCCACCGCCTTTCACAAAACCTAGCCACACTCTCTTCATAAGACTTCTGGTGAAATACATGCAAATAAAAGAAGCTCCAAGCTGTAAATGCAGTGGGGAAAGCTCTGGAAAATGAATATATATATATATATATATATATATATATATATATATATATATATATATTCTTGAGCACAGATAGGGACACTTTAGTAGGGCTATGCCTTTAGAAATACAAAACCAGGTTGTGACCTGCCTATTACGTATGCATCTGTGGGGATACATCTAGTGCAAAATACATATGAATACACTTATGCCATCTCCCCTTTTCTTAGACACTAGGTTAGAGAGAGATGGACCCAGGTGACATGCATCTATAATACCATTTAGTGATACATTATCAATTAAACTCAAAAGCCCTGATTCAGATCTGGTTTGGGCTTCCCATCCCCTCCAAGGTGGACTTCCAGTTTGTGTTGAATTGTGCTAGAGTTGGGGGAGAAGTGCTATAAGGGGAACCTCTAAATGATGAACACAAGAGCCCATGTCCCTCAAGAACCCAGGGAAAGCTGAAAAGAAGGTCAAATGGGACATGATGATGATCTTGAGGACAGTGACATGCAACTGAGAGATGTGTGCTGATATCCCCACTATGTGCTTCCAACCTGTACCCATTATGTTTGCCAGCAAACACCCAGGCAAACTTTTGTATCCATCAGGGACCAAGGGGGGTGGGTAAAGAGGTACAGTTCCAAGATTTTAATAAGGTTAAAATTGGACCACTGCTTCTCCAAATCAACTGGGACACGGAGTGGGAAAGGAACCTAATACCCCATTTCACTCACTCCCCATAGACATCCCAGTGCTACCCACAGTTCTCAGAAGAGGGAGCTAGAGAAAAGATACACGTGATTGGAGAGGATGTGATGGATTTGAAGGACGAGGAGAGATCTGGCTTTGGAGTTAGCTGGAACGTGTGAACCACCTTAAGAAAATCAGAGGTAACTTCGCCCCCTGCAGGACACCAAAATATTACCGCCCCTTCTGTGAGCTCTGGACAAGCTTCATTAAGTTCTCTGTATGTGTCTCTAAAACATCTGGGGGGGAAAGAAGAAGAATTCATTCAAGAAGCCAGATGTGGGAGCCAATCCATAGCAAACATCTGGTTGCTTGGCTGACATTTCATGCAGATGGCCTTCGGTTTCTGGAAATAGGTCGCCTGTCCCACCCCTGCCCTACCTCATGAAGTGAGGAACCCTCACAAAAAGCACAGGCCTCCCCACGCCTTCAGTGGTGCTGGAATCAGGGTGGGAATCCTGTACCCACATATTATTAAGGCCCAGTGCAATTCACACAGCAGATTCTTTAGAATCCAGTTGTCCTTGCTCCTTGTATCTTATGGAGGATTTTGTTATACATTTATAGCACACTTGACCAAATAATTTCTATTTTGAAAAGATAACTACTTATTAACTTGATATGCTGAATACTCTATACCCTATACTTTTCTGTGAATTATATCATTAGCAGTCAGCTACAACTGCAGTTTGACTTGATATTAAATCACATATTGGCCTCATTCAGCGGACTTTCCTCAAGCTCTAAGTTGCTGCTTTTTGAATTAATTTAACAGAAAAAAATCATGAACTATGTGACCATGATGTTTAAAAGTCTGGAAGGGGGGTGTCTGGCCTCCTTAAATCCTCAGGAAGCTCCATTCAAAAATTAAATTTTCACCGGGTGCGGTGGAGCACACCTGTAAATCCCAGCACATGGGAGGCTGAGGCAGGAGGATCACAAGTTCAAAGCCAGCCTCAGCAACTTAGCGAGGCCCTAAGCAACTCAGTGAGACCCTGTTTCTAAATCAAATACAAAATAGGGCTGGGGATGTGGCTCCGTGGTGGAGTGCCCTGGGTTCAATCCCCAGTAGCCCCCCAAAAAATTAAATTTTCATTATGACAATTAGCATAAAGACTGGAATATATCTGATATTAATTTCAAAATATAATATTTGGCTCAACTTTGAAATATATCAATTGGGAGTTGAGCAAAAAGGAAATATGTTAAGTAAATGTTTGCAGAGTGTGAGAAATAAAAATTTGGAAGTTAAATAAATATTGCTTCTGAAAGCTACACCTGTAAGGCAGCCTCCAAAATATGTGTCTTATCCAAAAGGCTGTGGTACGTTTACATTCACTCACACTCTCCCTTCACTGTCTATTCAAAAATGCTGGGCATTCACACTTCAAAATAGCCAAGCCATCATATTTTCCTACTCATGAAGGACATCTGGTGGCAGAGTGAAAAACTAATACATAAATCTGTTTCCAGAGATTTTTTTTTTCCACATTGCAACCCAAATAGCAAATCTGTTACTTGTGTGTGTTTCAGACTCTTCACACAAGCTCAGATCTCATGGATGTAGGCTGTCTACATAAAATTGAGCAGCAAAGTATTTCAAGATCCAAATGACTAAATCATTTTCAAACTTTCATTGGATAATTAACATATGCAGTCTGTCTTCAATTTTTTTCCTTTTCTTTCTTTTTTTAACTGAGCAAAACAATACTTCGCACATTCCCATGGCTAGTTTTACTATCCTTGAAGAGCTTTGTTCCAAGAAAGCACTGGACACTTGGTTGGGCTGAGTAAGGCGTGAGGTTGCCTGGGCTTTGCTGGCCTCTGAGTTGATTCACTCCATTCTGTGACCAACTCTGCACCCATGTCCCAGATATGTCTTAATGTCAACCAGGAGGTTTTACATGAAAATATGACATATTGTGCTACCAGTCCCTTTAACTAGCAGATCCATAAACAGTGGCATGTGGGGCCCAGGAAAACCACACTGAATCAAAGCCAGTTAGGATGAAAGGCATGGACTCTCAGCTTCCAGAGGAGAAGAAAAAGACTAATTACTCATTGTGCATCCATCCATCCGTCTATCCATCCATACATTCATTCAACAAGGAATCTGAATGCCTACCAGGAAGTGCTCTAAGTTTGGGGGAATTGAACAGTCACAATCTGTCCTCCTAGATTCTAGACAGGGAGATGGTTAATAAGCAAAATCAGCAAATCCATTGTGGGCAAGGTATTGGTCTCCGTGATTTTTGCCCCAGGTGTTTCACCTATGAAAATGTGATCTTGTGTAGCAATGGGGACTTTACAGATGGAATTAAAATTGCTAAACAGGTGAAGTTAAAATAGGAAGCATATCCTGATTATCCAAGAGGACCCAAGACAATCCAATCAAAGAGGAAGGCAGGAGAAATGCTTAGCCTGAGAGGATCTTGATTGGACTTGCTGGCTTTGAAGATGAAGAGGTCACAACCCAGGGAATGCGGGTAGCCCTAGAAACTGAGAACAAAACCCCAGATGACAACATCAAGAGAACAGCAATCTTGGTCTTCATTGCAAATTCTGGCAACAACCAAAATGAGCCTAAAAGAGGATTCTCACCCAGAGCCTCTGGAGTAGAGCACTAGGCAACAGACCCTTTGACTTTGGTCTCATGGAACCCATGACAGAGAAAGGAGCCTAGTCTACCAGACTTGCCACCCATGGAATCATGAGAAGAGCAGTTTGTGTCATTTTATGATACTGAGTTTATATTTTTTTCAGCAACAAGAGGAAACTAATACATATTTAGTGCAATGGCAAGTACATGGAGAAAATTCAAACAAGGAATGGGATTAAGGAGTGTGTGGATGGTCAGGAAAGTCTTCATGAAGAAGGAAGAATTTGAGCAAAGACCTGGCGGAGTAAATGGGACCAGCCTTGAGAATATCTGGGGAAAGAGCTTTTAGGCAGGGGAGACAGTCAGTGCAAAGGCCCTGCATCAGTGGCATGCCTGGTTAGTTTGAGAAAGGGCAAGAAGGCCAAGTAAGCCAGAGCAGAGGAAATTGGAGGAATATCAGTAGGAAATTCCACTGGAATACTAAGAGGGATTTAGCACCCTGGACACCCTGGTAAAGCTCTTATTTTAAAAAAGAAAAACCATGAGATGGCACAATATAGGAAAATCACACAAACATAACATTCAGTAAAAGAAGTCAGACAAGAAAATGTACACCCCATACTTCCATTTATATAAAATTCAAAGACAGGCTAAATGAATTTAAAGGTCAGGTTGGTGGTTCCTTTTGGAGAGAAGGACCAAATGAAACTAAGTGGGGGCTTCCATGAGTTGATCTCTTTCCTTGTCCTGGAGCTGGTTATATGAGTGAGGTCAGTTTTAACAATTCAGTGAATGGTATACATGTGATCTGTACACTTCTTCTGTATGTTGTATTGCAATTGAAACTTTGATTGAAAAGCAATTAATGAAAGGAAAAAACAGTAGCAGCAAAGAAGTATGAAAGTGGAGGATCACTGGATGGTTTTGAGCAGAGGAGGGGTATGAATGGACTTAAATTTTAACAGAAACTCTCAGACCTCTGGGTGAAAAATAGACTATATAGTTGCCAGGGCAGAATCCAGAAGACCAGTTAGGAAACTCTTGTTCATGGTCAGACAGGAGATGATGATGGCTCATAGGGGCCCTCAGAGTGAAGCAGAAGAGGCAGAGAAAAGTGGCTGGATTCTGGACACATTTTGAAGGCAAAGCCTGATGCCCAGAGAATGTGCTAACTGCATGCAAGAACAAGCCATACCAACAAACTCCCTCCACCCTGAAAAGGCCAGCAAAGCATGGCTTCCCCCATTACATGGAGCCCAGGATGTTAGTATGAATTTACTCAAGGCCAAGTAAGGAGTGTTCATGCCCTAATGGGATAATATACTGATCATGCCAAGTCCCTCAAAGTAACTGGGAAATGCAAATCAAAACTACCTTGAGACTTCAGCTCACTCCAATCAGAATGGCAGTCATCAAGAATGCAAATAGTAGTAAATGCTGGAGAGAAGGTGGAAGAAAAAGGAATACTTCCACACTTTGGTGGGATTGCAAATTAGTACAACCACTATGGAGATCAGTGTGGAGGTTCCTCAAAAGATTAGGCATAGAACCATTGTATGACCCAGCTACACCACTTCTTGGTATTTTTTCTGAAGAATTACAGTCATCATACTACAGTGAGTGATACATGCATACCCATGTTTATAGCCGCACACAATAACCGACTATAAAACCAGCCTAGGTGTCCATCAATGGATGAATGGTTAAAGAAAATTATGGTGTATATATACACAACAGAGTTTTATTCATAAATAAAGAAAAATGAAATTATGTCATTTGCAAGAAAATGGGTGGAACTTGAGACCATTTATATTAAGCAAGATAAGCCAAACTCAGAAGGTCAAGGGTCATATGTGCTCTCTCAAATGTAAAAACTTGAGAGGAAAAAGGAAAAGAAAGTGTGTATGGGGGCACGGATCTCATGAAAATCAAAGGGAGATCAGTAGAGTAGTGGAAAAGGACCAAGGGGAGGAAGGAGGGAAAGGAAAGAGGAAATATAGGGGAATGATATTAGCCAAATTATATTGTTATATTTTGTGCATGTATGAATATTTAATAACAAATGCCACCATATGTACGACTATAATACAACAGTAAAAATATGGAAAAGGGGCATTTTCCTTAATAGCCTCTGTGTGCATGTGTAAAGCTGGGAATTGAACCCAGAAGCTCTTGCATGCAAGGCAAGTGCCCTCCCACTGAGCTAAACCTCCAAGTCCCTTTAAATAGCCTTCCAACAAGATTCCCTAAGCAGCAATATCTTAGTTGTGTTTCTGAATATAAAATCTCCTCCACGATATGAAGTGTAGTAATGAAGAATTAGCTTTAAAAGGACTCATAAGCTGGGTCCACAGTGCTCTCACCTGTAATTCCAGTACTCAGCAGACTGAGGCAGGAGGATCACTTGACTCCATGAATTAGAGGCCAGCCTGGACAACACAGTGAGGTCCCATGTCAAAAATATAAAAACAAATAATATTCCTATAAATGTGGTATCCTAGAGGGGATCTTGGAACAGAAAATAAAAAGCATATTAGGAAAAGTATATTGAATTCATGGAATTTAAATTGAGTTTAGTTTCAAAATAATGAACAATTAATATTGTTCATTGGTTGTGACAAATGTACGTAATAATGTAAGACAGTATGTTATAATTATAGGAGACACAAGCTTGCAATATCCAGAACTCTCTGTACTATCTTTGCAACTTTTCTGTAAGCTTAAGAGTATGCCAAATATAAAGGTTTTTTTTAGAAAGAAAAAGTAGACCATGGTGAGGGCCACGTGGAGGCACTGAGATCCAGTCCAGTCCAGGCAGTGACCCAGGCCCCAGCCTCTGGCCGGCTGAGAAGAGGGAGCACCAGGCCTCCTGCAGAGTAGTCAGGACCGTGGCTTCAAAGCCTCCTGCAGGCTGTGAGTGGATATGCCATCCAGAACTCTGTGTTGCCCAAGCAAGACCAAGACCCACTCCCTCCCATACCTCCCAAAGACTACCAGAACATCCCTGGAACTGAGAAAGTCAATGATGTTATAAAAGGAGTCTGACCTTTGAAAGTGGCCAACCAGAGAAAGGAGCTAAAAATCAAGCAAAAATTTTTATGGATAAAATCGTGGCAAACACCCAGAACACTAGATCCCTGGAAGCTCCAATTGTTACAGTCTTGACCATCAAGATCCACCATTACGAAGAACACATGCAGAAAATCCTGAGAGGATAGTAACCACTAATGCTATGTGCAGATGAGCATTGACCTGAAGGAAGAGATGCTCACAAACCTGCACAAGACGGCCATGATGGCTTTGGGAAGACAGGCAGGGAGCTGGGGACCACATACACCTTCCCTTCTCTTGTATTACCCAACTCTGTGACCACAAGGTCTCTGTGAATTCGGGTTTTCCAGGAGGTGAAAAAGCTGAACGAGCCACAGCAGCCCCAAACAAGGAGATCCTGGAACCCAGAGAGCCTTTCCAAAGCCTTACCAGGGACCCTCAAAGAGAACCAGTAGAATCTGTTAAAATGTTTACAAAGAAAAAGCATTCCCGCCTGGCGTGGTGGCGTACGCCTGTAATCCCAGCACTTGGGAGGTTGAGGCAGGAGGATCGCAAGTTCAAAGCCAGCCTCAGCAACTTAGCGAGGCCCTAAGCAACTCGGTGAGACCTTGTCTCTAAATCAAATACAAAATAGGGCTGGGGATGTGGCTCAGTGGTGGAGTCCCCTGGGTTCAATCCCCAGTACCAAAAAAAAGCATTCCCATGGCTTTAATCTTAGGATGTAACAATTAAAATTCGGGGGATGTGGGGGTGCTGAGGTTGTAGCTCAGTGGTAGAGCACTTGCCTAGCACGTGAGGCACTGGGTTTGATCCTCTGCACCACATAGAAATAAATTTTAAAATATAAATAAATAAAGTATTGTGTCCAAGTAACAATTTTTAAAAAAATAAATAAATAATATTTGGCCACATCCTTTGTTTTAGAAAATCATTCATGCCTTTATCCAATTAGATTAATAATGGATAGACTATTCACTAAGTTTTATTCAGTGCTTCCTTTATTCATCCGTATTTAATTATTTGTTATTAACCCAAAGCCAGGCTCCTTGACTCTCCAATCTTCTGCTTCTGCATTATTTCAGGTTAGTCTCTGTTGAGTTTACAGAACTCATTTTTAACTCTAAATAATGGAATTTTCTAGGAATGTCAAGTTTAGCCTGCCTTCCTGTGTGTTTCTTGAACTTCTTTAGGATTCCATCATGATCAATTTATTCATAACATTTTTGAGCAATCTTTTTGTAGAGTACTCATGGCAGTTGCTCTGGTGACTGACAAACACATGTGACTCATCAGTTCATTAGCATTAACATTTTCCCAAGGTTCGAAGATCTTGCCCCTTAGGTCCCCTCTGTTGCCTCCCTTTTCTCTTTATTTCATTGTCCTGTGTTTTCACTGCTATAATCCAGTGTGATTTCTAAAACTCATAAGGAAAAGGATGGTCTGTAGTTTATGCCATAAAGTTTCTGCTCCTTTTGTTATTCTTTCTTCCTTCCTGATGCTCCAAGATTCTTTCTCTTATCATTTCCTCTCTGTTTGAAGAACTTCCTCTGGCCATTCTTTAAGTGTAGGTCTCCTAACAACAACTTCTTAGTTTCTCTTTGAGAATGAGTCAGCCCTCCCTATCTGCAGGTTCTGCATCCTCACATTCAACCAAACAGGGATCAAAAGTATTTTTGAAAAAAAACTTGTCTGTAATGAATATGTTTTCCTTGTCCTTATTCCCTAAACAATACAGTATAACAACTAGTGATGTAGCATTTACATTGTATCAGGTATCAAAAGTACAGTGGAGATGATTTAAAGTATACAAGAGGATATCTGTAGGTTTTATGCAAATACTATTCCATTTTGAACCAGGGACTGGAGTGTACAAGCTTTTAAAAATGTGGGTGCCAGAACTACCCCTCCTCAGATACTGAGAGACAGTGTCTTTTATTTTCCCTTTATTCCAGTTTCAGTGAATGTAGAATTTGCAATTGGCAATTCTTTCCTTTCAGTCACTAGTGTGGCTTCCTGCTGGCCTCAAGGCTTCAGATGAGAACCTGCTGTCATTCAACTTGTTTCCCAATGGGCTGCTACTCCCTAGCTGCATTCAGATTTTCTGGGTTTTTTTTTTCTCACTTTCAGATATTTAATTATGATGAGACTTCAAGTGGATTTCGTTGGGTTTATTTTGTCTGGGATTTGCTTGGTTTCTTAAATATGAAGCTGTGTGTCTTCCAAACCATATGGAGAGTTTTCAGCCATTACTTATTCCAACTTATTCCAATTCTTTTTCAGTCTGACTCTCTTGCCTCCTGCCTCTCTCTTTCTGGGACTCCTTTTTTTTTTTTTTTTTTTTTTCAGTTGTAGATGGACTCAATACCTTTATTTAATTTATTTATATGTGGTGCTGAGGACCGAACCCAGTGCCTCACACATGTTGGGCAAGCGCTCTACCACTGAGCCACAACCCCAGCCTTCTTTCTGGGACTCATGATGGTACAATGCTGCATCTTTTGTTATTGTCCCATATGTTGCTAAGGTTCTATTGATTTTTTTTCCCTCCCCAGTCTCTTTTCTTTCTGTTTTTGGATTAGATAAATTAGATAAACTTTTGGATGGGATAAATGTATTGGTGTGTCCTGAAGTTCACTGACCACTATCTTCTCTCATCTCCACTCCACTATGGGGCATATCCAGTATCCTATATCTGGAATTGAATTTTTTCAGTTCTAAAATTTGCATTTGGTGTGTGTGCGCGCAAGTGTGTGAGTATCTTCTATTCTTTGCAAAGTCTGTCTACTTTTTCATTTGTGTTAGGAGAATGTGTAATGGACAGTGGAAGTACGTTCATGACAGTTGCTTTAAAATCCTGGATGATTTGGATAATGTGGGATAGTTCTCACATCTGATTGCTGTCAGATGATTGCCTCTTTTTGACTTTATTTTTAAGGCAGTTTTAGATTTCTATAAAATTAGAAGGAAGGTATGGAAATTTCCTATATGCCCTCCACACGTGCATACCCTTCCCCCACCAGAGCAGCACATTTGTTAAAATTGATAAACCTACACCGGGGTGCAGACTGTTGGGAGAATGTTTTCAACTCCTGTGGGCAAGTCATTCTCAGACAAAGGAAAACTTCCAGAGTTTATTGTGAGAGGCCTACCCTTGAAGAATAGCAGAGAGGAAATGATAAAAGAAAGGATCTTGGAGTATCAGAAGGGAAGAGGGGAAAACAGAAGGAGGAGGAATATCAGCACATGCCATAGCCTGTCTTTTCATTATGAGTTTTAGAAATCATTTTTAATGAATGAAACAAAAATTCTAGCAGCATCTTATAGGCAAGATAATGAGATGATGATATTGAAAATCAGGAAGGTAGAGGAGACTAAATGGAAGTGAGGTTTTCACCCCTCAGTTGAAGGGCGATGGAGTCAGACCTTCAGGGGTGAAGAGGCTTCCCTGGAGCCTATGTCTAAATACCTGGATATTTGACTATCTGGAGTAAGATGTAGATGTCATGATTACCTACAGTAAATTTAGCTTCAGGACATTTGCAGTCACATGGTGATCAGGGTAACCCTTTCTCCCTGTTGATGAGTGCAAGCTAAATTTTTTCCTTTTGATTTAATAGAATATATTAAATAGGCCTGATCTCCTCCAGTAAGATCCACATGGTATATTCCAGAAGTAAACAGAAACTACTGTTTGGCTTTTATGTGGCATTATTTCCCTAATTTTATTTTATGGAAGTGAATAAAATTGATTCTATACACAAGTGAGCTGGGGCAGAATAGGTGTCAACAGCTAATCCACTCCATGCAGGTGAGAATCGACTACACCCCACTTCCACCTAGCCAGAAATCCAGACTGTAGGCACGTTGTGTGACAGCTGTCAGCACAGGACCTGGCACATAGAAAGGTGCTGAATAAATATTTGTTTAATGGTGGAGTTTTCTTGGTGGGTCTGAGGTGGGGAAAGAGAGTGTATGGGAGACCTTCTTAGTCACATACTTTCTCTATCAGAAGAAGCCAAAATGTCGAAAAGCATGCACATTTATAAGAGTTAAACTAAATCATAGCCAGTGGTAATAAAGTTATTCATTTAACATCACAAAAATGTCAGGATTTCTAAATTATACTATCCTCTTCCCATACGACATTAGCATCGGATGACAGAAACTAATTTTAGCAGTCACCTCTACTACCAAAATGTGTGTAAATCACACTTCTAAAAATGAGACTTTCATACAGAAATAAAACTAAAATTTGCCAATACACCTCAGAGTAAAATGTTATTTAAGGATTAGCAAAACATTTATTTTCCTAGCATGTGAATAGGACACTTGTTCTCATAATTTTCCCTCACGTCCCTCACCAGAACTGAATCTTCTGGCTTCTAGAAGAGATTCGTTCAAATGCACACATACACCTGTCTCAAAGTCAGGCTCCCCAGCACCAGCATCTTCCAGAGGACACCAGCTGGATGGGGTTGCTGTCCCCAGACACACTCCACTATGGAAAGAATCTGGTCCATGTTATTGGATGTTAACCGAAGGGAAAGAAAAAGTCACTTGACTTCAATTACTAAAATGGTGGTGTTGTCACTTAAAATTTCAGGGATTGTGTGCCCCATGCTAAGCATTTGCCATAATTACCTTTGCCCCATGTCAATTTCTCTTCTCTTTAAGGACGGGGACGTTATTTTTAGGACTGCTGTGTTCTTTCCTACTGCAAGTATGTTTCCCAAAGCAAAATCCCAGGGCCTCAAAGGACACTTCCCAGAGAGGCTCCCACTTGGCTTCAGGTTGCTGCGGGGTCCAGGAGGGGGCACCTGGCAGAGCAGTCAGGGGACTGGGTTTTGTTCCTGAGCCAGGAAAAGAGCTTCTTCTTCCCACCTGATGGTCAGGGGAGGGCTGCTAACACAAACCCTCTCATGGGCTGGGGATATAGCTCACTCATAAACACTAAGGCCCTGGGTTCAATCCCCAGCACCACAAACAAAACAAACAAACAAACAAAAAAATAACAACAAAAAAAAAACCACCCTCTCATGTCATTAGGCAAGCATGTCCCGAGCAGGGCCTGTGTCCAAGGGGCACTCTAAAGCAGGCTTGGGGTTTCGGGGATGAGGAGACAAAGTCCCTGCCCTCAATGGGAATATGGCTACTGTGGAGATGAGAATGCAAAGATTTTTCAACTCATCAAGGCAATTGCCACAGGGTTGGTGTGTAACATTTACAAATCATGTCGAGAAGGAATCCCTAGGTCAGCCTGAAGGCTTCATGGGCTGGGAAGGTTGTTAAGGAAGCAGATTTGAGTTGAGACTTGGAGCATTGACTGTGAGATTGTTCACTTACTCAAATATGAAGTGCTTGGTGCTGGGCGCAACTGTGCATGCAGCAGGTTTGCTCTCTGTCCTCATGGGCTTCCTGTATAATGAGGTAGGCGATAAATAAACAAAATAAATAAAACTGTAATTACTAGTTTGGATAAATGCAGGAAGTAGCTATGTGGGGAGGGGGAAGCGGGGAAAAGAATTTCATCCTGAAGGAGTAGCTTGTGACAGTCCAGGCTGACTTGCCTTTCAGAACTTGGAGCACTTAAGAAATGCTGAAAACTGACATAGCTGGTACATAGTAAATGCAGGGGCAGGGGAATGACAATGAGATTGGAAGGACAGCAAAAGACATCACACCTGGCTGAGAAGTTTTGATTTTCAAGGGATGATGAGGTGACACCAGAAAGTTTCAACCAAGAGAAACAGAGCTCAATACCTCATTTAAAACCACTTACTAGGTTATGTTGCAGAGCAAAGAAGCAGGAAGGCCAGGAGAGGGGCAGACACAGTGGATAAATGGACAGATTGGAGAGATATTTAGAAAACAGGAAAATTATAGGACTTGGTGATAGATTGGAATAAGGATTGAGAAACAGGAAGAACCAAAGACACACACATGAGCAAGAGAAGTAGATAATGGTTCCCCTTACTGAGGTGGGGAATTCCAGAGGGAAGCAAGTTATGGAGGTAGGAGTTGGGAGGCAGAAGTTCTATCACAGGCATTTGGTTTGAGGTCCCTTCCAGATATCCAAATAGAATTACATTACAAGTAAACATTAAAGAAATCATTCTATAATGAGGAGAAAGTATAATTCCAGGTTTATCTACATATAAGTGCACAGTAGTCCCCTAGTTTGCTTTCAACCAGTTCAGTCACCTTCTATCAACCATGGTATAAAGGAATTAAATTGAAAATTCCAGAAGTAAATAATTCATGAGCTTTAAATTGTACACTATTCTTAGTAGCATGATGAACTCTTGCACCATCCTGTTCCATCCTACCCAGGACAGGAATCTTCCCTTTGTCCAGTGTATCCATGCTATATATGCTACCTACCCTTTCATCACTCAGTAGCTGGCTCGGTTTCCAGATTAACTGTAGCAACATCTTAGTGCTTGTGTGCAGGTAACCCTTATTTTACTTAATAATGGCTCTGAAGTATACAATAGTGATGTCGGCAGATCAGATATGCCAATGAGATGTCACAAAGAACTTCCTTTAATTGAAAAGGTGAAAGTTCTTGACTCAATAAGAAAAAAATAATTATATGCTATAGTTGTCAAGATCAGTGGTAAAAACAAATCTTCTATCTGTGAAAGGGTGGAGAAGAAAAAAGAAATGCATGCCAGTTTGGTTGCCACATCTCAAGCTGCGAAAGTTATGGCCATAGTGCTTGACAAGTGCTTAGTTAAGATAGAAAATTAATTAAACGTATATACGTATGTATAGGAAAAAACATAGTATGCACAGGATTCAGTACTACCTGTAGTTTCAGACACCCACTGGGGGATCCTAGAATGTATCACGCACGTTTAAGAAGAACTATTGAACTTAGAACTCTGGGAATGGATAAGGTCTTTTATGGAAAGAGGGAGGAAATGAAGACACATACTAGGAAACATCAGCACCGAGAGTCTGGATAGAAAAGAAGTCTACAAAGGAGACTAGAAGGAAGTGACTAGAATGATAAGAAAAAAAATACAGAACCATGAAACCAAGGGAGAAGAAGGGAATGGCCAAGCATGCTGAATCTAGTCAAGGAAATGCTCCTTGGATGACACAGCAGGGAAACCACTGGTAACTTGACAAACACAATTTCCATGACGTGATGGGAGCAGGAGTCTGACTGATTAAGGCCAAGAAGCAAGTGGGAATTGTGTGGAGAGGACAAAGGCAATTCGTTCTAGGGTTTTTGTAAAAGGTAGCAGAGTCGAGAGTCGATGGCTTGAGAAGGAGTGGAAGGCCTGGGGCATTTCTATTTGTTGTTGTTGAAATCATTGTTTTAAAAATTTTTACAGACTGCATTTTAATTAATTGTACACACATGACATACAGCTTTTCATTTCTCTGGTTGTGCACAATGTAGATTCACACCATTCACATGATCATACATGCACATAGGGTAATGATGTCTGTCTTGGTCCACCATCTTTCTTTCCTCTATTTGTGATAAGAAGAGGAGACGAAGAAGAGCAGAGATAACAAGAGGAAAGCGGGAAAAGTGGCTGAAAGGAAGGTGTGAGACCTAGCTTCAAGAAGACAAAAGACAATATTATCATCTGCTTTCTCAAAGAATAGAAGTCCAGGTCACCAGATGGGGCTGGGGAACCATGGGCAGAGGGAAGGGTGGACACTAGGAGAGGTGATTT
Organism: Glaucomys volans; assembly: GCA_020662805.1. Lineage (NCBI taxonomy): Eukaryota > Metazoa > Chordata > Mammalia > Rodentia > Sciuridae > Glaucomys > Glaucomys volans. The sequence continues at coordinate 172,017 of JAJEJO010001945.1, forward strand.
GGTAAGTGGTGAAGATGGCCTCCAGTGATCCCTGCTCCTCACATTCTTGAATTGTGTACTCGCCTCAATTTGAGTGTGGGCTGAACTGCTAATTTGCCTCTAATGGAAAATAAATCATGGAAGTGATGGGTTATCCCTTCCAAGATTAGGTTATGAAAAAAAATGGCTTCCCTTTTGGGATGTCTCACTCCCTCCCTGGCTCAGTTGCCGTGTTCTGAGCTGCCCTATGGAGAAATACACCTGCCAAGGAGCAGAGGGAAGAATCTGGCCAACAGTCCACATGGGACTGAGGCCCTGAGTCCAGTAGCCCATGAGGAACTGGAACCTGCCAACCACCAGGAGGGAACTTGGAAGAGATCTTACTTTAATTAAGCTTTCAGATGAGACTGCAGCCCAAGCTTTCAGATGAAACTGCAGCCCAAGCTGGCATCTTGACAACAGCTCATGAGAGTCCAAGACTCCCAGCTAAGCTGCACCCAAATTCCTGACCCAGCAACTCTGTGAGACAATAAGTGTTTGTTGTTTCAAGCTGCTAAATTTAGGAGTGTTTGCTACACAGCAAGAGAAAACTAATACAAAGGAGATAGTAAGGAACATAGATCTTGAACAACAAGAAATCAAGTTGTTTAGACTAGTTGTTAGGACTGGCAAATAGTGTTAAGTAACCTGTTTATTAAGAAGTCCCAATTCAGTAGGGGATCAAGACGCAAAACATTGTAGAATTTATGTATTTGACAATGCATTCTCAAATACCCATTGCTCATCTCCTAACACAGCTAGGGAAGGTTTAATGATTTACCCACTTGCATTCAATGTAAAAGCTCACAAAGTGTAACCCTGCAGTGTCTTCATTAAATGTCTGACTAATATTGTGAAGAGGGTACCCCAAACACATTATTTTGTCTATTGCAGGAGTTATTGGTAGTTTAAACTTTATAATAGTGTTTTACAAAATATATCCCACAGAACACTACTGCTCCTGAGTATGTTCTTTCAAATGCTGCCAAAAAAAACCCACAAGAAGCATAAGTTATTTTTATTTTCTCTAGAAGGCATTTAAAGTCTAAGAAAAATATTTAACTGCATTATAAAGTTCCACGTTTCTTAATTCTTAAAAAAATGTTAAAATGCTGGGAATAATGAGTGTGGTTGTCATATGCATGAAAGCGTGGTGTCCAATCTGCTTACTGATGGATATGAGCATTTCTTAATTTGACACAGATCTTGATTTGATGATAATTTATTTATGCTATATATCTTGTTTAAAATTTTAACATTTTGGTATTTTATTCTTTCTCCTTATATTTTCAACGATTAAGTGGATATGAATACATTTGCAATAACTTCCTGAAGGGGTTAATTCGTTGGTGAGACAATGTTTCACTCTAGTGGTACAAGTGTACAAAATATTTCATGTTCCTCTGCTAGTGTTGTATTTATTGTGTAATTCAGGTTTATTCTGCACTTGGGAGAAAGTCTGTGATAGGCTCCTTTATAGAAATATTTTAACACCAAGCTGGGCATGACTGTACACACCTATTATCCCAGTGACTCCGGAGGCTGAGACAATAGAATCACAAGTTTGAGGTCAGCCTCAGCAACTTAGTGAGACCCTCAGCAACTTAATGAGACCCTGCCTCAAAATAAAAAATAAAACGAAAAGGCCTGAGGATATGGTCAGGGGAAAAGTGCCCCTGATTCAATCCACAGTAATGAAAATAAATAAATAAATAAAAGACTAGCAAGCAAGCAAGAACTCTCAAGCACCAGAATTTTTCCTTCCAAATATAAATTAGGCACAGTAAGAGATCAACAACAATAGCTAAAAGTAAAATTGAGCAATTATAACAATATACTGTAATAAAAGTTATGTGATGGGACATGATCTTCCTCTCTCAAAATATCTTGTTCTTTTACCTTTTCACTTAAAGAAAGTACTTTATAGTTTCTGTTTGTCATATTAGAATTAGCAGTGGCATCACTATTCTTGTATTTTAGAGTAATTATTAAGTAAAATAAGGGTTACTTGAACACAAGCTCTACAATACCATACCTGTCGATCTCATAACCCAGATAGCTACTAAGTGAATAACAGGTGGGTAGCATATACAATATGGATACACTGGACGAAAGGACAATGCTTGTCTGATACAGGACAGAATGAGACAGGGTGAGAGTTCATCATCCTACTCAGAACAGTGAACTGTTATTTCAGGAATTCTTATTTAATATTTTCAGATCATGGGTAATGATGGGTAACTGAACCTGCAGACAGTAAAACCATTGATAAGGTGGGAACTACTGTACTTATTGCTGCTCTGATCTCCATTCTGAACCCTCAGGTAGTAAATCAGGAAGGTAGTAAATGTTCCACTTGGTGTGGCAAATAATCTTTGGAGGTAGAGGCACGAGGAATCATGGTTGCTGATAAGTAGACCCATATGCTTGCTGAGCAAGAACTCTGAGACTTGAGTCAAAAGTAGTGACCCTATTGTGAACAGACTTCTATGCCCTCTTTCTTCCTCCCTCTCTCCCTCCCTTCTTTCTTTTCTTTCTTTCTTTCTTTTTCTTTCTTTCTTTCTTTCTTTCTTTCTTTCTTTCTTTCTTTCTTTCTTTCTTTCTTTTTTTCTTTCTTTCTTTCTTTCTTTCTTTCTTTCTTTCTTTCTTTCTTTCTTTCTTTCTTTCTTCTTTCTTTCTTCTCCCCAGTGCTGGGGATCAAACCTAGGGCCTCAGGTATGCTAGGTGAGTGCTCTACCACTGAGCTACACCCACAGCCTTCTATGCCTTTTGAAAGAGTAAAAATTATATGCCCCTCAGTGATGCAGAGCTATTGAAGATTTCTTGCAAAGGACCAACAAGACTTCCTTTGTATGCTAAGATAACAGGTAGGTTATGGAAATGCCTCTAGACTAGGTGGAAATGAAAGGTGGATGTTGCCACACCTCAGATGAGAGGGAGAAGAGCCCGAACTGGAGTGATAACCGCTGGGACATGAGAAGTGAACAGAGGTGAGAGATGTTAAGTCCCAGATGGGACCTTGGGATTAGTGACACATAGATGAAGAGGAAGAAAGAGAAATGCATGATGATCCTTTGGTTTCTGACTTGAGGGACCTGGTAGAGAGCGTGACATTCACAAAGAGAGAGGGCTCAGCAGAAGAAGAGGATGAAGTTCAGATCTGAATGTTGAGTTTGAGACTCATGAGATCAGTCACCCAGTTAGACACACAGGAATGGCCTTCCATGTCAGAGTGATACGAGGACTCAGGACAGAGTTCTAGGAGTCTCTGACATTTTAGGAGTGAAAGGATGAAGAAATTCTAAAAAGTGACTGAAAAGAATTTACCATTTAGAAAGGTGGGAAAGAGGAGAGCCTTGTACCAAGCATTAGGTAAGCGGGGGATTCCATAGTGGAAATACTACCAGAGAGGTGAAGAAAGCCAGCAGTCGGGGAGTTTCCACTGGACACAACCACCAGAATGTCATCTGAGACCTGAGGAGTGGCGCTGTGGGGGTGCAAACTGGTGTGGAAGGCAGCTGACCAGTGAGGAAAAGCCAAGTGGAGGAGGCAGGAGCCAAAGGCCTGCTGCAAAGGACAGAGAGGGAGGGAGGCAGGGTCAAGGGAGGAGCTGTGATGGGCAAGAGGGGAGCCCGGTGGTTCTACCTGAATCCAGAGAAGTGACCAGAGAGTGACTGAGTGCTTGCTGCTGTTGTGCACCCTGAGATGACCATGAATTCCAGAGAAGCATACTTCTACGCTCATTGGGGATTTACTGTATTTTACCTGTCAATCTTATGGAGTGTGGGACACTTTAATGGAATTCAGTAGCCAGAAACTAAATTTCCAATGTCCACATTCCAGGTCTTTGCATGCATCTGTGCCCTGGTTCCCCATAAAAGAACCAGAGAAGTCAGAAATTCAATGTCAGTGCAGCGAATTTCCTGTGAATTCAGGTCCCTTTGCTGTATCATTATCCACTTCCAGCATGCATCCACTTCCCATATGCGTCTCCAAAAAAATGCCTAAAGTAGCAATCACCTAAATCAACATACAACTCTTCCGATACTCTCCCAAACTTAGATAACCCCGAACATGGTATGGCTGAATACTGCAGTAGAAAAGCACCCAGAGTGCCGACCAGTATGAGGGTCATCTCCACTGGTTTCCAAAGGACCTTGCCTCGTGAACTTTCTCTCCCTCCGTACACAATGGTGATTTCATTTGTCCTCAATCTGCTCCAACTCTCTTCTTGCACTTCACTATGACCTTGCTGCTTGAAGTGGGGAAAAAAAAAATGTCTACCTATTGGGAAGAAATGTCTTCATCCTCCCACACCAAATCTGTAAACTTTTCTTCTCTTCATTCCCCTCTTATCACAATAATGGAAGGGTCTCTCTTCCCATCCCAGAAGCAGAGTAAAGTAAAATAAAATGTTCCACACACTCTCTCTGGTCACATCCTATTGTGACTTCCCAGGACTTTAGTCCCTTGATTAACCAACCATGTACGTCTGCATGACCTTCACTCCACACATCACCACCACCACCACCATGGATGACGCCCTCAATGGTAATGACTTTCATCATTGAACCAAATGCCAAGTGGGTTCCACTATCAAGATCTTCCCTTTAAGCTCCTAATTCTCACCTCTCCTTGATTTGCTTGGATTGCTATTTACAAATACCATAGACTGGGTGGTTAATAAACAACAGAAATTTAATTTCTCATGGTTCTGGAGATAGGAAATCCAACATACTCACACCAGCAGATTCAGTGTCTGGAGAGGGCTCTGACACATAGATGGTGTTTCTTGCTGAGTCATTGCATGCACGGAGTCATGATCTATTCTATAAGGGCACCAATCCCTCTGTCCCTGTGGCCTGATCACCTCCCCAGAGGTCCCACCTCTTAACACCATCACCTTGGGGTTAGGATTTCAACATTCCCCTTCCCTTGAAATATAAGTTTCCCTGAAGCCTACCCATGCTGCATCCACCCAGCTCGCCCCAATCTGGCTTCCATCCCTACTCCTTAGGGTCATCATTGGCCTCCCCGTTGCCAAGTTCCAAGAGCTGCCTTGGAAACTTCTCATGACTTCTAGCGCATTTGACCTCTGCCTCAGTCCCAAATGCTCTCATCTCTGGGCTTTAACAAAACCCTCCTCTTCTGGCTTTATCTTATCCCTTCTTCCAGTCCTTCACCCTTCCTCCCTCCAATCCATTCTTCTTGCAACAGCCATGATGGTCTTAAAATGCAAACTGTATCCCCACTCAAAATCTTCCAATAACCCTGCTGACCTCTGCAGCCGCCAAACTGTGCCTCTCTCTCCATGATGCACCATGCTCTTGTTACTCTTGGGCTCCTTCCATCTCTCAGAGGTCCCAATGTCTCTGGCTTGGGGACTTGGCACACTCTGTTCCCACTATCTGGAATACTATTCCCTCTCCTCACCCCAACTCTTCACCTGGCTAATCCCTACTTTAATCTTTAAATGCCACTTCCTCAAAGAGGGCCTTTCCTGCCCACATTAAGTTCCCTGGTAATAATCTCTCATTACACCCTGCATGGTTTCTTTGTAGAATTTATCATAATTTTAACAAGGTTGCAATCAGTATCCATGGATTCTTTAACTGTGGATTCAAACAACAACAGATCAAAAATTTTCCAGGAAAAAAATTGCTGTCTGCATTGAATACGTACAGACTTTTTTCTTCTCACTCTTCTCTAAACTAAACAGTTTAAAACTATTTATACAGCAATGACATTGTGTTAGATATTACAAATAATCTAGAAATTATTGTACAAAATGGTGCATGGGGGTTACATTGCTAACTCTGTGCCTTCTTGTATAGGGATAAGTGACTTGAGCATCTGACGATTTGTATCCAAGAGTGTCCTGGAACCAAATCCCTATACATGTGAAGGGATGATTATATTTATTCATGTGTATGGCTGTTTAACTATATCTTGCTTGTAACTTTTTTAACCTTCAATAGGACAGGGACCATGTGTATTCCTCCCTACCCTCTGCCCTGCTGAACCCAGCATCCTTTGTGACTCCCAGGAGATGCTCAATAAATGTCTGCTACATTTTTTTTTAAATGGGAGCTGGAAAGGTGGTAGAAAATTTAGGAAACAAATGGGTAGCTCAGTGATAGAACATTTGCCTAACATGCACAAGGCCTTGGGTTTCTTCCCCAACACAGCAAACACACACACACACACACACATACACACACATATATAAACACACACGTGTGTGTGTGCATGTATTTGTGTGCATGTATATATTTTGGAAATACAGTTAATGTGCTGAATAAAATGAATTATTATTTTGAAAAAACTGCAATTGGAAAACAATATTCTCATTTTATCAATTATATTCCATCATATCTTTGCAAACATTTGTTTTTCTGAAAAATATTCTTCTCCATTCTGGTCACAAGACTGTATGATGTGGAAAGGATATGCCCTATCTAGGGACACAGAGACACCTCCAGTTCTGCTCTCTGAGTCAGGGTTATCTCATTTATAAAATAGAAACAACAATCACACCTAACTAGTCCTAAAAGAATTTTTTATTTTGTTTTTAATTTTTTTAGTTGTTGATGGACATTTATTTATTTATATGCTGTGCTGAGAATGGAACCCAGTGCCTCACAGATGCTAGGCAAGTGCTCTTCCACTGAGTCAGAATTGTTGTAAGGATTGAATAAAGAAAAAAATAGGAAACTTTATTTTAGTACACACTGAAGTGTTAAGTAAACATAGTTACTACTTTTCTTTTTTCATGGTACTGGGGATTGAACCCAGGGAAGCTCTGCTGCTGAGCTATGCCCCCAGCCCTTTTTATTTTTTATTTTGAAACAGGATCTCACTAGTTGCCCAGGCTGGCATTGAACTAGCGATTGCTGTGCCTCAGCCTCCCAAGTTGCTGGAAATGCAGGTATGCACCACTGTCTCAGCTAAACACAGCTATTAATACGATGATGGTACCAGGTTTAATTTTTTGGAGGCTTTTTCCCCTCCTTAGCTTTCCTTAAAAAGAAATAGGCCAATTGATTGTTTAAATACTGCAAAATTTGTACCAGCCACCTGGGTCTAGTTTGCATCCATTTTTTAATTCACTTTGAAATACACACCACACATTCCAGTGAGGAAATATCATGGCCAGACTCTATTTAAAAAGAAGTTTTTTTTTTTTTTGATGTAACAATTGGATGAACTTATTGAGACCATCATGGTGGAATGTGAATTCTCCTATGGTTTAACTTCAGTAGCCAAATGCAAGAAGCGCAGCTATCAAAAGTTGAATGACGAATCTCTTGAAGGAAAGATTCCTTTGTTCTGACTGGAATGAAAAGACATCTAGTTGGAAGAGCTGGGTATTTGGGGAAACAGATAGAGCCTGTTTCCCAGCAGGAATTTTTTGAAATTGTATGCTTCTTAAGTCTTAAGAGAGAGCTACATAAATACACATCAACTTCGCTTGGAGAAGAGCTTAGATAGGAAACCGATAAAAACTTCACCCAAGTGAATTTTTTAGCTAAGCCGCCGATAACATAGGCAAGTTTTTCTCAGGAACATCATCCACACCTATTTCATTCACAATCTCTGTTTCCCTTTTCCTAAATGGCTTCTGGAATATTCCTGCTTTAACCCAAAGGGGCGGGGAGGGCATTTGAAAGTCAGATTGTGATTTCTCCTCTTCTGTAAACTGTAAAGTGTATCAACTATTTCCCAAACTGTGTTCTAGACACGTTAACATACCTAACATTAAACTCCTTCTAAAAAGGGTACTTATTTAGATGTGATTTTCCAAAACTAATTTGCTAATTTAGAAAGATTATCCTTCAAAATTTTGCATTTAGTGAATTAGGTGAAAAATGCTTCCACAATGCTGGCAAAGTCTTTCAATTCACGAGCATCATGGTTGGTATTTTTCTAAACTTTTTCAGCTTACAAAACTTTTTCAGCATCTGTGGTTATGTAAGCCCTCTGACATGGCCATGTATCATCTCAATGACTCAACCATGCTTTGTGACTGTCAAATACGTGATAAAGCCATCAGAAGTCTACAGAGGCAGCTGAAAAACTTGGGAAGCCGAAGTCAAAGTTCTGTTTATTCTGTGACAGCCTGAGTTTTGCAGACTTTATAGCACTGTGGAAAGTCAACGCTCCACCCCAACATCTTCTTTTTAAATTTATGCTATAGGAATTTCTTCCAAGAGCTCAATATTTATTAAACTGTTTTGTTCCTATGATGAAATGCTATACATAGTTTTGAATTTTTATTACAGTTAAAAACATATTCATAACTCAATTTTTACAAAACTGAAAACTCATATATAACTAGCACTCAGACCGAGAAATGACATGACAGGCCCTGCAGATTCCCTTCCAGCAATTTCCAGAAGATTCCAGCAGCTTCCAGCAACCCATCCCAAGAATGACTACTACCCTAACTTCTGAAAGTCCAAATCAACTTTGTCTGTTTTTGTGCTTCATGTACAAGGAATCACACAGTGTGCAAATTTGTGCAAACTTTCTCAACACTGTTTTATGCACCTTATTAAAATGTCTATAGTCAATTGCTAACCTTTCTGGCACGGTCATTTTTATTCAGTCATTCAACAAATACTTACTGAGCTCCCCACATGTGCATGAACGAATGGATCTTCATTTCCATACACAAAATTTCAGTGTACATTAGTTTATAGAAAATCAGTAAATAAGACTTTGGGTTCATTAACAAGTCTTTTCAAGCTAATTGCTTTGCCAAACTGGATTTTGGCAATTCAGAAAATTATCTTAGACTCATTGTACACATAAGGATAGAGGTAACATTTTATTTTCCCTTAGGTGGGCACAACTTCCTTTTATACAAATACTCTCAATGTTTGCTCAATATTCCCAGTGTTTTCTCTCTTGACATTGTGCAACCTAAATAATTTTCCTTAGGATTTAAGAATCCACATTCTTTGGCGCAGTCATATATTTGGGCCAATTTGTTCCAATGCAGGACACAGTGTGGTGTGACACATACCAAAGGGACATACCAAAGCCAGATGAGGATCCCGATTTTGCCACAAGTTAGCTGCATAACTTTAGGCAAATTCTGCAACCTCTCTGCGCTACTTTCCGCATCTATAAATAAGAAGACAAACCTATGTGGTTTCTGCAGCCTCTCCTCCTTAAAATTCTAGTTCAAATTTTTTACAAACAGAAGGGAAACCAACAGAGTGAAGGAAGGAGATAGAGAACGAGGGCAGAGGGGAGGGTATGAGGTCTATGTTCTTGGGGAACAGAATCCACCAAATCATGCAATGTCCATGTGCAAATACACAAAAATGAATCCCACTTACATATGATGATAATTCAATAATAAAAATAATAGTTGTCATAATTATTATTATTATAATGGGAGATCAGTAGAGTAGAGCAGTGGATGGGGGAGAGAAAAGGAGAGGGAAAGGGAAGATACTGGAGAGGCAGACTGAGCAAATTATGTTAAGTGCATATACAAATATGGCATAATGAGTCCCATTATTAATATATAATTATAACACCCAATAAAAATTGTTCGCAAGTGAAAACTTACTAAAAACAAGAGGTTTTAGCAAAAGGAAGCCAGAAGTGCCATCAGTGTAAGTTAAAGAGGTATAGCTGCTACATAGGCTGAAAACCAGTTCCTGGATGAATCCATGGTGAGACACTCAGTTCAGTATCTTACATTTTCCCTGACAGTAAGAGTATGAAGTGAGGCTCTGAAGGTTTTATACACTCACCAGTTTATGGAGGAAGTTTCTTACTATATCCATAAAAACATATTCTCTTCCAGGTCAACACCTTGCTGTTAGGTGTTTCAGTCAGCTTTCCATCACTGTAACAAAATACCTGCGATAATCAACGTATAAGAAGGAAAGGTTTATTTGGGCTCATGGCTTCAGAGGTTTCAGGGCCATGGTCATTTGGCCCTGTTACTTTGGGCCTGTATACATCATGGACAGAGCTCACGGTGGAGGTAAGCTGCTCTCCTCAGGGCAGCCAGGAAACAAACAAAACAAATAGAGGAAGAGGAAGAAGCCATAGTCCCAGGATCCCTTTTGAGGGCACCACACCTCCAGTGACCCAGCTTCCTCCCACTTGGCCCTGGGGACTTGCAGGTTTTCACCACCTCCCATAGTACCATGAGCTGGGACCAAGCTGTCAACCTTTAGGGGACATTGCAGATCTAAACTTTAGCAGAAGCAAAGCTCCCAAATGGTGTTTTCATGTTTTAAACATGTCCTTCAGTTCTCAAATGAAGAGCCGAGTCTCAGTGGCAGCTTTTGATCTGGCCTTTGTTTTCTAAGTGGCAAGTCTAACCAATGAGCAGGATATAAAATCTGGATCCATTTTCTTAAAGAGAGATCCATCCGTATGTGTTGCCTTTTTCTTTTGTCTTGTAAAACATTTAATGAATGATCTAACTGAGCAGAAAACAGCAAAATTGACACCTTAACACTTGAGTACTTAGAATCCTTTAGTCTAATGACACGTTAACACTTGAATCCTTAAGTCTAACCATGAAGCTTGAAAAGTGGTCCTGGGGGTGTAGCTTGGTTGACCCAACACACATCAGGCCTTGGGTACGATTCCCAGCACTGCAAAATAATAAAATTAAAGACCATCCTTAGTAGATAAGGGACGTCACTTTTCCTAAATCCCCCTTTCCTGTGCTTCCCCAACTGGGAGCACTGGGGCATTCTTCAAATTTAAGCAATGATTAATCAAATGAAGGAAGGCTGGGACCGTGACTTGGTCCAGCACGAGCTTTGCATACACGCTCAATTCCCAGCAAAGAAGAAAAAAAAGGAAAGCAAACATCTAGAGGATGTTGATGAATATATTAATAGATGAACTTCTGAAGTCCATGCCTGTTTTCCACTTGCTGAGGTCTAAGCTCCTGGTTTCATTGTATGCATATAGGTTGGGAAAAAGTAAAAACAAATAGAACCAGGTGATCCAGGGCTTTCTGTCTGTCATCTTCGCATGGAGAATTGGGAACATTTAAATCAACCCTCAATCCTATTTTTGGTTTATTTGAGGGAGAATATATCAACACAGATTTTTTTTTTTTATTTTAACTCTGGAAAGTAAGTCACTACTTACGTAAAACAAACACCCAAGAAAGGAAAGCTTCATCATCCTCGACCTGCAGTGGGATTTGGGGGAGGATTCTGACGCAACTCCGAAATCTCATTTGCCAAACAACAACTGAGCTCATCTGTACAGAGCTGGTAAATCTGTGAAGGTAAACTACAAGACGTGTTGCGTAATGACACCATAAGGAGGGAAAAAAAGTCATTTCTGAGTTTGCTGTTCTTTCAACTCTTTGAATTCTTGCTTCAGTGGGTCTGTTGAGTCACAGCTGTGATCCGTGTTGGCATAAACCAAAAATAACATGACTAACTGCAAAAGGTTACGGGGTTTTGGCCAGCTTTTTACGGCCACACAGCAGTACCTTTCTGTTGAGTGGAAATGTAACATTTAGCTTGTAAGGGAAATCTTTTTCAGGCAGGTTTTTATTCAAAGCTGTCTTGGGCTTGCCCAGAGTGGTGATTCTGCTCTGCTGGAAGGGAGAGACTGCTAGGGTATAAAAGACACGGAATGACAGGGATGCACTTCTCCTAGAGGGACTACTGAACATCCCATTCTGGAAAGACCACTAATGGAGAGAATGAAGCACGTTACTGAAGCAATATAAAATGAGCACTACATCTGACTTCCATTAGAAAACATAAACGCTTTTCAGAATCTTTTCCCCGTCTTCCCCCTCCTTCCCCCAAAATGGCACTACAGACTGCTTCACTTTTTCCAATCCTACAGTGATATTTGGAAAGTTCCATTTGCTTCCATTAAGAAAAATTCAGGGAAGGAAAAAAATACATACTGGCCATCTATCATTTTGTATGTGAGGCTTGCTCATTTATGGGATTCTCCCTCTCCCCCACCAAAAACAAACAAAGCAAAATCCCCCTGTGTCATGTGAATAATTTCGGTAGCATAGTGATAAGCCTATTTTGTTCCAAAGAAATGCTTTCGATATTAAAGTTACCCTTGGTTTCATGATCTGTCGGCAAGGGTTTCTTTTGCCCTGATCTTCTTTTCATTCAACTTTGTCCTTTGTTCATTTTGCTGTTTAGTCAATAAATACGAGTTAGCTACCTGTCACCTTATAGGCACTCGAGAGACAGTAAGGAGGCCTCAGACATTGTCCCTACCCCTGTGGCCAGAAATTCAGTGGGAAAGACTGTCATGAATCAAAGAACCATAAAACAAGTCTGACAACTATTTTAGCTTCTACACAAGAGTGGAAATATGCGGTATCTTTCTGTGCCTGGCTTAACTTGACTTTAACATAGTGTCCTCTAGCTTCATCCATCTTGCCCCAAATGACAAGATTTCATTCTTTTTATGGGCAAATAATATTCTGGGGTATATATATGCACATTTTCTTTATTTGTCTGTTGACACCTTGATTGATTCAACTGTTGGCTGTCATAAAGAAATGCTATTTTGATTTGATCAACAAAAATCATATACTTGTATCAAGTTATCACACTGTACCCCATACATATGTACAATTATTATGTATCAATTAAATTTTTTTAAAAATTTGACAAAGTAACCAGGATGAGGGCTTCACAGGGAAGCAGCACACTTTCTAGAGTACAATGCCAGAGGGCAGGACCTAACCAAGAAAGACCTAAGAAAGTAGCATTTGAGCGGAGATCTGGAGGCTGAGGCAGAGCTCACTGGGAGTGAAGCAAAGGAAGAGCCATCCAAGAGGAACACTGCTCTTCTCTGATTGGAATATCTTGCACCGGAGAGCATTTGAAGAACCAGAAGGAGTATGGGCAGTCCAAGGCCAGAGAGAGGCCAATGGGACTACAGGACAGGACTAGGCTGGAGAAGTAGGTGAGAGAGGCCATGCAGGGGCTTGTCGCCATTGATCCACATGTTAGTCTTCCTCCAAGAAAAGCAAGAAGCCATCAAGGGTGCTCTAAGTAGTGGGTGATTATCAGACTTCAGTTTCATGTTTGTTGCATGAACTGAGGGTTGAGTCCAAATAAGTAAGCAAGCAACACATTCTAGGAGACCCAACAATGAATTGTTGGCTTAATGATGAATTATTGTGTGAATATCCCCAGCAACACACATTAAGAATAAACTTGGCCCATGCCAGCTTCTGAGCAAGGACAGACAATGATTCTTCTTAATGGCCACATAAAGTTAACCCAAACCCTGGTAACCTTTGCCATTACTCATGTCGGTTTGGGCCAGTGCCGACCTACCTGTTTCCAAAACACTGGGGAGGTTCTCCGGCAAGGCAGGTCCAAGGCCCTCAATGGGCCAATGAACCCAAGTCGCCTTGGGCATCCTCAATGGAACCCTTGCGCAAATTCAAAAAAGACAACAGGCAAATCCCAAGAGCTCAGAACGGTGAGTGTTTTCCAGGATGCCAGCGCATTGGCAGGAGCTCCTCTCTTGGAAGGCATTTCTGTGTTTTGTTTCGTCCTGAGTGCAAGAACCTTCAGACCTTCCAGAGCTCAGGGGTAGGCTGACTTAGCAGACGTCTAAGTTCTGTCCCCCCAGATTCACACCCACAGGACATTCTGCCATCTGGGGGAAAAGCTACAAATAAATTTCTTACAAGAAAAAAAAACTGATTTGAAAGAGTTTATAAAACATTTTCAAGAATGGGAAAGACAAAGGGCAGGGCAGGCCCTCCTTCCCAATTCCCTCACATTAAATGAGTTCCTACAGAAGAGCCCAATGCAGCTGTGAAGCATTATGGAAACCCAGGAAATTGAGCAGGAGCTTGACAGATCAAAAAGAGGATGCTCCTAGCACCATGCCTAGCACCTGGTATTGGAGCCATGATCATTAATATAATTGTAGCTTTTAAAAATATACATCCTTGTGTGATACCTTTTGGCTGCCCGCAGGTGAAGTCTCTGATGGACCTGGAAGTGAGCTGGTGTCACATGTTGCATGGCCCACAGTGGAACCAGGTCCAAGACCCAGGCAGGAGCATTGCCCTACAATAGATCAGTATAAATAGAGATGCATTCAGTTCTTGCGGAACCTAGGAACTGTTCCCTTCTTGGCCCCTTCCTCCATACATACACACACACACACACACACACACACACCTTTTTTTTTAACCAAGTTGTCCCTTGGCTTTCACAAGGGATCTCCAAGTCCCTTACAGCATTGGTCAACTCATTGGTGTAGTATTTGCATAGCACCTACGTACCCTTATATTTCAAATCATTTCTAGATTACTTATAATACCTAACAAAATATCAACACTATATAAATAGTTGTTATACAACATTATTTAGGGAATAATCAGAAGAAAAATGTCTGCTCACATTCAGTACAGATGTGATTATTTTTGCATATATTTTTGAGCTGTGGTTAACTGAATCTGTAGATACAGAACCTGTGGATGTCAGGGGCTGACTGTCCATGCTTCACAACTACATTAGCATAAAGAAAAATATCTTAACATTAGATATTAAGATAAAATCTTTGAACTACAGGTTTATTTTCTTCTTTCTTCTATCAAATTTTAAAATAAATTGTTAAAAATATTTGTGTGGAACCTAAAAGGATGAAGGCTCTCCACACTGCCTGTTCTACTGTGCCTGTGACTAGGCAGGCACCAACTGCCATACCTTGGGCTCAGGAGCACACCTGCACAGTGATGCTTCTTGTGGTCCATAGGCAGGTGGGCCCTCAGGACTGCACGCCCATCTTTGTTCTGGCATTGGGTGTGAATACCCTATAGTGTGAATATCACTGTCACACCATCCCAAAGCACCCAGAGCTCTCAGAGCACAGAAGCATCTTCAGCAAGTTCTCCTCATCCCTTAGCAAAGTGCTAAGCACTTAATAGGGGCTCAATGAACATTTGTGAACTGAGTAAATAGAATAGCTGGGACTCAACTAAGAAGGCAAAATAGTTGTTGTCACTATTGCTCTGTAGCAATATGATGGAACTGGATGGCTGACAAAGAGCAACGCATTGAGTGAGACCACTCATGTGAGAACTCAGGCTGTGATACCCCATAGCTCTGTGACTCTGGGCAAATTTCTTATCCTCCCCAAGCCTCAGTTGCCCACCAGAGGATCATGAAATTGTGGTAGAAACCAAAGGAGATGATACATATTCTATGGAGAATTTGGGCAAAGCTTGGCTCTTGATAAGGAATCAGTAGGTTAGGTGTTATTTTAATTCAGCAAGAATCTCTTCATCTGCATGTTAGAGATAAACAAATTCATATTATTGTGTCATTAGGAAAATGGAGTGAGATAATTAAGGCTGACGTGCTTCCCTGTGATGTGGTGAGAAAGTATTAAGAGAATATAATACAGTAGAAAACCTGAATCTATATTTCCAGCTCCAAAACTCATCTTTGGATGCCTCCCAAAGGGCTATATGTTAAGGTTTAGTCCCCAGCCCAAGGTGCTAACGGGAGGTGGTGGAACTTTTAAGAGGTGGGGCCTAGTAGGAGGAAGTTAGGTTATTGGGGGCGTGCCCTTGAAGGGGATGTTGGGACCCCAGCCCCTCCTCTTCCTCTCTTTGCTTCCTGGCTGCCTTGAGGTGAACAGGCCTCCTTGCCATATGCTTCTGCCATGATGTACTGGGCCAGATAGGCCAGAGCAGCTGGGCCAACCCCCCGTGAACTGAAACCTCTGAAACCAAGAGCCAAAAACAAAATCTTTCCTTCTTGTAAGTTGAGTATTTCAGGTATTTTTTCATAGTGATGGAGAACTTACTAACACAACAGGAGACATGGAACAAAATACCTTATTGAGCCTCACTTTATTCATCCTCAACATGAAGATAGGACATTCTTCAGAACGTCACTTTGGGGGTGAAATCATATCATGAATGTGACAAAAAGAGCTTTGTAAACTTTAAGATGCTTTTTAAAAAAAACTTACGGCACGGCTGTTACTATTGGTAACGAGCATCTGAACCAATAAGTTAGCAGTTGAGGTGGGACCGTGTCAGTCACTGGTCCCATTTTCTTCAGCTCTCCCACCCTTTCCCTCCACTCCTGTTGAGCTGTCTTGAGTTTCATCATGGTTTCCTTACTAAGGTCTACCTTTGAGTTTAGTCATGATCTTCACCCCTTCAACTTTGGCTAAATTGAGCCCCTTTCCCATATACCCTTCACCAGCCTCCGAGTACCCTTGGCTAGCCTTCATCCTGTAAACTTTCCACTGGCCTGAAGTCTCTCAAAATCATCTTGCTCCTATGAGGAGTTTGAAGTCACTTGGGGGTGAGACCCTCTTGCAATTTCCCACTTCTCAAATTGACTGGCCTTCATCTGCATCCAATCAGATGGCCTGAAAGGCCACCCACTCTTCCCTCCTGCTTCCTACACGTAGATTTCCTACCTGTTTATAAAGCTATGTTCTAAGTTGAGAAGGAGCTTATAGAACAGTAAAACAGAAAAAAGTTCTATGGATTTATCTACAAAGGTTAAATTGAAACAGCCCGACCCCTCACTGCCCCCAAGAGAGTCATCCCTGACTTTGCTCTCAGACCTCAGACACTGCCACCCCAATGCAGTGACTCACGCTCCCAGAGGAAAGGGTGGGGCTGCTGAAAGTAAACAGAGAGCGGGGCACCTGAGTCTGGGAACCTTGGGAATGTGCTGTCTTAAGAAGGAGGCTCCCCGGCTCCTGTGAAGGTCACAAGCGCGGAGATTGGGAGATTCAGGTTTGAAAGGGATCATTGTGGACCATTTCTCATTAATGTTGCCAAGGTTTAGCTTCAAATGCTACCAGAGTTGGCCTGTGGTTCAGTAAATATCTCCTTTTAGATTTATGGCTGTAAAAGAAGAATTCCTCATATTTCCATTGGTACTATTTAGAAACAAGCATTCTCTTCTTACCCATGCCACCTGCTTCCTCTCCTCCAAACATCTCCTCCTCCATATGCACCCTGCAAACTGGGGAGGTGAGCAGGGATCACCTGACAGAAGATGGCTTCCTTCTGGAGGCATTTCCCCCACCAACTCCATCCCCATTCTGTGGAGCACCTTGGAGGACTGCCCCCATCCAGACTTCAAAGTCCCTCTTTTGGCGGTGCCTTCAGGGGTGCTGTCTTACCCTCACTTCTCTAAGAACCACCAGCCCCCCAGGCCCCTGGTGTCACCCCACACCCCTACATGGGCAGATCTAGCAACCTTACTGTACTAGGATGCTCTGCAGATCTTAGGGTGGACAACAGATCCAGGGTGACCAGATTCTCCTCAGAATGAAGAATTAAGCATCAGAGGCTGCTAGTCAATGGGAAAAGGAGGGAGAGGGGAAGGGGCAGCCTGATGGGAGGGGAGTAAGAGAGAGAAAAGAAGAGAGAGGAGAGGGGGTGATGATCTTGGTTCCTGATGGCTCTCTGGTTCTCAATTTTGGCCCCTTTCCCCAGCCCTACAGCTCCCATGGGACCAGCCTGTGTCTGTGTGACAAGTTCCCACCCTTTGTCCAAGTCAATCCAGGTTGACTTCTGTTTTCAGCTACAGCAGACACTGAGTCACTCCTTACATGTATTTCCCCTTCCTCGGCAACACCTTGATTTTCCTTCTGCCAACCACACTTCCTCAGAGTCACACACATGCTCGAGGGGATGTGACTTCTGAGCAGCATTTGTGACTCAGGCTCAGCTTCATGGGTGTAACCTGATCCCCCATCCACAGCTGAGTGGTGAAGCTGAGGGAACTGTCAGCCATCGAAGCCAATGAGATGGCAGGACCTCTTGATGACGTCTTCTGGAGGCTTCCCAAACAACCCCTTCAACTCACTTCTTGGGTCCTGATGAAGAAGCTTGTTGACAGCCATATTATAACAACAAAGTGATTATACTCTGGAAGGCAAAACCGAAAAGGTGGAAGAAACCTAGTCTTGGAAAATACCATTGAACTGCAAATCGAACCATTCCTTTCAGGAATGGTCCACTCTCCCTTAGACTATCAATAAGTACCTTTAATGTGATCCAATAAGTCCCTTCAACTAAACATCTTAACTGAAATTCCTGAGACACTACTCCAAGTACATGCCTCCAACTGCAACAATCCCAACCTGCCTCCAAATGTTCTAGAGAATGAAAATACAGGAAAAGTGGGCTCGATTGGACAATTAAGACTTCCAAGATATTAATCTTTCCCTGCCACTAATTATCTATGGAACCTTGGGCCAATCTTGTGCTTTCATTGGGAACCATGATTCATCTGCAGAATGAAAAGAATTTGACTTTCAAGGCTAACATTCTATGATTTCAACTGTAGAACCTAAGTGCCACCTTTTATCAGGTTCGTGGAGGTAGTTTATAATTATAGATATGAATTGTACCAAGTTTGCAAATTAGAATCAAACAATAATAGTAGCAAAACCAAAAAAATAATCTCTCACTGTGGGTCAAGAAACTGACTTGGGGGTCTAACAAAGAAAGATGGAGAAAGGCAATGGGAGAAGATAGTTGAAGAACCTTCTGGCTGAGCCCTGTTCACAAAAGCCAGTTCCTTGAACATTTCTGAGCCATAATAACCAAAGAATTCCTAGTTAGGCGGCACTGCTGGTTACACCCAGTTGGGGGACATCCTTCATTTGAACTGTGTGATTGTGGTGGACTCCACCAATGGAATGAGCAACCTGTCCATCAGGCTTTATAAAAAGGATCTAAGGGCGTAATATCAAATTCAGGCTTTCAGTTAGTTGGAGAACATGCTGAACTCTTGAAAGTTAGCGTTTGTTATTGACGTTATTTTCAAGACATTTTTGAATTGTCAGAGATTGTTTTGTTTTTCACTTTTGTGCTTTGGTTACTGCTAAGAAAATAAAACCTGCCCCAACCCTGAAACTCAGAACTGATACTCCTGGTTCTCTCACTGGAAAGAATAACAAAAACAAAAGCCAATATAATTGACTTCCACCACAAAGAGCACATACAAAATTGTGTGCATGCACACACACATGCTCACACAGATTCATAAGGGATCTTGGACCAAGTGATGCAGGAGTCAAGCTGGGACTAGACCTGCCAGATAGATTTATTTTTACTGGAGATCTCCAAATATTTGAGTTTAAAGCAGGCTTCAGTACCGTATTTTTCAAAAAGTCTCTTCTCCCCACAGTTTCAAATATCGCCGAGCAAAAGTCAAGTATGATCTCAAAAGAACAAAGCAGGAAAAGTTCATAGATCATCATTTGGTGAAGTAGCAAGGATTATCATATGACAGGACCAGTATATCAGGCCAAGTTTAAGACTGATGTCTACCCATGCTAGGGAATACTGGAGAAAAATATAGGATCATAAAGAAACAGTAGAGTATGTATTTCCCAATGCCTTTAGATTAGCTTTAAGGAATAAAAGATGGTTAGTTTGGTTAGCCAAAGATGTATTTTGAACAAAAGCATGTCACAATTCTCTCAACTTTTAGACTACAAACTTGAGACCCAGAATAAAAAATTATAGTGATTATCTAGTCCAGGGTCCTCATTTGTACTTGGCTATCTGTACTTAGTTGTATAGAAAACTAATTTGAAATGTAACTAAACCTACTAAGAGTCCCACCCCAACACTCCACTCTTGGCAACCACTGATCTGATCCTATGATTTTGCATTTTCCAGAATGTCACATAAATAGAATCGTGTCCTTGAGTTTGGCTTCTTTCCCCTAGAATGATGAATAAAATTAATCCATGTTGTTACATGAATCTATACTTTGTTCCTTTTATTCCCGGATTGTATTGCATTCCCTAGATGTACTATGGTTTGTTTATGCATTCAGCAGTTCAAGGATGTTGAGGTTCTTTCCAGTTTGGAATGATTATGAATAAGTGTGTTTATCAACATTTGTGTATAATTTTTATGGAAATGAAATTTCCTATTCTCTTGGGTAAAAACCTAGGAAAGGGATTAGTGGATTGTAAGGCAAACGTATGTTTAAAGAAACTGTCAAAGCGTCTTCCAAAGCAGACATACCATTTGCAACCCTACCATCATGGATGAGGACTCCAGTTGCTCAGCATTCTTTCTAACACATATCCATCTTTTTTAAAGTCATTTTAATTGGTGAAGAGTCATTTAAATTCTTCTGAAACTGTGTATGGTAAGTTTAAAATTCAGAAAAAAAATATATATCTATATATAATACAGATAATTATAAAATTTCATGTAATATAAATTATACATATAAGTTACAAAGTATATACTACATATATAATTCCACAAGCCAACTGAAAGTATTATACTTCCTTAAAAATAATGACCTTTCTTTGCAAAAGGAAGATTTCATGAATCTTTCTGATAATTGGTATTATATCCTACATTGCTTGTGCATTTGCATTTCTTTCTATGTAAATCACCTATTTAGACACTTTTCCCATTTTCTATTTGTATTTTAAAAATTAACTTATTTTATATTAATCAGACTGTTAAATGTCATTGTGTTGTAAATAAAAATTATTGTGGTTTTATGAAGTCTTCTGATATAAAGAGATATTAAGCTTTCAGTCAAATTTATGATTATTTTTCTTTATGGTTCCTGGGTTTAGGATTCTGATGAGAAAGCACCATTCTACTAAAAGATTATAAAAAAGTTCTTGCCAATGTGTCCCATTATTTTATGAAATAAAATATCAATAAGGCTTTTCTCTGTGTAAACACTAGTCCAACTAAAATTAATTTGGGGCTTATAATTAAAAAAGAATCTTAACCTACTGAGATTAAAATTAAGTAAGAAATTAAAACCTGCAGGTAAAGCTGGAGAAGTTCTTTAAGATTAATAAACTTGTTTCTTAAAGTGATATTTTAAATGTAGGTTTCTTTAGTCACTTTCACTTGATGCCATACTCCAGGTTTATAATCTTTTGAAATTTAAAATCTTTTTCAGCTTTAATTAAAACTGATTGTAATAGAGACTTCTTAGTAAAATGCTCTAACACTGTCTATTCTTAGCTTAAATATTTAGAATGCAAATGCAAATATAAATGGCATAGTTTGATCTTGAATAGCTAAGCTGTATTCCAACACTAAATATAAATTCAAATGGTAGTGTTTGAACTTCTAATAAATGCAAGCTCAAATGCATGGTACTGTCCTAAACAGAGAATAATCCCATTGCTGGCTAATGATTCATATCCCTCTCCTCACCCCAACTCTACAAATTTCCCCCATTACACACTGAATTGAAACACCGCCTTTTAAAATTATCTCCATGATCTTTCTGTAAGCAGTTTATGAAATGCACACTATTAATTTCATCACATCAACCTTCTAAAATTGACAGACATTAACCTTTGTTTTTAAGAATTTACTTTATACATTGACCTATACAGAAAAAAATATGTATGTAAGAACATTTAGAAAAATAGTTACAAAGCAAACAAGGGGGTGAATACTCACTCAGCACAAGAAACAGAACTAAAACAAACTTTTTAAAAGTATCTCCTTATAGACTTCCTATTTAAGTGTTATCACCCAGTTCTGAGTGAGCCAACCACATGCTCAGTCATTTAGTAAAACCTTGGATGTACACTAATAGTGGAACTTCCAAGTTTCCAGTAAATATAATTTTGGGGTTTTTTTATAAGTGGGGGTTCAAATTTATTTATTATTCCTTATTATACAAATACAATAATTATTCCTTATACAAAAATATTTTTCTGAGTAAATCAACCATGTAAAGAATATTTCATCTTGAAAAGAAACACTTTTTGAATGTCGAGGGACATTTGTGTATTTATAAATGGTGTGGGTCTTCTCTGTCCATCATGGCAGCAACTAGCAATCACAGGTAGATATTTAAACTTACGTTGAAGTTGATTAAAACTAAATGAAATTTAAAATTCAGCTTCTTGGTTGTACCAGCTGCATTTCAAATGTTCAACGAGTCACATGTGGGTCATTACATGTGGGTAGCATTTTGGACAGCACACTTACAGAGCATTTCATCATACAGAAAGTTCTGTTGGACAGTCTGGTTTCCATAATTTGGGTGTCTTCAAATGCACAAGTTTGAGTTAACTTGAAAATGGACAATCTGTGCAGTTAAAAAATATACAGCAAAGAAAGAGCTGAAATTATAAGAAAAAAGAAATGTACTGGGAAGTTCTGATGCACAACTGAACGCTAAATCTTATTCTAACCTTGTTTAGGCAAAACGATAAGCATTCAACAAATTGTACAGCTCTTTGTTAAGCAGAAAGAAGCCCACAATTTTAACTAGCAAGACATACTGTTTTCTGGCAGTGATATTTGGCAATCAAATACTATGGGAAACTTATTCAAAATCTGAAACACTCTAACATCCTGGACCAGACAGTAAAGTCTATGCAAATGCCTAAAATTAAAAACTCTGAAACCAGAAACAATCTGATACCAAGCATTTCAGATAAAGAATACTTGACTTCTGTCAGCATAACCCATTGGTGACTGGACCATTTAGATCCCCTCAGCTCACCCTGGGCACACCTTGAAGTTTTCATCATTTGGTCACATCAAAAAATCAGCAAAACATCATTGACATGTGTATCGATTTTCCATAAGGTTTTATAAAGGACAAGGTGAAGATTGTTTCACATAGCCCAGGGTAAAACCTCATCCAACTTCGGGCAAGGCATCTTTATTCTTTGGGGTTCTAAGGCTTTTTCTTCAGTCTCCCTTCAACTAGGTTCTTTTCCTCCCTTCCTACCACCCCTCCACTCTTCTCATAGCCTCTAAAACTCCGCTTTACCAATCCGAGCAATTCCGCTCCAGCCCTGTCATGCATGCATGTGTCACTCAGCAGAGCAAAGAGCTCAGTGGGAAGCCAGCCACAGACACCCAACAATAACTCCTCCAGCAAATGTCTCGCAGGAAGTTCTAGGTTAACTGCACAATGAGAAATACTAGACAACCATTCTGAATAATGCCTTAATGACAATTTGAAGAAAAATTTAAAAAGGTAATGTAATGATATTAAATTATAATCTAGTGGAAAAAATTCTTTGGAGAATTAAGCCAGATATTTTGCTTCCTGGTAAAATTCCTAGCAGTTGAGACAAAAAATAAAAATGGATATATGAGGATATGTTTCTCCTCTGACAAGGGAAGCATCCAAGCATTTGCGGGAGGATATTCTGTTTAGTAGTGACATCTGGGGCTCAGGGGAATGACGTGCCCAATCACAGAGATCCTTCACTAACAGATCCAGGATTCCAGCATCCTGTCTGAACAATTCCAAACCCTTCCTCCATCATTGACCACAGGTGTGGGAGAGAGTGAGGGAAAGATGTTCTTCGTGGTGACTCCAAACCTGGTCCCTTCTTAGAGTCCAGTTAGGTCAATATTAGCCACCATAATGAATTCTTCCAGAGTGACAGCCTTCTGGTGACCCTACACATTTCAGAGAAAAGAGCATAAAAGATTATGTTCCCAACTTTATTGACAGAGGAAATTAATTAGAACTTTCTTCAGATACTGAAATTTTAAAATTGTAGAACTTGGAAAGACTCTGGAACTCCCATTCTACAAATTACAGCTCCATTTCATAGACAAGATCATCAGGGGCCAGAGAAGTTAGGTGATTTGTCTAAGGTCATCAGCAAGTTGGGACCACCCCAGAGCCTGCAGCTCCCATCATGTCAATCAGAGGCCACCAACCATTGGCCCATTACTGTTTTAAATTGTTCACTAAAATCTTAAAATTGGGAAATTTCATTCCAGAAGTTTGTATTCCTGATTTTTTTTTAAATTAGAAGACTTGCCACAGAATAATGGCTGCCTCCTTTAGGTGAATGAGAAGCTCTCTGGTTCCTCAGAGTCACTAGACATTTCCTACACATTCCACCTACTGGATTCATCCTCTCCATGACTGTACTGGCCCTCACAGTTCTGTGAGTTTAAAAGCTCTTGTTGAGATGACTGGTACATGCTCACTTTTTCCAATCAGATGAAAGCTCTAGAAGCATGTCTGATTTGTTTTTGTAACTCCAGCAACTAAGAGTGTCTGCCATGTAATTAATGCACATTAATGAATGCATGTTGAATGGAGGATTGTTCATTTCATGTTGCTAGAACCAAATACCACAGACTGGGTATTTTAGAAACCATAGAGGTTTACTCGGCTTGCAGTTCTGGAGACTGGGAAGTCCCATATCAAGGCACCAGCCTCTGCCAGGGTCCTTCCTGCTGAGAAATAACACACATCACAAGGCAACAGGGTGCAAGGCATGCCAACTCAGGTCTCTCTTCCTTTTCCAACAATGCCACTGATGCCATCATAAGGGCTCCAACCTCAAGACCTCATCTAACCCTAATTATCTCCCAAAGCCAAGCCTCGAAATGTCATCACCATATAAATTTAGAAATTAGGTTTCCAATGCTTGAACTCTGGGGACACCTTCAACCCATAGCAATGATGGGTTGACATTTCTCTATGGGAAGAGGGGAAAGTCTTTCTTTGGTTCACAGTTTTGCTCTCTGTCCTGAGTTGTGAGTCTGGCTGGTGACCTTGGCAGCATCCATGAGGAACACTGAGAAGCCTGCCCACACCAGCAACCTCCACTTCATTCTCTACCCATGCTCCCTAAGGTCACACCAGAACCTTGGGGTCCCTCCAGGGCACTAAATCACCAGCATCTCCTCTCTGACCACAGCTCCAAATTGTTAGCTGTACCACTGGCCTGCTTCCACTACACTGGTCTCTGAATGAGCAGGGATAGGCCTCAGTTTTCTGACCAACTGTCTTCTCTTGGCCTATCCATGCCCCAATGGTCCCTGGCTGTACTTCCTTCTTCAGCCTCTCCAGACTCCACGCACCACGTTATAGAATCTCTACGTGCTTTTTCAGACTGAAAAAGAGAACTGTGTTCTGATTATTTCAGAGCACTTTTTATGAACACTTTTGGGGTTCAAAATGTGTAATTTAGCAACTTTCAACAAATACCCTATTTTGAAGAGGTTGCTCCTCCTCTTCTGTATGTGTGTGTGTGCATGTGGGTACCCGTGTGTGCACACATGTATCCCACCATATAAAGTGTGATGGGCTGACAGATTTGGCTCCATAGAAATGTTACAGGCCAGGCTATATGGGCAATGACTAAACAGACTCCATTTTGCTCTGAGACTCCATGTTATTTGGGAAATGAGCTTCTCCCATGGGAATGCACCACCTCTGTCCCCATCATCAGTCACTTAGCATGACGTTTAACAATGCAAAATGGCAATTCTTACATGATGAAAAATTATTCTCTTTTGATTCCTATGTTAGTAACCTTTAGTAACCATTCTCTAGTTTGTACCTAGGTAAGGATCATTTTGACACACTTCCCCCTCTGCTAATGATTTCATGATGTAAGTTTATAATTTCAAATCATAGCAACAGACACTTGTGATTGATATGATTTTTG
Source organism: Glaucomys volans (assembly GCA_020662805.1). NCBI lineage: Eukaryota > Metazoa > Chordata > Mammalia > Rodentia > Sciuridae > Glaucomys > Glaucomys volans. The sequence continues at coordinate 197,472 of JAJEJO010001945.1, forward strand.
GCATAAGAATCCCTGAAACCCTATGGTCAGGGCTGTTCTCCCAATAGCCATTCTTGGGGCATTGTGTGAGACCGTCAGCCGGCTGGCTTAATAAAGACTCTCCAACTTGGACTTCTCAGTGGTGATCGGTCTGTTATTAAGTTGCACCCCATAACAAAAGTAATATGTCAACCTTATTGAAAATTTATTTTATTTCTGGAGCCACTATTCTGAAGACTGTAAGTAACATACAGTGAATTCCCTGCCCACTGTAGACGTAGCACACTCAAGCATGCTGAGGACTTAGAAAGTCAGTTTTTAGAGGCAAAACTATCAACCACAAGGAAAAAACATACAAGTCTACTCTGTAGTGAATATTGTATTTCCAAATAAGTAAAATGCCACAAGTGGGAAATTCTGAGAGTCAAAAAAACTTTCCAAATTTCATTAAAATAGCAGTTGCGAAAAAAACTGAATTAACTTTGACAGTCGACTTGCATGAAAACATCTGTTCTCACATGTGTATCAAGATATTCAAACGGGAGTATGAATGATCCATTGTTTAACCTGTACAAGGGCAGCCTCAGGTAAAGGAAAATAGACCATAAAAAAGGCAAAAAAAAAAAAAAAAAAAAAAAAGAAGCCTGATAAAAACTCACATGCATACACAGAGACTTCACCAAATATAGACAAGAAAACAAAAATCAGAAATAAGAAAGCGGCAAAATGGATTTTTTTAAAAAGGCCATTCAGTGGGTCAGTTGCCTGAAAACAAAAATAGAAAGGATCAGTTAAACAGATGGAGCTGGCAGGGAGCCCTGATCGGGGGTGGACAAGAGTTTAACCCTCCAAAATCATCTCCCGGAGTTTCCTACCAGAGTCTCTCCCCGAAGCATCCAGTGTGACACCATGCAAATCCCCCAACCTCTGTATCCAAGATCACTGTCCTTATGCCTGGCCGTATGAAAATCTGGGGCTGCTACATCAAGGAGGCATACAAAACGCTAGGGACTGTTTGGGGAAAAAAGCATTTAAAGTGGTAGGTAGGTTAAAAAGAAGTAAAGAAAACAAAGATGGAAATTCTTGAAACATCATCTTCCTGGCCTAATAGCAATGACCATTGAAGTCTCACCATTAGGATGAATAGCAAAGAATATATATTGTGATCCCATTTGGCTAGGTTAGCCAAAAAAAATTTTTAAAGTGATTAAGTCAATTATTAAAGTCAGAGGGAATCCTGGCTTTCTGGTTTCCTGCTCTGCTTTATGACATGCTATCTCCTGGTAGGTAGAAGGAAAAATAAAAATGGAACCTCAACAGCCATTGTATCCAGACATGTGCCAAATTGCTGTTAGATAGCACCCCCCCAAAAAAATGGTAATGGGAGATTGGACAGGAAGAAAGCCTAATGTCCCCACCATGGGCTGTGTCAATGACAGGCTTGGAAAGCAACGTGATTTCCAGGATACAAGATAGACCCTATTACGTAAGCAGACACCTTCAGAAGCATGGAGTCTTCACACCAATGACTACCCTTCATCACACATTCATTTCCATTTTTACAGCACTGTCTGGTGGTGGAATCAGGTTAAGAGTGAGGAAAGAAGCTGTCATACCCCCAGATCTCCCTAAGGTCTGTCTCACTCAATGGATGTGTCATTTGACCCGTCTCCCTCTGTTTTCTGATTGACTTCTTGGTACGTAACATCCTCTCATGTCCCTCCTCAGAAATCCTTAGAATCGGTTAAGTACAGTCTCTGTGTTCTGCATTCAAGGGCATCGGCAAATTGCCTACACTTAGCCATTCCTCTTCCCTCTCCCTTTCTACTAGATACCCTGCAATCTGACTTGTCTTAGTTCATTCTGTGTTGCTATGATGAAATGCCTGAGGGCAAATAGTTCGTAAATAAAAAAGGCTTATTTTGACTCACAGTTCTGGAGTCAAAACTCAGGTGACTGCATCAGATGAGGGCCTTGTGTTGTATCATAAAATGTCAGACAACAACACATGGAGGGAACATGTGAGAGAACAAGACCCAGGCAAGGTGTCAGGCTCGATAATGGCCTGCTTTTACAGTAACCAATTCAGTCCCTCAAAACCAGCCCACTCCCAAGAAATGGGCATAAATCCACTCATGGAGGCAGACACCCACCCCAGGCTCCACCTCTTAAAGGTTCCCCCATGTCAACACCAACACGTTTGGAACCAAGCTTCTAGCACATGAACCTTTGGTGGACAAGCTAAATCCAGACCCTAACACTACTCAGGAGGGATATTGCTCTTTCTCAACACACTCTGGGTGTACTTCCTTGGTGGCGTTTTCTGCCTATTCTGGCAAATATGAATCCAACTGTTTGGGCCTCTGTCTTACTTTCCTTCTTTTAGCACACAGTCCCTGCCTCAGATCTAAAAACATCACCATCCGCACAGGAAGAGCGTGGCACTTCTCTTGAGGGGTTCTAGAACCTTCTAGTACTTTCTTCATCTCCTGCCTCCCACCCTTTCTGAGCATGGGCTCCTTGAGGACAAGGGCAGGCACCAGCTTCCAACTCACATACCTCAGGCAACACATGGAGGTCTTAATACATCCTGGGTATTTTAAAAATATGTTTTTGAATATTTGTGGTTGAACTGGATTGAATTGTAAAGTAGGGTTTATGTGCTTTAAGCTCTGGGTCCCCTGAAGTTAGTTTCACAGAATCATAGAATGCTAGAGAGAGTTTTTAAAATCATCCTATGGATCCTCTCACGGTGCAGATGAGGAAACTGAGGCCTAGCTGGATCTCTGATTTACCAAAGGACAGGCATCCAGAAACAAAACCTGAGACTATTAAGTTCCCTAGGACTCAATTCTGACAATCCTTTTGCATGTTAAGGTATGATATCAATATGTGAATTTTAGAATATCTATTGAGAAAATTGTTGAGGTTTTCAGCAATACATGGAGAACCTACTAGGTCCTGGCACTGAGCTAAATGTTTGGGAGGTGGGGGAATCACCTAGAGCCCCTGGATATCCCATGCCTTATAAGCATGTCATATATATATATATATTTTTTTTTGTAGTTAGTAGGCATGGAACCCAGGGCCTTGAGCAAGCTAGGTAAGCACCCTACCACTGATGTAAATCCCCAGCCCAGGTATGTAAATTAAAAGAGTTATTACTGTCTTTAGAAAAACAGAAAGCATTCCACGAAGATCCACCTTAGCAAGGCTACCTTGGATCAGAGAGCTCCTCCTTCCCTCACTCAGAGCGACTCCACGTCATTACTAAAGGAATTTCCTCTGCAAATGCAAATGTCCTTTTCCGTCTCCTACTTGTTCTCTTCTGTACCTTCTGAAGTAGAAGTTTCAGCTTTAAATCAATGCCTAAGCTGCTCTCTGCTTTCCCTTTTGACCTCCCCAACACCAATCCTAGGGACAGCTGCATGTGTGGCAGCTTTTGCCTTTAATGGGGATGATAAATAGAACTCAAATGGCTCACACTACGAGGTTTGTGATGGGCATCTAAATCCAGAGCACAGACGCTGTCATCCGGCTACCAAGTGAAGGTGCAAAGGGGAGAACAATGATTTTGACTCCTAACCTGGCCCTTGCACCCACCCCTTCCTTTTTAATCTTTTCATATTTTCCATCTTCTAACAAACCAAAGAATGAGGAGCATCTTAAAGTGCATCCAAGATCATACATCTTTAAACTGACCTCTGCCATATGCCTCTTCTCTGCCTCTTATTCTCATTTCATCTTAACTTCTTCAGGAGACACGAATTCTTTCTGCAAAGCTTTACGACTCCACAGGACATTGCAGCCCCGTGCATTATTTAGGAGGTACTGCCTCGCACCACACAAATCACCTTCATAAAGCCCACATCCCCTCCTTGGTGCAGCCCAACGTGTTCCAATAGCTGACCATACTCCAAGCGTGGAACATCACGCAGAGCTTCAGAACTCCAGCCAAGCCTGGGTGGAGAGGGGTGAGCCAGAGATCATCTCAGTCATATTTAAAATTTTCATTTCTTCCATTGGCTTGTGTCTGAATGCTATTTAATATTGGTGAGTGCCAATTTCCTAACCGATGTATCTAGTGGGTACTTAACATGAACCTCCTTCCCTATCAGAGGTGAAATGAGAGTTCAAAGGCAGTAAGAATGATCCTCTCCAGAGACTGGGGGGCAAATGCACCTGGTTCTATTGCTTGGTTATGGGTTCCCCTACCTAAGTGTTTGCCTTCAAGAAGAGAATACAGAAGTGAGAGAGACTTCAGAAAGGATTTGTAGAAAATAGGAGAAACCGGATGATGTCCACAGATAAATAAAGAAGAAACGTCAGATTCCTATACCTGTGTTGCTCAAAGAACATTTTGTAGCCGGGTGTGGTGGTGCACGCCTGTAATCCCAGCATTTGGGAGGCTGAAGCAGGAGGATCACAAGTTCAAAGCCAGCCTCAGGAAGGTCAAGGCGCTAAGCAACTCAGTGAGACCCTGTCTCTAAATAAAATACAAAATAGGGCTGGGGATGTGGCTCAGTGGCCGAGTGCCCCTGAGTTCAATCCCTGGTTTCAAAAAAAAAAAGAAGAAGAAGAAGAAGAAGAAGAACATTTTGTAGATGCAAACTAACAAATATTGCTTGGTTTTTTTGTTTAGGGTTTTTTTTT
>JAJEJO010001946.1:9202-24307 GCA_020662805.1 Glaucomys volans
ATTGTCTCCCATTCTGTAGGCTCATTCTTCATACTTTTAGTTTGATACTATCCCATTTACTGATTCTTTTTTTTTTTTTTTTTTTTTTTTTTTTTTCAGGGGTTTAACTCAGGGGCCCTCGACCCCTTAGCCCTCACCCCCGCCGTGGTTTGTATTTTTTTTATTTAGAGACAGGGTCTCAATGAATTGCTTAGCACTTTTGCTGAGGTTGGCTTTGAACTCAAAATCTTCCTGCCTCAGCCTCCGGAGCAGCTGGGATTACAGGCATGCGACACAGTGTCTGGCCCCATTTATTGATTCTTAATTTTACTTGTGCTTTAAGAGTCTTGTTGAGAAAGTCAGTTCCTACGCCCACATGATGGGAAAGTTGGGTCTACATGTTCTTATTGTAGGCACAGTAAGCCTAATGCTTAGGTCCTTGATCCACTTAGAGTTGAGTTTTGTTCTGGGTGAGAGATAGGTTTTAATTTCTTTCTGATACATATGGATTTCCAGTTTTCTCAGTATCATTTGTTGAAGAGGTTATCTTTTCTGTACCACAAAATTTTAAAATTGTATTCAATCTTGCGATTATAGAAGAATGCATTCCTCTTTTTTGCATTTACTAACAAATTTTTCTGTTAGAATAATGAACTAATTGAGAAAAATGGTGGTGCTTCTAAAACAGCTTCATGTAGGAGAGATAAAAGAGGAGGAAGAGAAGTGCCTACAGAAAGCTCATCTATTTGGTTTGTACTTAACACATCTTTACAAAGTAAACTGCCTACTTTCTCTGTAAGAAGAGAGACCAAGGGGAAATTACCAAGGAAAGAGATTAACAATTTTTCTTTAGAAAATTATTAATGTGTGAATTTAGTGGGATATATTTGTTTTGCTAGAAAAAAGAGGGTGTAAGTTCAGTCATTTACTTTGTTTACATTGTGCATTATGTTGCAACAAATAAGAAATAAATCACAAAGACAAGGCTGTCTTCAGAGAACCTGTAGTCAGAGTTCAGCATCAACATTATTCAACTTCAAATAAAACTAGAAACCTTAAAGGTAATCTTCTAGTAACTACTCTATGGGTTTGAGAATGTGCATTCATAATAGATATAGAAAACAATTTGTCCTTATCTAAGGACTATATGTCTTAGTATCCTACGGGACTGTATTCATTTGAGAGACACAGGATTCTGACAGAGGTTTCAATGAGAGTTCTGTTATGTCATATGACATGATCACATGTTGTAATATCAAGCTTACCAGTGACAAAGTGGTTTCCATTTCGATAGTAGATATCAAGTCATTATCTCAGACAGACAGGTAGAGAGATATTATTATTTTATTATTTGCAAACTTTAAATAATTAACACATAACTGCCTTTATGAAAAAAGGTCTTGTTCCAGCCCCTACCCCCAGAGTACTGCATGGTTGTGTGGTCTGATTGGTTTCCTCAAACTCTCCTGGCAGGGTGCATTCCAACATGCTCAGAACCCATTACTGGTAATTCATTTATCCTCTGGTTAATAAGAGCCTCCTCTACGACTGCTATTCATTTCTATCTGAGACTGAAAATGGATGCAGAATTTCTTAAATTCATCTTAGCCAAATGCTTCATAGAATTATATGGAAAATAACTCCTTTGAGAGAAGATTTTGAAAGAACTTTTAAGATTTGTAGCATAGAATAAAGCTATATCCGATTTTCCAATTATTAATTTTATTTCTCATACATGTTTTCTTGAAAATAATTCTGTGATTTATATATTCAAGAGTAGGGTTTTCAGATAACTAACCCCTTCCTGAACTTGCATGTTACTTTATCAATGAAGTACTTAACTTGCTAAATAGTAAGCTACCCAAGAACGTTTCTCTGGTTAGGAGTTTCCAGTCTGATTGATATTAGTTTCCTGAATATACTGATGTTGTTTTTCTGAATACCAATTGTCCTCCCAGCCACTTATCAGAAGCCTACAAAGAGCTGATGTGCTGTGAAGCATTAATGTATTACTGAGAGCAGTTCTGTTATTGTGATTAGATATTTCATGGTCAATTTCTTAGCTGCAATTCACATAGAAGAGTCAGCATACATTAAACAGAGTTCAGCTTTCCTGACAATTATCAAAAAACCTTTCCATTCCTTTGGTACAGCAGATATGCAGCAATGCAGCATACTATTAATTTATGAACAAAAATCAAAGCAATAATTGAAATGTTTGTATATTTTGCAAAGCTTTCTCTGAGCACAGAGAAACTTATTCAGAAGCTTCTCTTACCTTCTAGAGAATTCTTATTAACCTTTGAAGGTTTACTATTCACCATAGTACCATGCTAAAGTGTGGATTCTGATTCCAAGGGTCTGGAGTGGATTTCAGATTCTGCCTTTTTTAATACATGATTCTTTATCTTTAATTGATATATAACAATTGTGCATCCTTATGGCTGAGATTCTGCATTTCTAATGAGTTTCCAGGTAACACTGATGGTGCTGGCATAAGGACCACCTTTTGAGAAATAGGAGTCTGAAAGAAAAGAATGAGGTTTTTCTCTTGTTTCTAGGGTACAGTCCATGACTTTTTCTACCATAATGTTGGAAATCATTGAGCTTAAAGAACCTGAGCACCAAAATGTGACTGAATGGAACTGAGCCTATTTCCAGCTGAAAAAATTAATCTAGCCATGAATATCTCATACTCCTTCTTCTGTCGACTTGAGACCAGATTTGAAGAATAGGGTCTTATTTAAATGACTGAGGTTGGACCCACCTCTGGGGTGTGCAGAGGGTTCCCACTATTTCCCTGTAGTGCTATGACAGCTAAACCAGACTGAGGCTGAGGTGTGCAGAGAAATAGCAATAGTATCTATGAACATCTATGTTAGCACTGTTTAGAGTGAAGGGAAGAGGTGCTGGAAATATTTGCTAAAGTGTCTCATTCACAATTCAATCATTAATCTCAAATTTTACAAATGATTTTGAAGTGCCACCCATCAGAATACTGAATTATGCCCTTGGGAAGATACCAAGGAGTAGAACCTTGGAATTCTACCTTTGACAAACTCACAATCTGGGAAAATATGATTTTCACATTCAAAATGGTACTAGGTTGTAGCTGCATAGGGAGAATAGCTTCCAATGCTTTGTGGCACAGTAGGAAAGCTGTGGTGGACAACAGTTTATTATTTCAGAATGGCTAGTGGGGAAAAATTTGAATGTTTCCAACACGAAGAAGTTATAAATGTCTGAGGCGATAGATATGTCAATTACTCCAATCTAATCATTGCACATTATGTACCTGTATTAGAATGTTACACTGTACCCATAAACATGTATAATTACTATATGTCAATGAAAAACTACATAAATAAACAAAATGTTACTACTGTGATACAGTTTACACTAAATGCCAAATTAGAGATAGTGTTAAATTTATGGCTAACACATTTTGAATAGATACTTAGGGGCAGGAATCCTACAGGAATTCCATAGCACATTTCTGTTGCTATTCTTCAAGATGATTATTGATTTATTTTCTTCCTCAAATGTCCAGAAGCCCCTTTTCTCATTCTCAGTTGTATCCTTCCTCATTTTTCATTGATAAAAAATCAGAAAAGAACCACATCACTTCCTTTCACCAAATCAACTCCAACTTTAACTCCCTGCACCAACAGTCTCCCCTTTCCCCTTTTTGAATGTTCCTGCTCTGCCCATGTCCACCCTCTGCACTTTTTTCACTTGCTTGAGTCTGCTCAAGGATCTTGCTTTTGCAATTTCCCCTCTCTTCTTTGCAAGACCAATTTATTTTATTCAATATGAACCTTTACCATTAACTCATAAAGGTGCCTTAATACTATCTCGAATTTTAAATAAAAGGAGAAAGCCAAATTTCATTGAGACTACTTCTTCTGGTCACTGCCTCATTTTTTCAGCTCACTTTCAATACAATCTTTCATTTTTAAAATCTCTTCTAATTAGTTATACATGACAGTAGAATGCATTTTGACACATTGTACACAAAGGGAGCATAATTTCTCATTCCTCTGGCTGTACATGGTGCTGAGACACACCAGTAGTGTAATCATACGTGTATATAGGGTAATAATGCCTGTCTCATTCTACCGTCCTTCCCATCCCCAAAGCAAGTTATTCCTTTTTCACTTTCTCCTCATCTGTATCTGTGAGTGGGACTCCTCTCTTCTAGGTCCTGTGAGTGAATTCCATTTCTTCTCTGTACATCAAATCTGTTGGTCCATTTTCTCACATTGGAGCTACCTGTAGCATCAGGCATGGTGACATGGTGACAATCTCTCTTTAGGAAGGCCCTTCTCTTGATTCTGCACTCTCTTGGTTTCCCTTACATCTCACTCAAAATTCCTTCCTGGATCCAGGTTTTGAAGCTCCCAGGGCTCAAGTTTTGGCCTCTTTCTCTTTTCTATTACTCTATTTATACCTACCTGTCCACAGGGATCTCATTCAGTTCTCTGACTTTAAATCAACTTAAAGGGAATTGTAGGGAGTTTTGAGAAAAGTGCTGAGATACGATATTGCAGAGAACAAGCAATGAACTTCCATAGCCATTCTCTAGGGAAGCCTGGAGACAAAAGTGCCAGAGTTGGTTTAGCAGACTTTATCATGAATATAGATGAACGAGGCAGAAGTTGGTTTGGGGAGAAGCACAGAGATTGTGGTGCACCCAACCTCGTTTGTGCAGATTCAGGATTATATGTGAACTATATACACTTGGTGCTTATACAAGGCTGGGGAAACAAACTGTATTGGGGTTCAGAGAAGGACGTGATAGCATCTGGTTATAGGATTAGGACTGACTCAATAGCACTAAAGATAGGCTACCTTTTGTTATGGAATTAAACAGGAGTGGTCTTGAGAGAAAGAAATGATATCAGCAGTATCAATAGGTATTGCCACTTTGGACATTTGGTGTGGTGGAGACCTAAATACACTTGATTCTGCACTTGTCCTATAACTAATCTACTTGTTAAGTCTACTCTTCCAAGGGCGTGCATGCCTGCAGATCCTGAAATTATCTCAGTAACCTAGATAATGGCCAATGTGGCTATAGAAGATTTTGAAGGGTAGATTTGTCATGTGTTAATGATCCATATAATAATCTGTCTCTAGCTTTGTGTGCTTCTCTGTGTTTCTAGTTTCCAAATACTGATCCCTGCCCCTACTTTTGATTTACAGGATATAAGTTTCAGGATGTGGAATAACTGGTACATGACCAATAATTCATAGGAAGAATGGAGAAAATAGTTCTTTAAAAATTAAAAACAAGACGAAAAATTTTATTAGTGAGAAATATAGTGGAGTAAGTTTTTATTAAAAAGTCAATCTTCCCCCTACCATAACAGCTTGGTAAGAATGTTTCTAAGGAATTTGCAGGCCTTGTTAGGAAGGGTCAATCATTCACCCTTTTTGTGGCAGGGTTTTTGAGCAGAAGTTGAACACTTCAGGAACACTCATATTTGGAGGAATTCAATTTCCAAAACTTCACATATTTCCATAAAACAGAACAGGAATTAGATTACTATGGGTTGTCCATCGGTTATAAAACATTAAGGTGTTCAGCCTTATCAAATCTATTGGTGATTCCTTCTGGAATGAATAAAGAATTACCATAAGTACATTTCCATGCCTTTCTATGATGCTGTTTATAATATCTCACCTTACAGGAAAATTGACCCTTACGTTTTCCTGTGTGTTCTTTCTCTTCATTTCCCCATATGGGCTTCCACTCTCTTGTGCAGGATGGGGGTACTTTAATTATAGGCCCTCTGATGCTGGGGCCATCCAGTCCACCCTTAACAGCACTCTTTGTTTTGCACAATTTGCACCATCATTTTGCATCTTGACTCTCTCTAATAAATTAATGGCAAAAGGCAGCACTCCCCTGACCCAGAAAAATACGGCCTAGAAGTCATCTAGTAGTGGCTTCAAAGGACTGAGGATCCCTCATGATGGAACAAGAATTGCAGATAAACAGAACATTTTCTGGCTGGTTTTCCATTCATTGCTTGGTTTCATCATCATCATCACTTTTTTTCCCCTGGTGGAGAAAACTGCAGGGGAAAGAGCTTTCCATTTTTCACTAAGCAGTAATCGGCTTAGTGTCTTCCAGCTGGAGTTTTCTGGTGGGTGGGCAAATGGCAGAAGCTACCTGGTGCAGCAGGCTTTGCAGAGCTGGGTGGCTCGACTGCATGTGCATCCTGCTGCTCAGGTGCTGTGCTTCTTCCACAGCTTGCTCTTTCTTCATCTAGAATATCTCCAGGAGCTCTTTGAGCAACCTCAGGGGTGTTGTTCAAAGACTCTAGGCAATGAAAGGGGTGAAAATATCTTTGTTTAAATACTGACCTTTATGAATTAGAGGAAAATGTTTGTTTTATGTCTGGTTGTCTGCAATTAGCTTTTGTTATCTAAAATTTTTGTCCCTGGGGTTGTAAACTTGACATCACATTTTTTTCCAGAAACAAGCAAACAAAAAAACTGAATTCACACTTTTAAAGAGGAACCTGACAATTGTTGTGCACAAATGAAAACAAAATTTATGTAAAAAAAGGAAAAAAAAACACTTCAAAGAAGCAAAAAAAAAAAAAAAAAAAAAAAAACCCAAAACACCAAAAAACTCAACTTGCAAACAATTATAAGTGGGAGAGTATAGTTTAGAGTAATCATAATGAGATTAGCTAACTATTGTGTATTTTGAAATATCAATTTACCATTGCTAATTACTATCATTTTACAATATGAACATGAGATTAATTGGGATTTCTGAATTCTCTAATGAGGCCCTTTGAAGCAAAATTTACATCAGTGACACGATTTCCTTTTGTGTAGAATATTGGTATAATTAATTCAATTCTCTGTGTATGAAGAAAGTCCTGACTACAGATGGAAGTTTCATCCATGAAAATATGCTCAGGAAAATGCTCCCTTGGAGATAGTGATGATATATAAATACACTATTAGTCTAAAGATAGGGAACTTTGAGATTGAGACTTTCTTTTTAGTTTGTTTGTTTTTGAGGTACAGGGAACATGAATTTTCATTTCTGGATTGTCCAGAGTTATGTATTTTAAAATATAGTTTGTTTGTGTGTGTGAGTGTGTGTTTTGAGGTTTTGTGTATGAAACCCAAGGCCTCAGCCATGGTAGGCAAATGTTCTACGACTGAGCCACACTCCCCAGCCATGTCATTATCTTTACTATTACAAATTCCATCTTTTGATGGCATAAACTCTAGTCCATTTCAAACTATTGTGAATGAAGTGACTAGGAAAATTCTAACATCAGCTATTGCTATATATGACTTTCATGTGGGTGTGTGTGTGTGTGTGTGCACGCACATGTGCACATAAATGATTTCTATTGTTTATGGAAACAGTATAATGTGGGGTGGAAGGGTGGCAAGAATGAAGGATAGATAGCACAGAGGGAAGGGAGGGGTGGAGTCGGGGTGGGGGGTAAGAATAATAACAGAATGTGTGACAGACATCATTGCCCTGTGTACATGTATGAATGCACAGATGGTGTGACTCTACTTTGTGTACAACCAGAGAAATAATAGCTGTACTCCATTTGTGTTCAATGAATCAAAATTAAATTTAAAAAAAATAAAAAATAAAAGGAAAATTTCTCTTCCCTGGAATTCATTATTAGGCACTGGTACAGAATATTTTGAAGACTGCCGCATTATAGATTGGGAAATGAATATTGTAAATAAATTAATACCCATTGGAATGGGAAATTTGGCCTTCTAACCAATTCTCATCCTATTTCTGAAACTAAACTACAAGATCGAGTAGAATCCATCACGTGTGTTTTCTTATTGCCATTGAGAATCACTTCCGGCCTGTGGCACTTTGATTAGAGAGCCTTATTATTTATCTTCTTTCTGAACTTGAAGCAGGTGCCTTGTGCCCATGGACTGTGGGCATTTTTCCGCTCTCTGCAGACAAGGCAGTTGTCACTCAGGAATTTTCTTCTGCATTTTCCAAAATCCCAGTGTGTCTTCTGTTAAAATCTGTCACTGATTACTACCACTAAAAGATGATAATATAAGGAAACATTTAAGAGAATACAAGAGAACAGAGGGAAACTTCCTGTCTTAGTCTGTTTAGACTCTGTAGCAAAATGCCATGGTCTGGGTAGCTTGTAAACAACAGAAACTTATTTCTCACCATTCCAGAAGTCTAAGATCATGACATTGGCAGATTTGGTGTCAGGAAAGGTCCTACTTCTTGGTTCACAAATGGCTCCTTCCCACTGTGTCCTCACATGGTAGAAGGAAAAAAAAGCTTTGTGGAGTCTTTTTTATACGGGGCTCTCATTCTAATTTCCTTTTTTAAAGGCACCACCTCTCACTACCATCATTTTGGGATTAGGATTAAGACACATGGATTTTGGAGGGACACAAATATCCTGACCACAGCACTTTCCTAAGAAGATGTAAGTCTATTCATGTGTGCTGTCTAGAGGGAAGTACCTATGGTCACCACTTGAGGGAAGGGAAAACCCTTCTCCACAAACCACAGGTTTCTTTCCACTTTGTGATTTTTATCTCAAACTGTAAAAATCAATCTTTTTATTACTGCATCTTTAGAATCTCTTCATGTGCGTACATGTTCCATATTACTCATTCAGCTTGGTGTATGTTTAAAGTATTTATTTTCAGTTGTTTCATTTTTTGGTTTTGTTATTTTATTTGATCATTCATTTATTTGTTTTTTTATCCTTCTGATACAACCTGAACCCTCTGGCAATGCCCACAATGCCTAAGGGCTCTGCAGAGGTGTGTGTGTGTGGCCTGGTTTGTTTGCTCCTTCCTTCATGTCCAGTTCTCCTGGTTTAGCCAGTATCACCAACCCACAGATAAAATATAATCTGCTGATTGTCCCTTGTCTGGTCAGCTTCTGAGCTTTTGCTTCTCTAAGCTAAGGCTCCTACCTAAAACAACATCCCAGGTATATCAATCCCATTCTCCCACTCTTTCTTCTTTCTGCTCTCTCTTTCTTCTCCCTTTCTTCCCTACATGTCCATCATACTCTCCTAACACCATTTGCAGCAGCCAGTCCATTCTTGTTTGGTTAATCAAAATGAGCAACTCCACTCACTTGCCTACCTCTTTCCCTCCCTTTCTTGAAAGGCAATTGTACAGACATTTGAGCACGAGTCTTTGCTGTCATGTCCTTGCTCCTTCACAGCTCTGTCCTTTACCTCCCAGCTGTTCCTGGAAAACCTCCACCAGCAGCTGCCTCTTCAATTCTCTGAGGAGGACAGCCACTACTTTCCTTGGACAAGATTTGCAGAAAAGAAAGCACTTTTCTATATACTTGAATTTCTGGGTCTGTGTTTTCAGGTATGTTGAGCATATATCCCTAAATCCATTCAGTATTATTTGCTATTTCAGAGGAGAGAGAGTCCCCACTCCTAAGTAAATAATGAGAACTCCTTTATTTCTTGCAGTAGTTGTACTCACTCAGATGTTAAGGAAGAGAGAAAGGAAGGTAACTGTGAGTGACATGTGCCTCTTTTAAGGACTCAATATATTGCCATCTCAATATATTCTTATCTTTGGACTAGCTAAGTGCAGGACTGATGGAGTTTCTGTAAGGTGGACTCCTGCCAGTGTGCCCTGGCTGGCTGTAATTCTGGACTAGCTGCCTCTCATCATGTGGCTGAGGTTGGAGGGCTCGGTGGCAGAGTGTGGCAGCTGTGGTCAAAGAGCAGCTGCATTTTTGGCACCTTTATTCCCAAAGGGCCATGGGCATGACTTCAGCAGGCATTGTCCCACTACTCATTATCCCTCTTTGTTATCTACAGGGTTCCTTTCTACTGTGGGCCACCCTGTGGGGCTGCTGACAGGTTAGAAATAATTTATACCAGGGTCTTGTGCCATGACCACCATTATTATTATTAATAATTATTACTGTGGTTCTAGTTGTGTTTCACTACACAATGCATTTTCTATTGCAAGAATCCTGGAATTGAGAGAGAAGTCAGGATGACAGATGTATACATGAAACCCTCTCAAGAACACAAGAATACTGGGATGGTAGTGACTGTAAGGATTAGGAAGTTCAGACTCTGCTGTGAAATGAAGTTATCAAAAATGACACAAAAGAAAGTCATATGAAAACTGAGAGGAAGAAGGTCATAAATACTTTTACTTTCACATTTTCCAGATATTCTGAAATAATAATGTCCATAACAAACTTGCCAAAATAGGACTAGTCCCTCCCTGCTTTTCCAGCCATTTTTCAAAAGCAGAAATTGAGGTCAGAGAGGTTGGGTAGCTTGCTTGGTCATGCAGTTATTGGGTCACAGAGTGGGATCTGGAGCCATGAATTTTGGGCTCAACAGCCCTTGCTCCTACCCTGCCTGTCACAGCCTCCCTGTATCTGAGACAAGGAATCCTTGAACTAACCTGCTTCGCCTCTGCAGCTGCGGGCTCCCTGCCTCCCTCAGGGCAACCACTGCAGAAACAGGTCGAGATGGAGCACTTCCCATTGGTGGGGGAAAATGTTGGGTCTTATTTTTATTATGTTTCCTGAAAATAAGGGTAGGAATTTATTCTCTGATACTGTGAAATGTACAATCCTTCAGGGCCATTTAACCTAACTCCTAATTAAAGAGTTTTGTAAATCAACTGTCTTAGAGGTTCACTACTCAAAGACCTTTCCGACTTCAACCCCAGGAAAACATTCAGTTCTCTGCCCAGAATTTAAAGGAGAAAACAATTTAAAGTTTGTGTTAACAGCCGTGAGAAATTATTAAGTCAGGTTGTTCTTACTTATGTGATACTCTGCAAGCCACCCAGACACCAGCCCATGCACCGAGTCCTCCCCCTCCTCCCCCTACAACCATGCCAGCCCTACTGGCTGCATTTCAGCATTTACCACAAGGGGCGCTGTGCTTGTCTTGTCAGCGTTCACCAGGACATTGGCATTGAATTACAATTTTATCGGAAGCCTAATCTGTGTCAAGCATTGTGATAGGTCCATGATTAAAATATCCATAAGACATTGCACATACCCCTATGTGACATAAAACTTAAACTTTCATACCAGCTAGGCGAGCTTAATGTGCAGATGGTAACAGAGGAAGGGCTGGGATGCTGGGAAATCAGAGGAGGAGAGAAATCTCCAACTGGGGAGGTGGCCCTTGAACTGGGATTTGAGGACACGAGGTTAGGTTCGCACTGGAGGAAGCAGAATTGTTTTGCAGATATGAAGGTACAGAAACCTGTGGGAGCTAAAATAAATTTGGAACAGATGGAGTGAAAAATGCCTGTGGGGGAATTCACAAAGAAAAGTAGAGAATTCAATAAAGGCCACTACGTGAGGGACTCTGAGTAGCTCGTTAAATTTTGGGGCGTCTCTTTTGAAAGCTTCTAGGAACCACTGAAGTGTTATAAATAAAGGATTGAGCAGATCAGATTTTCATATTAGGAAAATTATTCTTCCACCAGGATGCTGTGCTCCTGGAAATGAGAAGTTATAAAGAGATTTTTCCATGGTTCTGGATTAAGCAATGGCTGAATGGTGGCATGCTCAGCAAAGGAAGACGTGTCAGAGAAGGAAAGGGTAGTGGCAGGGATTGCAAAGTCATCCTCTGCCATGTTAAGACATCACAGAGGGAAACCGAGGAACAAGTATTCAGGTAGAGACCCTGGTGTGGAAGTGAGAAAAGATGTGTTTCTGGGGATGTGGATTTGAAGAGAGTTCTTGGGAGTGTGGTTGAGAATTTCCAATGCTCCAGGAAGTTCTAGTAAAGATGGTTCCCAGAGTTTGAATTGGCAAAGAGAGGTCATTAGAGACCACAGAGACAGTGGTTCCTTTGGAAGTTGAGGGCCCCTCCTTTTGGGGAGCAAATGGAAAGTTTGGAAGTGGAGACAGTAAGAATAGGGTTGTTTTTCTAGAAGCTTGACTTTTAAGAGAAATCCAGGACAGGAGCTGGAGAAGAGTTGTTTTTCCTCCTAATATTGCAGAGAGGCTTCAGGCTTGTTTACATGATGGAGAGATTCAGCAGTGATGAAAGAGTAAAAACATGAAAGAAAGACCTGGTTTCTAGAAGATGAGGGTCTTAGATGGAAAGTGCATGTTTCTCTGAGTCTTGCTGAAGAGTGCTTTTGGAAAGAGAGTAAGTAGGCTGAGGAAATTCATAAATGGTAGCCTTTACTTCTTCTTTGAAATAACAAGCAAAATCTATGGAGCTTGGGGTGAGGAGGGCGGGCTTGGGACTTGAGGAGAGTAATGGAGAAGGAAGTACTGGGCCAGAGGTGCATGGTATTCTGGATGCACACTCCATCAGAGCTTCAGAAAAACAGGTTTTGGTGACTTGTGGAATGTACTTGAAAAATCTATAAATACTTTTTTTCTTTATAGGGTCAGATCTCCTGTCAGCCTTTAAGAACCAAAGCTTCATTATTACATGATTATGAAGAGCTGCTTTTAATGAAGAGTCTCAGTTCTACAGCACTAATTAGGTTAAATCCCATTATAATTGTCTGCTCTCTGGCTTACACCTCATTTTCCTGTAGAACATCATTTGTATTCAATTGGAAGAGAGGGTACCATCCTACGGAATGTTTTCATAGTTCAGACAAGCTCCTGCCCAAACAATTGTCTAGTGTAATTGTGTTAGAATTATTAGTATGTACCTTTCAAAAATACAGAATGAATCAAACTTTCAAGTACAGGTTCATATGTAAACTTCATAAACTCAAATGCCAAATGAAAAGGAGTGAATTTGAAGTACATTGATTTATTTTATACTCTAAAACAGTATATGCCACCACACAATTGCTAAGTCCATCACAGTCCAACACTTGGACATTTTTTTTAACTCACTGATGATGGATTTATATTGGACTATTTGTTCTTTTTAAATTCCCTCATAATCAACAGAAAAAAATCTATTAATATACTTATTTTAGGTAGGTTTTTTTCATAACAATGACATCTAACATTGTTCTTGGTGAGTTTACTAGTGTAGTTGGCCTTCTATCACCATGGGTTCTGCATCCATGAATTCAATCAACTACAGAATTAAAATATTTGAAAAAAAATTGCATCTGTACTGATCATATAAAGGCTTTCTTGTTACCACTATTCCGTAAAAATATAGTTTGACAATTATTTACATAGTCTTCACTATATTAGGTACTATAAGTAATCTAGAAATGATTTAAAGGACATGGGACAATGTGCATAGATCACATGCAAATGTTGCACCTTTTATACGAGGGACTTGACCATAGATTTTGGTATCTGGAAGTTGGGTGGCAGTAATTAATCCCACAAGGATACTGCAGAATGACTGTATTATCTCACTGAATCCTGCCAGCAACCATATAAGGTAAGTACTCTTATGGATGTAAGACTATGAGGGTAAGAATATTTTCACTGAGTTTGCTGCCATCTTCCTACTGCCTGGCACACAATTGGCATAGAAAATCTATTTGTTCAATTGGTAAACTCCATTTCACAGATGAGGAAATGCAACCTGAGGGATTCCAAATAACCTACTTGATTCCCTAGAGCTGATTAGATGAGCAAGTAGAAGAAAATCACCTAACATAGGGTAATGGTGAGGGTGAAATGCATTCATGCATGTGAAGTGCTCAGTCAGAAGCTGGCCCAAAGTGACCCTGTCCAGACGATTTGTCTGCATTAATTACTGGAATTATCTCTTCACTTTGGTGCCACCCCTCCCAGCAGGCAAGGGTCAATTCATTTCTCTACTGATCGCCCCTGAGACAGTGTCTTATATATATCATGTAGTGCAAAGTCACGTTGGGAGGGATCTATTTCCAGACAGATATTTTTGAAAGTCTAATGAATTATTTGTTTCAAGAAAAATAAAATGAATTGAAGCCATGTATTAGATATTCATTTAAAAATCAGACTGCTATACTCCAGGCTCATGCTAAGGATGCAAAATAAAATGTGGAAGAAGAACAAAGAGATATGCTTGTCCTCAAAAAGGTTGCCATCTGGGGAGGGGCACAGACAACAATATATGACTCCTTTTCTTATAATAGGAATAGAAATTTGTTTATATCCATGACTTATGCATGAGAGATTGATAAAAATTTTCAATAAAATGGAACATAAACTTAACTGTGACTAAAGGCATGTGTTATGCTAAGACATTTGTAACGCAACATATGTATAGATTAGGGGTAAATAATACTGAGAGGAAAGGAAAGCTCCTTATTAATATTTGGTAAGGAGTAACAAAACAGGCTAGAAGAATTCCTTAAAATGATTTAACATTGCAAAATAAGAAAAACATTATACAACTCAAAAAATGAAACATTTAGATTGGAAATGAAAACAAAACTGGTAATGATCAAGCTGGTGAGATAATAGTACAATTCATCCAGAGACATTCTAATTTCAAATACAGGTGATGACAAAATGTGCAAAATTTGCCATGCAAACCACAAATTAGCACAGCAGGAAAACGTAAGACATCAATGATGTATTCTGTTGTGCAGCAACATATAGGAGAACTTAATTCAGCATTGAAATAATGACATTTTAGCACTTGGCTGGCCTAAGTGTAGATATGAGCTGGTTTTTCCTCTTCAGTCTTCATCTCATGTGATGCTTCCCCAAATGGATGTGTGAGATAGACTTAGAGCTTTCATCAAGCCCCTAGATGTTCATGGGGACCTTCAGTGGCCCAGCTGTGAGGGGGGTGGTAATGATCTAAGCCACAGTGAAGGGAACCATAACTAGCATTCATAGCTATCCCGCAGTGTTTCAGAGGCCATGAAGCTTTGACAATATGAATAGGATAATATGAATTCTGGTTTTTGAGTGCCCTGGAAGTGTTGCATGCAAAATCTTGTTTAATCCTTAACACAACCTATGGAGTATATGCTACTGTTGTTAAGGGTGAGGAGAATGTGTCTCTGGGATTTAGGAACTTGCCCAAGTGCACATGGCTGGTAAAGGGTAGAATCAAGAATGAGCTTGCTGCCTCCAGTCTCCTTTCTGTTCCCTGTCATGCTGCCTTCTATTGCATTGGCTTTTCCTTTAAACCACCATGAAACCAGCAACCAAAGGATGATGCAGGATGCCATCCTTTCTAGTCCTCT
>JAJEJO010001946.1:29307-78622 GCA_020662805.1 Glaucomys volans
CAATGAGGAAAATGACTAAAGGGCATCTCTGGAACTGGCAAGGTGATGCCCATCAGTGACTTAAGGGTATAAAATGTAAAAAAAAAAATTATCTGAAAAGAGATCATGGAAATTCCCTATTTGCAACATGGTGGGGGGAGTATCTAGAAAGTTCTTTCAGCATACTGAGCCATGAAGGTACCTATACCCATCATTCTAGGGGCCCCAGGTAGTATATGAGCTGACAGCAGACTTTAGTGTCATCCAAATGGTGCTGGTTCTGTAGGAATGCACAGTGCTTGAGTTAAGGAGTCATGGACACTTCTGCTGAGATTTCAAAGGCAGTCCCTGGAAGTCAGGCAAGATGTAACAGGGTCAGAATCCCTGTGAATTGCTCCTGAGCGGGTGATGTGTGAAGCTATAAAGGTGAAACTGAAGCTGGAAGAGAGAATTGAGGAATTAAGTAATGTGCTGTGTTTGCTGAATAAAGCTGCTGGCTGTGGGTGAAGATAGGTAAAAGAGAAGCCACCTGTGTTGCAAGCAAGGCCAAAGGGGCAGGACTGCCCATGCCCTTTGGAGAGCACATTTCCATCTGTCCCACATGCTATATGTTTGGTTAGGGGACCTGTTTTCTCAGCTGGATTTTGGTCTCTTCCCTTCTTTATATGTCCCTATTTTTCCCTTTTGGAATGGGAATGTTTATACTGTGCCATTGTATATTGGTTATATGTAACTTGCTTTTAGCTTTCACAGGTGCTCACAATCAACAATTTGCCTTGAATCTCAGATGATATATTAGACATGGGCTTTTGGGCAATGCTGAAATTGTTAAGACTGTGGGTCTTAGAGATGGACTAAAGCATTTTGCATTGTTATATGGACATGAGTTTTTGAGGCCCAGGGGTTGAATTCTGTGGTTTGGATATGAGGTGTCCTCCAAAAGTTTCTGTTAATGCAAATAAGCTTTTCCTACTCTAAGCTTTTCTTTTCAGGTATTTTAGCCACAGTAATGAAAATGTGGACTAAAACAATTCTATTATGTGCATTTTGTAGATGATAACACTGAGCCCTGCTAAATGACTTGCACAAGAGCCAACAGATGAGGTTGGGAACTCGTAAAGTCCTTAACTTTAGATGTGATGCCACACATCACACAGGGTGCCCTCCTTCACCTTGGTAAGTACTACAGAAGTTGACCTCAAGTAGGGTACCAGCACCAATGTCTAGACTGGTTCAAAAACAACCAGTGGTGCCCATGATGCTTTCTCATCTCTGCTCCATAGGTCATGATGTTTTTGGAGAAAAATTCGTCTATGAACTCTTCATTGATTTGAATCTAACCTCCTCACTCATAGGAATTATGCAGCACAGCATGAAATAAATTTATGTCAGGAACAAACAAATCCCTCTTTGTTCCTACCACCTTTTCTCCATGGAAATCACTGGCTATTGAGTGGCTTTGAAGGGTGTATCTGAGATCTTTTATTATAGGAACACTGGTACCTCTTCTGCCTGTTATGGTACAGGAAACAATTTCTGGCTGCTTTTCCTCTGCGGTGGGTGGTGAGCTCTGTATAGAGAATAATCTCAAGGGCTACCAAGCCTAAACAGTGGTTTCCTCAAAAATAAAGCATACTCCAAATTCAAAACTCATCATCTATGGATATTACACAAGTTATTTAACTTTTCAGTACCTTGGTTTTCTTAATCATAGTACTCTTTCCTTTTTTAATTATGTTGTGTTATTCCATGTAAAGTAAGTACAATATTTGACATTACTGTAGTAATAGGTCAGTAATCACTACCTGTCTTTGCTGCTCTGAACTTCCTCTGTGAATAATAAGAACAATGAGTAAACAGTGGTTGTAGCTCAAAAAGAGATCTACAGAAATAGACTGGGGGAGGAAATGACAATTTCCAATTTTCTATACATTCAACCTTCTTTTGAAAAGTACTCTTAGGAGCTTTTCCAATTCCATAGGCAAACTGAAGTGCTTACTTTCTGCAATTTACTTACTTTCAGAGTAATGATTACCTCACAAGTCGATGAGGCAGGAACTATTCTTGGGCCCATTTTCACAGGAGGAAACTGAGGTTTGATGTGACTCCTTCCTGGGCCACTGGTAAGTGATAAAGAAAGAATTCAAAGAAAACAAAAATGCAATTACCGGTTTTCTGTAATTAAATGTGGCACTGTCCTTACACAGATTTTGATTCAGAAAAATCAGAGCGGGAGTTTTTCATATGACCTCAAGAAAACCCTAGTTTCTTGATCTATTAAATGTAGACAAGGATGCTCATTTCTTGGGACTCTTCTGAGAATTAAAAGATATAGAACACTGACTTAGAATTTTCACTCCAGTGTGTAATAAGGTTGGAAGTCATCATTGTCCTAACAAGTAACCTGGTCAACCAACCAAAAATCAATAACTCTTGTTAGGTCACAAAATAAATGAGGTCAGAGGGTTCCCTCAACTGCTAGCCCTAAAACTGGAGACCCAGGCAGATACAGAAAATCAAGACTTACTGGAGCAGAACCCATGAGTGGAAGCATGTACAGAAACCAGAACTACAGTGTGAAAACCTGAACTCCAATTGACGTATTGCTAGAGGCTCAATCTGGAGCAGTCTGAGAATTTAAAACTACTAGAAACTATTGGGAATCTCCATGTTTTTGTGAGTTTAAGTCCATGAGACCTACCATGATCTTGTATTAGGTAAATTAGTTAGCCATGACCAGGTGAGGAAGAGAAAGGATGATAAAGGGAAGACATTAGGCATTTGTGTTAAGAGAAATCCAAGAGTCATAAAACTGAAATCCCAAGGAAACTTATCAGAACAGGTAAGCATTTGGAATTTGCGAACTAGAATGTCTAACCTTCCACAGGCTGTAGATAACTATGATCCCCTAAAGGGATTTTTACTTAAAACCATGGAGACACTTACCAAGGTAGACAAGCTTCTGAAGGTGGGGCCTAGTATGTCAGAATTTCCCCCAGCAATAATTAATTATAATCCTTTGAGGAAACTACTGTTTCTAAACATGAAATGTATCCAGATTGTCAGAGCCCTCCCTTGTCACTGAATCCATGTCACAGCTGCCTGAACCATACTTCATGACCAGGACATCAAGGCATTATAAGGAAAGTTTGCTAAGGGCTATCCAAAGGGCGATGAACTGATTCAGGGAATATGAGGAATTGAGGCAAGGACAAGGGGACATGAAAATCCTTAAAAACTTCAATTCTTAGAAGGACACAATGACTTCAAAGCAGCCCAGTCAGTCTAGTCTTCAAGGCTGTAGCTCCTTTCTTTCCCTTTTTCTGATAAACTTCTTCTGGATACTCTGAGCAACTCATCTGAAATTCTTTCAGCTTGAAAGAAGGACCAGTGAGTAAAGACCTCTGTGGTCACTTCAGCTCCACAGACAGCCTTGCTTTGTGGAGTAAATATTGAAGAAAACCCCATGTTTCTTGCAAGGAAAGGAGAAAGGAATTACTTTAAAATATGACAAAGCATTCTATTTTTCATAACAAAGCCTGACTTCAGGAGAAACACTCTTTTACCAGTTTAACCTTCTGCGTTTCATCAAGCCTAACCTACATGGGGGAAGGGAAATATCATATTCTAGCCAACTCTAGTCTTCTATTTGAGGGAGGAAATATTGAATTTCAGTCTTGTCACCAAAGTAGGGAAGGAGGAGACTGAGAAGCATTTGTGAATTTCGTGGCCAGGGGTGTAGAGTGCTTTTCCTCCTCCACACACTAATGCCATGTTATTAAAGGCCTTCCACCTACAGCTCCTTTTGCCCAGCATATCATCGTTAAAATCACAAATGTCAAAGAAAAGTGTGGAGGACAAAATAGAAGCAAAGCACAGGAGGAACAAATAGAAAACAGTAACATATATGCTAGATGTTTGACTATATCAGCAATTGCTTTAAATGTCCATCATCTAAATGTATCAGTTAAAAGATCATTGGACTAGACTGAAAAAAGGAAAGATCCAACTTTATACTGTCTGTAAGAAACACTTAAAAGATGAAGTATTAAATGTGAAGATACAGATATACCATGCTAACTCTAATCAAAAGAAAGTAGAAAAAGGTATTAATCTAAGACATAATAGAATTGAGAGCAAGGGAAATAATTAGGGGGAATTATGGAACACTACATAATAATGAAGGGGTTAATCCTCCAAGAAGACATCACAGCCCTTACGTATAACAACATGTATGGACCTGACAAAAGTTATCAAAAGCATGAGGCAAAAGCTAGTAGAACTGCAAGGAGAAATAGATGGATCCACCATTATAAGTGGAAACTCCAATACTCCTCTAGACAAAACCAGCAGGCAGAAAGTAAGGACCCAGTTGAGCTCAACAACACCATCAAACAACTAGATACAATGGATATCTACAGACTATCGAAAAATAGCAGAATATCTCTTCTCGAGCATGCAAGATAGACCATCATCTGGGTCAATACACCTTAAAAATTCTGAAAGAATAGGAAACAGAGTGGCTGGTCTCAGAGCACAAAGGGATTAAAATGGAAAACAATTACATAAAGATAGTGGGAAACTCCCCCAATACTTGGAGATTAAACAACACATTTCTAAAGAACAAAAAGTTCAAAGAAGATATCTCAAAATATTTTGGATGAAATAAAATTTAAAACTTCACTTACCAAATTTGGTGGGGCACAACAAAAGCAGTATTTAGTACAGAATCACAATATTGACAAAGTACATTAAACAAACTATAAAAGAAGAAAGATCTAAAATTAATAATCTAAGTTCACATGTTGGAAAACTAGGAAAAGAAGGATAAATTAAATCCAAAATAATAATAAACTTTTGAGCAGAAATCCATGAAATTTAAATCAGAAATTAGTAAAGAAACATCTACAAAACCAAATATTCATTCTTTGAAAATGTCAATAAAATTCATGAGTGTCTAGTCAGGCCAATTGTAAAAAAGAGAGAGAACAAAAATTACTAAAATCAATCATATGAAATGGACATTACTACAGATCCCACGGATATTAAAAGGATGATAAAGGAATGTTACAAACAACTTTATTCTCATAAATTTCTTATGAAATGTATCAATTCATTGAAAGACACAATTTTGAACTCATACAAGGAGAAACAGACAATCTGAATGGGGCTATCTGTGAAAGGAATTGAATAAATAATTAATAACCTTTTTAAACAGAAAGTACCAAGCAAGGTAGGTTCCCTGGTAAATTCTTCCAGATACTTAGGAGAGAAATTACATCAATTCTTTATAATTTCTTCTGGAAGATAGAAGCAAAATACTACTTCCAAGGCCATTCTTTGAGGCCAGCATTACACTAATTCCAAAATCAGACAAAGACATTATAAGAAAAGAAAACTACTGATAAGTCTCTCTTATGAGAGATTAAATGCAAAAATTATCAACAAAATATTCATAAATTGAATATAACAATGTATAAGAAGAATTATTTAGCATGACCAAGTGGGATTTATCCCTGGTATGCAAGACAGCTACATATTGGATGATCAAATAATGTAATTGATTAACAGGTTAAAGAAATATTATATAATAATATAAACCTGCAGAGAAAACCTCTGAAAACAATCCAATATCTATTCATGCCCCTAAAAAATCTCAAAAATCTAGGAAGAGAGGGAACCTTGCTCAACTTGCTAAACAACATCTGTAAAATACCTACAACTAACATCATACTTAATCATGAGATACTAAAGAGGTGAAAATCAAGTATGAAGTCCCCTCTCACTACTACTTTCAACATTATTCTGTAAATTATTCTGTTCATAGAAAGGCATGAAAGGCATGCAGATTGTAAAGGAAGAAATAAAATTATCTTTGCTCATAGATGGCATGGTTGTCTATGTAAAAATCTGAAAGACCCAAAGACAACAACAAGAACTGGAACTAAGCAAGCAATGATAGCAAGGTTTTGGGATACAAGGTTAATGTGAAAAAGTTAGTTGTTTTCCTATCTGCCAGCATTGTACAAGTTGAATTTGAAATTAAAAACACACTACCCTTACTGCCATTCACATTAGCTCTCCTCTAAAAATGAAATACTTAAGTATAAACTAACAAAATATGCACACAATCTACATGAGTAAAATTAAAACACTCAGACAAAATATATCAGAAAAGAAGTATATAACTGTAGAGATAATCCATGTTCATGGAGGGGAAGATCCCATGTTGTCCAGGTGTCAGTTTTTCCAAAGTTGGTCTACAGATTAAACACAATCCCAAATAAAATCCCAGCAAGGTATCTTGTGGGTATCAACAAACTGATTTCAAAATTCATATAAAACCGAAAGACCCAAAATGCCCATCTTAATAAAGTAGAACAAAGTTAGAGATTAACACTATTTGACTTCAAGAAGCAAAGAGCTGATAAATAGAGAACTGAATGTCATGAACTGATCTTTGATAAATGAGCAAAAGCAATACGAGGAAGCATAGGTATTCTTTTCAACAAATAGTGTTGCAACAACATGACACCCAAATGCAATAAAATGAATGACACAGATTTCACAGTTCACTACAATTAACACAAAGTCAATTACAGCCTGAAGTGTAAAGCACAAAGGCTATACACTCCTAGAAGACACCATAAGAGAAAAACTAGGGACCTTTGCTGTGGAAAGGACTTTTTAGATAAAAACCAAAGGTACAGTTCATGAAACAAATAACTAAACATGGATTTAAAATTAAATTCTGGATGAAAAAGACACTATTAAGAAAAGGAGAAGACATGCCACCCCCAGGGAGAACATATATGCAAAACATAATCTGATAAAGGACTATTATCCAGAATATGCCAAAATGCTTAAAACTCAACAATAAGAAACCAAGCAACCCAGTTTTAAAAATGGACAGAAGTCCCAGGCACAATGGTACATGCCTATAACCTCAGAAACTGGAGAGGCTGAGGCAGTTTGACTACAAGTTTGAGATCAGTCTCTGGAATTTAGCAAGACTCTGTTTCAAACTCAAGTATAAAAAGGGCTAACTCAGTGATAAAGCACCCCTGGGTTCAATCTCCAGTACCAGATCTTTTTAATTGTCAAAAAATCGTCAAAAAAGTTAAATAGCCATCTCACCAAAGAAAATAAACAGATAGAAAGTAAGCATATAAAAATGTTCAACATCATGTCATTAAGGAATTGCAAAATAAAATCATGTTCACACTTATACATCTATTCGAATGGCCTAAATTAATTGTGCTAAATCTGTAGACCAAACTGCTGGCAAGGATATCAAGTAATAGGAACTCTTAATATTGGTGGAAGCACAAATGGTACAACCACTTTGGAAGATAATTTCTTTATATTTACCTAAGTGAGTTGAAAGTGCATGACCACACAAAACACTGTACATGGATGTTTATTGTAGCTTTATCATAATTGCCAAAATGGGGAAGAAATCAATATATCCTTCAGTATGTAAATGAACAAACTGTGGGGTGTTACTTAACTTTTCATTGCTGTGAAAAAATACATGGAAAAATCAACTTAAATGAGGAAATATTATTCTGGCTGATGTTTTCAGAGGTTTCAGTCCATCGTCAGTTGACTCCTTTGTTTCTGGACCTGTGGGGATGCGGGATGTTGTTGGGGTGAGGAGGGCGTGGCACAGCAAGGATACTTACCTTATGGCAGGTATATTCAACTGTATCGGTTTTCCTCCTAGCCTCAACTTATCAGGGAATTTTTTAGCTTAACACACATACACATGCACACACACACATTTTCCAATGTAAAGATATTAATTCAGTCATATAAAAGGAATAAAAAAATGGATAAGTATGATAGTTCTCCCTTATCTGTGGGGAAAACATTCCAAGATTTCCAATAGACAAATGAAACCATGGAATCTACTGAACCATATATAAAAGAATTGTGACCATGATAGTATATTTGAAAACTGGGATGATTTCTAAGTGATTAACAGGTGAGTATTATATACAGAGTAGATAAAAAGGGATGATTCATATACCAGTAACACAGTAGAATGCTCTAAGATTTTATCAAGCTACTCAGAACAGTGTGCAACTTAAACTTAAAAATTGTTGGTCTCTGAACTTTTCCATTTAGTATTTTCTGGATCATGGCCGATACGAAAACCATGTATAAGGGGGCACCACTATAATTAACTCAAAATGAGTCTCAGATATAAATATAAGGCAGAAAACTATGAACCTTATAGTTAGATCAAATCTGTAGTTTCTAACAATAGGTAGAGTTCTTAGACTAGATATTAAAAGTTGCTATCCATAACAAGAAAAGTTGATGAATTAGATTGAATCAAAATTAGAAATGTTTGTTCTTCACAGAGCTCATTAAGAGACTGGAGAGACAAGATATAAACCTGGAGAAAATATTTGCAGATCATTTAACTGGCCAGGAACTAATATCTAGAATATGCAAAAGTCTCAAAATTTAGCAACTAAGAACTAAATCATCAAATTAGAAAGCCACAAAAAGAAATATTTTATTAATGGAAAAGAGTCAGCACATGAAAATATATTCAATATCATTAGTTATCACTACTTACCTATAAAAATACCAAAATTAAATAACATTGACAATACCAAATGCTTATGAGAATGTAGAGAAACTAGATCATTCACATATTGATAAGAGGAATATAAAATTGTCCAGTCATTCTAGAAAACAATTTGATATGGTTGTCTAAAACTAGATATACAAATATAAATGATCTGGAAATTATGTCCTTGGACATTTCTCCCTGAGAAATGAAAACTTCTTTACAAGAAACTTCTAAAGAAGTGTTCATAGTAGCTTTATGCATAACAGACAAAAGTTGGAAACATCCAGATGTCCTCTAATGGGTGAACAGTTAGACAAACTGTGGCACATCAACACCATGAAATTCTATTCAGTAATAAAAAGGAATGACCTACTGGTATATATAGCTCCTGGGATGAATCTTCAGAGACTTAATGATAAATGAAATGAGCTAAACCCTATAGGTTACACACTGCAGAATTCTACTTTCACAACATTCTCAAAATGACAAAATTATAGAAATGAATAGATTGGTGGTTTCTAGGGATTAGTGGCCAGATGGAAGTGAAGGATAGGGTTACAAAGGGTAGCAGGAGGGATCTTATTGTGAGGGGAATAGTACTCATATTGGCTGCACCTAGGTCAATATCCTGGTTGTGATACTGCACCAATGTTTTGCAAGATATTATCATTGGGTGAAACTGAGCGAAGGGTACTCAGGATTTTCCTGCAATATTTCTTACAGGCACATGTAAATTTACAATGATCTCAAAATAAAAACTTTAATGAAAACATGGCTTTCAATAGAAATTTATGACATAGGAAAATACTCTTAGTATAATGTAAAATAACAAAATATAGAAATATTCTAACTAACAAATGTAAGGAGACTACATATTTTTATCTCTATGTACTATGCTATAGGACTAATGAAATATATTTGAGCAGCAGATGAGGGAAGATATTTTTCTTCTTCAGTATCATTCAATATATTTTTCCAGTTTTAGAAAAAAAATGTGTATTGCATTTATAATCAATAACAACAAAACATACTCTCTTAACCTATAATCATCCATTCAGCTCAGAATTGAAACCTTCATACCTGTTCTAGTAGTGTGTCAGAAGAAAGGGCAATTTATTGCAAACCTGAATCTTATATTAAATAAATGATCCTTTCCTACTCTACAGAATGATGACTTTTATAATTAATGGGCTAATTTAACTACAAATCTTCAAGTCGGTAATATTAATTAAAAAGAAGACATGGAAATGACCTTCTGAAAAGGACTTATCTCTTAATTTGCCCACAAATGAGCACTTGCGATTATTTCTTAATCAATAGCAGGAAGCCGGCTGGAATTAATGCCAGTCCTCTGGTTTCAACTACTCTTAAGAGCACTCAGGATCTCCACACTCAAACCATTCAAGGCCAGCCTTATATTTTCCTTTAATTTACTTGACCTTTCAGGCAGTAAGTGAATTTAAGGCATTTATAGGCTTGGCCTGAATAACTGGCAACTTTCATTACTTTAATCATTGACCAAAAAGCTTTGGGAAATGTCAGCCTTCTTAGGCTATTGTTTAATATGCTAATCAGATAATTAACATCTTACTTAGCTGAGAAAAGGACTTGTTACACAAAAAAGTTGTAGATGGCTGGGGGAGGAGGGGGTTGAATATAATTTTCTTTTTAATTTTAGGAGAAAATTGGAATTCTTTCCTGTTTTTCTTTCAACTAGGCGGAGCATAACTGTCCCTAGCAGGTTTCTAAGAATAGTCTCTTAGGCACAAAATGCAGTTGCCTCTTAATGGAAGTTTCTGGGTCTAAAGTCAGCATACATGACAAAAATTAGGTAAAATGTATTCGAAACTACCCTTGGTGTCTTTACATTCTCCCTCAAGGATATTATTAATACACATTTGTACTGATGGCAGGGGGATGACATACTACTCCAAAATACTGACCCATATCTTGCCGAATATTTGAAGCTGAAAGAATATGAGAAACAGCATGCAAAGGGGAGGACCTTTTGACCTTCCCCTGGAGCTGGTCATAAGACCCTTATGTGACAGTTGCCCACCCTGTTCCCAGAGGAAGAGAGCATCATTGTCTCTGAACACTGCCACACTGAGAGGGATCTGAATGAACAGTTTGCTAAATTCCCCTTAGTTTACTACCTTTAGATGCACTCCTTTGTCCCATTGTAATTGTCCACAACTAGCCATTGCTCATCAAACCCAGTTTTAGATATTTTTCCAAGTCTTTAGTTCCTTATGAAGGCACATAAAACTTCAATAATACAAATGTTTTCTTTTCTCTTGTCAATATGTTTTTGGTCATAGAAGCCCGATTCAATGAACCTAAGCAGAGTAGAAGGAAAAGATGTTTTGCCTTACCTATAGCATATAACATATTCTTATAACTTCCTTTCAGAAATAGTCCTCAATTAATTTAATATTTGTTTCCAAGATGTTGCTGATTGCTTTCTTGGACATTTGTTTTAGTCAACTTTTTCTCTGGTGTGATGAAAGGACCCAACCAGAATTGTTGGGGAGGAAAAGTTTATTTGAGGGCTCACGATTTCAGAGGTCTTAGTCCATTGAAGGCTGACTCCATTCCTCTGGGGTCAAGCGAAGCAGAACATCATGGCAGAATAATGTGCGAGAGGGAAGCAGCTCAGGTGATGATCAGGAAACAGAGAGAAAGACTCTGTTCTCCAGGTGTAAACCATAGCCATGCCCCCAATGAACCACTTCTTCCAGACACAGCCCACCTGCCTCCAGTTACCACTCAGTTAATCTCATCAGGGATTAATTCACTGATAAGGTCAAGGTCATAACCCAATCATTTCTCCTCTGAACCTTCTTGCATTGTCTCAACACGTGAGCTTTTGGGGGATACCTCACACCCAAACCATAACAATATTTTACCAAGCATTTCAGTACTTTTTCCATGGTTAGGAAGACTATAAAAACCACTGACTTGCTCTTTCAGTGATTTTACCAACTCACATTGGCTGCTTCAGGCTTGAATGCTTCAATTCCCTTCTTAATGTTAACTGACTCAGTACATTTGCCAAGTTGAATTCAGCTTAGGTAAATAAAAACTTGTGTCATGTGATTGCAAGGTGAGAAGTAGGTTTAGGATGAGTCTGTATCTCTGGACACCACAGCATCATCTCTGCATACAATCACCAGTTACATTTCACTACATAAATGACTATCCAGTTTCCCCAAGTTGGAAACTGAGATCTAACAAGCAAAATTACCACCATATTGGAATGCTTAACTCAATGGCAACACTGTGGAACAAATACATACAACTATTTTGTTCTCTCTTCTCTCTCCCTCCCATCCTCCCTTCCTCTCAGGGTTCTCCTGCAGATATTATGAGAAGGATCACTAATGAATCCAGCAAGTGGGGCGGCCAATGTTTCATTTCAAATCCTAATTACAATGCTGTTAAGAATAGAATTTTTCAAATATTTCAGGGCCAAAGCTTTTCTGAAATCTTAAAATATGAATGTTGATTTATAGCATTTCATGCTTGGGTTCATAGGATTACTACGTTAAGTTTTCTTATAATCTTATGTTATGCAGTCCTGGTGTGAGTTCTTTGGATAGAATTTTTTTTATTCATAAATCTTTCATGTCTCAGGCTGCTAAGTTAAGACAGAATACTCTTTAGGGGTGGAGAAGGTGGTATGAATATGTTTGGAAGGAAAAATATTTTGTTTTTCCATTTTGTGTTATTCCATTTTGTGTTTTTCCTACATAGCAGAGGAAACTGTCAATAATGGATATGATTTTATCCTTGGAGAGAACAGCCCAGGATTAAACACTACATTTGCCAGATACTGTTTGGCTGACCAGGGGTAAATTATTCATCCTATGTATGCTTCCATTTCTTATCTATATTACAGGAGAAAGCACACTTTCTTTGGAGGATGGTTATTAGTATGAAAGGAGTGAGCTCCCTGAGTGAGCTTGCCTGGCACACAAGACACCTTCAAGTCCTGGTTTCTTTCTTTTTACTTGGCTTTAAGTTCTTTGCATTCAGGGACAGTGTCTTTTATCATTCTGGTTTACCCTCAGGATCCCTCCACTTTTTTTTTTTACTCAATTAGTTAGTAATTAAAGATACCACGATTAGTGTGGTATAACAAATATATATTCACATAGTTGGTGTTTTCTCAGATTCCTAGCACAGAGATCCTAGAACCTTTGGAATTTTCTGAGTAACAGGAGGGTCTTGTTGTTAATAAAGAGCTCCTTCTGATCTTACCAGAGTTTATGTGACTGAGGAGACTTTTTAGATAGCTTCCAAATGGGAGCTTGTCACCAGCGCAACAAATCATATGACTACAGGATCTGACCATCAGCCACTCCCCTAGGGGGAGAAGAGGAGGCTAGCAATGAGTTCAATAGTCAATGATTTAAAACCTATAGCAGCAAAACTTCATTAAAACCTCTAGGACAATGAGGTTCAGGGTACTTCTGGGATGGTGGACACATCAACATATCAAAATGCTGGGTGGGTGGTGCACCTGGCAATTCTACCTGCACACCTTGTCTTAGCCTCTCTTCCATTTGGTCATGCCAGAGTTGTATCCTTCATTAATAAATCAAACTCACTTGTTATACCTTTTATTGGATTCTGTGAATCATTCTAGGGAGTTCTCAAATCTGAAAGGGAGTCATTGGAACCCCTGAGTTTATTGTCATCTGGGCACAGGTGCAGGTAGGTTGGAAATCTCCTTTGCAGGTGCTGTATGATATGGGGGCAGTTTCATGCAACTAAGCCTTTAACTAGTAGGGTCTATATTAATTGAGTAGTGTCAGAATTTAGTTGAGTTGTTGGATTACCAGGTATATTTGAAAATTAGTTGATGCAAAAAAACCCCACACACAACTGAAATTTCTCCAAAGACCAAAATATGGATTTACATATGATTGAATCTCATTGAAATGAGAAGAATTTTCAGGTAAACATATATACCTTGGCAGAACTGACTTTAAGTTTCAAAACTTTTTCCTTTATTTGTTCTCAATGTAAAAGTTGTCTTTGAGAGAGGAAGCAAATATTCTAGATCTTGCTTTTTCCCACTGAGGTTTCAGGCATATCTCTCAGAAGTATGTCACCTCTTAAGCCAAGGATTTTGATTCGAGTCTAAAACTGCAGGGTGGATTTACCATGAAACTAAGAAAGGTAGGCTTTTCATCCTGTTTTAGTCATCCTTTTTGCTGTTGTGACTAAGAGATCTGACCAGAACAATTTTATGAGAGGAAAAATGTATTTGGGGGCTCATGGTTTCAGAGGTCTCAGTCCATAGACAGCAGGTTCCATTCCTCAGGGCTCAAGGTGAGGTAGAACATCATGGTGGAAGAGTGTGGTAGAGGGAAGCAGCTCACATGGTGATCAAATAGCAGAGACAGAGATTCCACTTGACAGATACAAAATATATATCAATTAATCCCATCAGGCGATTAATTCTCAGATTCCATTAAGGTTTTCATAACCCAATCATCTCTCCTCTGAACCTTCTTGCATTGTCTCACATGTGAGCTTCTGGGGGACAACCAAACCAACCAAACCATAACATGCCCTTTGCTTAAACCATGTTCCAAAACAGAATGTGAAATAAAACATTTGGAGGTCAAGGACATTACAAAATATGATAAAACAAAGCAGGAGCCGGAAACAAAAGGGAAGAAAAATGAGTGTGAAATTAAAGGCAATAGAAAAAAAGGAAAAAATTTTTTAAGAAAAGGATTCCTTGAGAAGGGAGAGACACGTATATTGTTAAAGCACCAATGTACATTCTGTCCACCGAAGGTCTCAGTGTTCTCTGCTACTCTGAGGTCATTACTGTTGCTCTGACAGGTGAGAAGATTTGAGTGTGAATCTACAGCACACGTGGCAGAGACAAAATTTAAATTTCTCCCATACATCCCTTCTGGTCCATTAAAAATCCTGTCCACTCTGCTTTCAAGCTTATTTTAAGTCTGAGTACTCTCACTATTGCCACTACCATTACCCTCGTCCACACCACTTTTGTTTCTTCTCTGGATCAGCACATTGATTTCTCCACACATTCTCTTGCTTCCACTCTTCTCCCTTCCACAGTGACTTTTGATCCCGTTGCTCTCCTGTGCTCAGTTCCTGTTATAACAGACCCATTCCAAATCCTTCCAATGGCTTAAAAGGTACCCCCCGATCTTGCCACTGCCTAGCTCTCCAGACAGGTGGCCTGTCCCCCTCACCTTGCTGACAGCATGTGAGCAGCAGGATCCATCAACCCCGCAGTTACTTGTGCATGCCAAGTGTGTTCCTTTCTTGGGGACCTTGGGTCCTCCATATCTCTTCATGGCTTGCTCCCTTCTGCCACTCAGGCCTCTTAACTCCCATCCATTCCCATGAAGCCACTCTTTAGCCCCTTGCCCCTCTTTCTTCCCTCTGGTTAGTACTTAATAAAACACAGTATTACACTGTGTTATTTATATATCACGTCTCTTCCATTAGAATAAGAGCTCTGTATTGAGCAAGTTCCTTTTCCCCCTAATTATATTGTCAGCACCTATAATAATACCTGGCACAGAGTTGATGCTCAATAAGTTGAACGAATATGTCTGATTCTAAAGCTAAGAAAAGAAAGAGTCTAAGAAAGTTGGTACCTATTTTAAATAAAAGTCTCTAAAAAGACTTTTTTTTCTAAAAATACGTAGAAAATGGACATTTTCCAGTAATCCTTATGCCTTTGGCACATTTATAACTGTTGTTTCTCACCTTACATACCTGACAAAAGTGTTTTGATGGCTGCTGTCAAGCTCTGTAAAGTACTCAGAGGTATTGGAAGGAAAATGCAATGTAGATGCAAACTAAAAATAAAAAATTCTTGATGCCAGATATTTCTAATGAAGTACATGAAGTTTTCAATGATTTAGTGAAAAAATGAAGAAGAGTTTCTAAATTCAAAGAAATAGTTCAAGTCAATATCATTATAGTCTGATCCAATCAGCAAGGGTCTTAGAACATCAGGATTTAGAACTTAGAGATTAATTTCTGGTTGTTTTCAACAAATTTTCTTTCTGTAATAATTATGACTACATTTGTTACTTTTATGCTGAGGTTGAAGGAAATTAGATTCTAAGTTTGCAAGCTTTAATTACAGTGCTTGATATTTCATAGGAGATTTCAAAGTTGAATGAGATTGTCCATTGCTACTCCAAACCCATGTTTCCCAAACTGTCAGGAAAATTAATATGTGCTTGTCACGACTGGCAAGAGTATTGTTTGCCACAAATGATCAAACAATGAAGACAACTGAGCTGCTTTGGAACTGTGTCAGTCCTCAACATAAAGTATTAAAAATAGTGTCTTCATAGTCTTTCCTTTCATTGATTTTTTTTTAAAGTTAAATAACAAACCTTTGGATAAAGTCAGAATTATAGTCTAATACTAACTCTATTTATTAAACACTTCCATTTTTGGCTTTTATGATCAATTAGTAGTATTTTACATTTTGCCTTTAATATTTGACATAGAGAAAAAAACAATTTATCAAATGACTATCTTTACTGCTTTTGACATTAAAATATGTGAGGTAAGAATTATTAAGGCAAAATGCAAAAATTGCTGGTTCTTTGTGAAGGAGATAATAGACCCAGCTGGAGGGGCCAATGGAGAGAGAAGAAAAGGAGGGAAAAGGATATATGTCTTAGTTTTTGGACTGATTTTATTGCTAACAAAGGTTTATGTAGGAAGTGTTGACATATTTCTCATATGGGAAGATAAACTCAGTTTTTAAAAAACAGTATTGGTAAATGTGATTACAGATTCGTAATAGCAATTACAAGCTCAGTTTAGAAGATTTAAGCTTGGCAGGAACCCTTATAGGAGACAATAAATTAAACTAATGTAAATATTGAGAATATATTTCAAAGTATATAAAAAACCAGTTTTGTTAAAACTTGGAAAATGATCAAAGGTTATACTTTTTGTGTATAAACTATGAGCTGCTGAATTTCATGAATATTCTTCTACTAGCAATCATCCTTTAGGATACACCAGGGTTTTAAATTTCACTGGGGACTGAGACTACCTTCCAAATATAAAGAAATTCAATATAAAGAAATTATTGTTACTGACTTAATACCAATAGGGAAAATAAGTGAAAAGAAATTACACTAATAAAAAGGGGATTTTCCTTTAATCATTTTCTTATAAGGAACTGCAAAGTAAACTCCCGGGACCGGATGAAAGTAACAATATCCCCCACGATGGCACAGGACTGAGGAAATATATGGACAACGATTTCTTTTCCAAGAAATGAAAGCTCAACACCATGCTCTCATAAATGCCAAGTGCGTTAGAGCACTGAGCGATGCAAAGGTGTTTAATGGTTCAGAGAGAAGATACATCACCCTTCCCTGACAGTGCTCATTTGCATGCACACGTTTAGCCCCAGCAGGAGGTGTGCGTTCCAGAATCTCCCACAGTAGAAATATAGACATTCTCAGGGAAAAGCAGTTCTTCACTAAACTTTATAACCTCATTCCCAACTCCAGGTGTCAGTTTACAGCTTTCCAGATTGACATCTTAAATCAAGAAAATGTCATACATGTACAGTAACTGGCCTAATCTTTTCTGTAAATTGCTGCCTGTGGTTTTCAAAAACATAGTAAATTGCTGGCAATTGACAATGTGTCTCTCTGCACAGCTAACTTCACTTCTGCAGTTAACAAGTCAGTCTTCAATTATTCATGCACATCACCCAATGTCTAGGCTCTCCTAGTGGCCATTGATTTCAGGGACCAGCCTGCCTGCCTTTTATACTGAACTGAAATTCATACCATGCTCTCTACATGCAAAATTAATTGTATTCGGGAAATAATAACTATATTTCCTGTCTCAGTATCTCAGTTAATGGTGAGCACAGCTCACTATATAATCAGTACTTCTGATGCCCTATGCTGCCCTGAAGCAGGACAGAGAATTTCTTGTGCTAATAGTTAAAATAGCTTTAATAATCCTAATATTTCAAACACATAGAGGAGGTGTTTCCTTCATTAATTTTATAATTATAGGACAAGAATAAACAAAGAATCTTATCTACAAACTATAACATCAGTTTGCTCATTTAGATGCTGTCAAACCCTGGTACATTGTTCTGGAAAGAGGGTCAAATCAAGTCCCTAGAGAGCTCAACCAAATTGAATTTTTGTTGCTAAAATAAGTATAGAAATAGAGTGCTTGTACTGAAAGCCTGTCTCAACTCAACACCATTTTTCTTTCAGCAGCGTACTTTCTTAAGGGGATTTTACAGAAAGCATATTTACTTTTCTTTGAAATGCTTTTTAAATCAGTACTGGCTCTAAGCTAATAGCAGAATTGAGCAGTGAAACAATCTTCTATTTGAGAAACACATTTGTCTGCTCATGCTTGGAAAAATTAACTCCAGATAAACTCAAAAGGACACCCAAGAGACTGGCATTTTCTCCTAAGTGTGCCTGAACCAGTATTTCCAGGCCATTATTTGAGACCTCCTATATTTAGAATTTATTCCTACAAGATCACCTTCCAAGAGTCGTGCACTTAGCTCTGACCCACATAGTCCCATAGAGCTCTTTCTCCAACATACACTGGCCACTGGAGAGTCTGGAAAAAGAGGATGGGATGAGATGATGGATCTATGCAAGTTCATTACACAGAATTTTAAAAATAGTAGCTCAAAGCACTTTTCTTACTGATGTTAGGTCACCATCTTTGTGAAGGTTGGCATGTCACTTGAAATGCTCTTCTCTACTGAGAACAACACAATCTCATCTCATTTTTCTTGAGAAGGCTTTCCCTGATCCTGGTGAAGACTCTGAATGGTATTAGAGTTCTTTTCCCTTCCATTATTATAGCATTCACTACATTTTATTGCTAAAATTTACTCATTGAATGTCTATTATTCCCATTATGGACAGTCATGCAATGGTTCTACTTGTGATTTTTATGATGCAAATACATGCATTCTGGAGAAACAGTAATATCTTGAATTTTGATCATTTTATGGGCTGGTTACATGCAGTGATATACATTTCCTGTCTTAGGAAAGCAGCCGCATTAGGGGAAACAGCTGATGTTCCAAAGTGCAATATGTTGCCACGTTTTTAGGTAGCTAGGGCTGATATGAAAGTTCCACAGATTTATTAGGGTCACAGGCTCATTTTTTTTCTCTTGGCCGTACTGTTCTCATGCATAGCTGTTGTCTTCAAGGTCAATCTCTGGACCATGATAACTGCTACCCCGTAATAACAAAATAATGACCCCCAAAGGTGTGCAGGTACTCATCCTCAGAACCTGTGACTGTTCTCTTCTGTGGTAAAGGGTATTGTGCAAATGTGATTAAAATGGGTGACCTTCCTATGGAAAGATGGTTCTGCCTTATCCAGGTGTACTGTCAACTTTGCATTACTGAAACCAGAATACCCAACAAGAACAACTGACAGGAGGGAAGATTTATTTCTGTTCACGGTTTCAGAAGATTCAGTCCAAGGCAGCAGACAGCTGGTGCCAAGGCAAAAACAGCATGATGAAAGGGCATGACAGGGGAAAGCTGCTCAGCTCATGGCGCTGGGAAGCAGAGAAAGAAGGGAAAACAGCAAAAAGATAAACCCTTGTAAAGGGTTTATCTTTTTGGCATGACCCCAGTGACCTACTTCCTCGAAATAGGTCCCACTTCCCAGTGGTTCATTCAACTCCCAATGAATTAATCCAGCACATGGAGTACTTCTTAATTTCTTACAAGTATAGAAACTCTAACAGCATACATTTCTAAGACTTAAATGAGAGGAGGAGGAAAAACAAAGTCAAATGAAATTTTGCAAACTTAAAAAGAAAGGAATACTATCCGTTTTAAATAAATTTACATGTGATGAATTAATCTACAGATGAGGTCAGAGCCTCCATGATCCAACCATTGCCTAAAGCATCACCCCCACCCCCTTCAATCTTGCTGCAATGGGCTCCATAATACCAGGTGAGCGCAATCTAATCACCCAAGTCTTCAGAGAATGTTTTCTGGCTACAGAAAGATGCAGCCAGAGGACTTGGTCATTATTGCTGGCTTAGGAGATGAAGGAAAAAGTTTACTAGCCAAGCATGTGGGCTGTCTCAAAGCTAGAAAAGGCCAGGACACAAAACACAGATTCTTCAATCTGTAGATAGGTGTGTAGGACACACCTTGATTTTAGCCCATTGAGAGCTATTTTGGATCTTTCTTCCTTCCTTCCTTCCTTCCTTCCTTCCTTCCTTCCTTCCTTCCTTCCTTCCTTCCTTCTTTCTTTCTTTCTTTCTTTCTTTCTTTCTTTCTTTCTTTCTTTCTTTCTTTTTCTTTCTTTCTTCTTTCTTTCTTTCTCCCCACTTCCTTCCTTTCTCTCTTCCTTTCACTTCCCTTATTTCTTTCCTTTCTCTATTTCTTGTTTTCTTTTTTTCTTTTTCTGTGTGTGTGCTGGGGAGAGAATCCAGGGTCTTGTACATTCTAGGCAAGCACCCTACCTCTGAGTTACATCTCCAGAACCCATGTTGGATTTGTGACCTACAGAAAAAATGTAAGATGGCAAATTTGTATTGTTTAAGTCATTAAGTTTGGGCCTGCTTCCAAAGCACTTAAGCAGCTTTCCCAGAAGTTACTCAGTATTAATCTATTCTATTTCACTGAACTTACTTAGATAACTGTACCTACTCATATAGAGGCAAAGGCTTGTGGCTATAGAGCCTTGCCACCTCAGAGGAAAGCAGGATATTCCTAGACTCTTGACTGAAGGGAACTACGTAATGGAAGATAAGCAGACGTTCTGCTGTTTGTTTAAAGAAGGAATAAGATGGATGAGGCTGAAAGTCTAAGAATTAGGAAAGTGATATGATTTTTATAGAATGCTGTATCTCCCATTTATAAATTAATTAAAAATGGATATTCTTCCCTTTTCTTTCAAGTCTGCAAAACTTCATTCAACCGTAGTTCCTTCTTACCTAGTTTAAATTTTAGAAAAGGATGCTTATAGAATTTCTGTACTGTGAGGAAGTTAAGGAGTACCGATATTCAAGTTCCATAAAAGTTCCCAGAGATGGTGAGTCAAAGTGACTCCTGTAAGGGTAAAGTGGAATTACTCTTTTAATGCCTCCATTTTATTTGTGAGATCTTTTATCTGGTTTCTGTAGTAGGAAGAAACTTCCCAGACGAAAGCCAAAATTTAAGGGAGTAGACAGCTAAATGTTTCAATGTGCTGATTTAAAAGAAAAAAAAAGGGCACATATTTAGCTGGGCACAGTGGTGCATACCTGTCATTCCAGCAGCTTGGGAGGCTGAAGCAGGAGGATTACAAATTCAAAGCCAGCCTCAGCAACTTAGTAAGGCTCTAAGCAACTTGGCAAGACCCTGTCTCAAAATAAAAACTTTAAAAGAGCTGGGGATGTTGCTCAGTGGTTAACTGCCCCTACGTTCAATCTCTAGTACCCCCAAAACAACAGCAAAACCTTCTTGTAGTTCCTTATAACATATATAACAAATTGTGGTGAACTATAGTTACCCTACTGTGCTATAGAATGCTGGGACTATTTCTTCCTACCTCACTGTATTTTGGTACAACGTATCCTACCTCCCTCTTTTTCTCCTCTCTCTCACCCTTCCCAGCCTCCAGTGACCACTATCCTACTCACTAGTTCTATAAAATTAACTTATTTTAGCCTCCATATTTGAAAAAGAACAAGAATACTGTATTTCTGTGTCTAGAAGACAGGATTTCATTTTTTATGGCAGAATATTCTATTGTATAGACATCACACTTTCTTTATCCAATCATCTATTGATTGGCATTTCAGTTGATTCCACAATGCTACAATGAACATGGTAGTGCAGATTTCTCTTTGACGTACTGATTTCATTTCCTTTGGATATAACATGCAGTTGTAGGACAGTCATATTGATTTTAACATGCACACATGCTGAAAATTGCCATACACAGAACTAAATGCTGTATTGTTCCTTTACTTCTGTTATTGCTAAGTCACAAGACAGACAAAAGTGAGCCAACGCAGAGCTTCTCCAAAGATTAAAGAGATGTCAGCTTCTCCCTGATTATCAGACTGCAGATGCCTTTCTGCTTTCTCTTTTTTAATGCTGTTACTCTGATGCTGCCATTCAGTGGTTTATACTGAGACTAGCCAGCTCTGCCCATCTTCTGGGCAATCTTCACACTAGGCACTTCTCTGCTTTCTTCTCTAAGTCCTCAGGATGTAGAGGGATGGAATCTCTCACGTTTCCTGACTCCTTTTTGTTGGCAGGTCCATGCTGCCATCATTACAAAGATTTATGAATTGCAAGGTATTAGCACCACTTTGCATCCGGAGAAATCAAAGCATATCTCCCTTTACATTTCTCACCTTTTTTTTTTAACTATGAGACAATTTAGTGATTTGGTTTTTTAGCTATACATGACAGTAGATTGTATTTTGACATATTATACATGCATGGAGTATAACTTTTTCTAATTAGGATTCCATTCTTTTGGTGGAACATGATGTAGAGTTACACTGGTAGTATATTCATATATGAACATAGGAAAGTTATGTCCGATTCATTCTATAGCCTTTCCTATTCCCTTCTCCCTCCCTTCCCTTCATTCTCCTTTGTCTAATCCAATGAATTTCTATTCCACGCCCCCTGCCACCATTGTGTGTTAGCATCCTCATTACAGGGAGAACATTCATTCGGCCTTTTGTTTTTTGGGATTAGCCAATCTCACTCAGCATGACCATCTCCAACTCCATCCATTTACCTGCAAATGCCATAATTTCATTCATATTTAAGGCTGAATAATATTCCATTGTGTATATGTACCACATTTTCTTTATCCATTCCTCTGTCAAAGGGCACCTATGTTGGTTCCATAGTTTTACTGCTATAAACATGGATGTGACTGATCACTGTAGTATTTTGATTTTAAGTTCTTTGGATATAAACCTAGGAGTGGGATGACTGGGTTAGATGGTGGTTATATTCCAAGTTTTCTGAGGAATCTCCAAACTACTTTCCAGAGTGGTTGCACCAATTTGCAGTCCCACCAGCAATGTATGAATAAACCTTTTCCCCTACATCCTTGCCAA
This sequence comes from Glaucomys volans, assembly GCA_020662805.1. Lineage (NCBI taxonomy): Eukaryota > Metazoa > Chordata > Mammalia > Rodentia > Sciuridae > Glaucomys > Glaucomys volans. The sequence continues at coordinate 52,004 of JAJEJO010001946.1, forward strand.
CGTTTATTGTTATTTGTATTCTTGATAATTGCCATTCTGACTAGAGATGGAATCCCAATGTAGTTTTAATTTGTATTTCTCTAATTGCTAGAGACATTGAACACTTTTTCACATATTTGTTGACCAATTTTATTTCTTTTGCTGTGAAGCATCTGTTCAGTTCCTTTGCCCATTTATTGAGTTATTTGTTTGTTTGTTTTGGTGTAAAGTCTTTTGACATTTCTCATCTTTGACACTAATCTTGTGGTCAATCATGTACCATCTATCTCCCTATGCATTTGGTTTAATCTTCTCATCATTCTGCCTACTTCCATTCCCAAACTTGTCATTTTTGAGCTGGAGAACCAGGGTTTTCATGCTAGGGCAGCTTGTCCTACATCAGGTTCCCAGTGGCTGCTGTAACCAGGTAACTCACAAATCAGATGCTCAGATACTTTTAGGGCTCTCTGTGCTCAAGATACTGTTCAAGTTCAGTCTGAAGTCGCAGACCAGTAATTTTTCATGCCATCACAGTTCATACAGATACTTTCTCTGTGCAAGAAATGCTTTTTTTTAAAGATGTAGTTATTGTTATCTGTGGATCCTCCTCAAAACAGACTGCATAGGAAAATTCAATACAAAGCATTAAAAATGACTTGTGCTTTGCTGCTGTTATAGATTTGGGGTAGTGTTGAGCAACTGTTATATTAGGTTCCTCTGGTACTGCAGGGCCCTCTACTTACTTCAATCAGAATTTGACAGTGTGGTATGATTTTTTTTTTTTATAAGGCTATCCAGTGATATACACTGCAATTCTGGCTTAGAAAGTAAATAACTGCAACTGAACATGTGTATCGGGCTCTCTTTTATAATCTTGCAAACCATTGCAAATGCCACTTGAAATTCTCCATCACCAAGATTGTACTCCTAATTGATGTTTCACAACAAAGGGATTGTGTCTTCAAAACAAACTAATTAACATCACAACAAGAAAATCCAAAATCTTAATGACATTAAGAGGTGTTCTATTTGTTCTCTCCATTGTTCTTCTAAAATGGTTCTATGCTCAATGTTCTATGCTCTCCATTGTTCTTCTAAAATGGTTCTATGCTCAATGACTGCATCACAAACCCTACAGCAGTATATTTAAACTATCCTTAAAAAACATAGCAAATCATACGAATATAAACTGTAAAAGTATGGCTTCCCTCCAGCACCACCATTTTTTTTATACTAATGCTTACATGGAAGTAGTAGTCATGGTCTATTCAGAATGGCTTAGTGCTATATAAAAACTGGATTAATAAATCTTCATGTATTGGAATAATTATAGAATTATTAAAAACAAATATTGGTTTATTGAGGTTAGTGGAAGATTTACCATATTTAAAAATTCATTACCAGAAGACACTATAATAGTTGGAAGAGTCTCAGGCCAGCTGAATATCTCTTGCAACCATCACCATTAGCTTAAGGTTGCTCTGTAAAATGATGTGTACTTCCTACCTCTTCTCTCAAAGTGAAATCTGGACCAGGGAGAAAACGGTATGCAAAAAACTCAAGTGTATCTAGTATAAATTGATTAGCTAAAGGTGACCGGAAGAGAACAGATTTGTATCAGACAAGGAGACTAATTTTTCATGATCAACATTGTTACAAATCCATGCACAATGTATTAAGGACTGGGAGGAAGGTTGGAGAGATCTGAGAGAGAATTTATTCATTCAAAGAAATCAAACCATTTCATGATTGTAATGTAATCATTTGAGACAATAACCTGGTTAGACAAAAGATTTATCTTCTTTAAAAATTGACCTCAGTCATATTTTCTTTAGAAGAAGCAATAAAATAAAAATAGAAGAGTCAATGCATCTCTGGGTAGTTATACAATTATATTTGCATAGCCCTGCTCAATACAGTGACTCTTCTCATATAATAAGAGATAAAGCTACTGTTGATATATTCATCTGCTAGTTCAAAAGGATAACTTTTTTCAACCCCTACAGAAAGATTACAATGCAAATTTCTGTTAAAAATCCCTAGTATTACTCATGATTGCAGCACCAACTTAGTAGTTTAGATTGTGGTTTCTCTATCACTGGACTATAATATAACCTCAAATTAACTTTTTAGACCCAACATTTTCAAAGTGTTTTTTTGATAAATTTATGAGAAATAAAACCCTGAGTTCAACCTTACTTGTAATTTTCCTTATTAAGGAAAAGCTACAGGGAAATCAATTATCTCACCATATATACAAAGTACAATGAGGACTTTATTTTCAGAAGTTACATTCACTTAGACCCATGCCAAAGGAAAAGGTACAATTTAAATTCACTGTAATAAAAAACACATAACTATATTTATGCTGCCTTGCTATTTTTAAAAAGAATATAATTGTTTCATTTTAGACAAGGATTGTATAGAGACCAAACATAGAAATAAACATTTTCAAGCTTTGGGTCTCATTTAGATTTATTGCCTTGAAAGTAGATTGTGATGATTCATACTTAATAAATCTTTAATAACTTGAAAGATACAGCCAACTCCATCCCCTCCTGTCCAGTTGATATTACAGACAATGACATTCATGGCAATATGGACATATCCACTAATATATAAGTCTCTTAAGTATCTAGTCAGCTATGAATTGGTGACCAGGGAAAGAACAATGAAGGGTAACTTAAAACCACAGGGAGCCATATCTGATAAGCAAGCACCTGGAAGATGGGGGCTTGGCATGTCAAAACCTCCCCAGTTATAATTAATTGCATCCCTTAAGAAAAACCATTGTTTCAAGATCAAGTCACACCATAACTGGTGGCCTGGACTCTCCCTTATCACCAAAACTATGTCAAAACCCTCAATCACCCTGGCAATCAAAACATCAAGACCCTCACAGAATAAGCTTGCTCAGAGACATTCAAAGGGTAATAAATTGATTCAGGGGGCAGGGTATTGAAACAAAAATAGGGGACTCAATTTCCTTCAGAACCACTCTGTGTCAATCACAAGTTAAAAGCTGGACCTGGGAGGGACTCTGGAAACTTCCCTGGGGCCCCCAATAAAATCAGAGGGCAGGCAGAGCATGTCATACTTCTCTCCTCTGACAGGACCCATCCGATGCATCGAGAGTGTCTTCTTTTTCCTTTTCCTATCCCTTTTAATAACTCACACCTGCTGCTCAGAGTGATGTGTCTGAAATTGTTCTGGCGTGATCACAAGAGTCAGGTTATGGGGGCCTCTGCAGTGGCCTTAACTTTGTGGCAGTTCTCCGCCCTGTAACAAGTCCAGAACCTGGAATATTTTGTTTTTATAGTGAACTGAGTATATATTTTCCCAAAATGTCCATTGACATAGATATTCCCTTTACATTTTGAGGCAGCAAATAGCATGTGATTTTTATAGTTTCACTATGCATGGTTTGCTGGGTTTCTAGGATACCATTTCTGTGTTGCTTGCAAGATATATTGTTCTTGAATACAGACATTTTATATCCTCTATAAAGTTCACATTTCAAGACTCCTTTAGAAAAATGACCAGGTAGAAAGATATCATCAAAATAAAAGTCAAATTCAACTTCAAAGCATTTTAGTAGAATCAATACATTGTATTTGTTTAAAAGAAAACATAGACCATTGATTTAGTTTGAAACTGCCATCAGAAAGGGACCTCCATGAGAAAAAAATATTCACAACCTAAACGACTGAAATGGGTTGAGAGTACTGTTTCCTATGTAGCTGTTTCTGTGCGGATCTCTGAATTGGCTGTGTAAAAATTTCCTGCTTGAATGTGTCTGTCTGCCAGAGGAGATGGAAGAATCCAACCTTGAAGGAAAATGAATCTTGATTAAGAAAGAGTACTTTCCCAGTAAGCACACAGGAACAATTCAGGGTAGGTGGTAATAATGAGCCTTGAACAAGAAAAATTATTCCGTTGAAGCTTCCTGACTGCCCAGGTGAACTATTCAACTAGTGATTTTCACAAAAGAGGAAGACCCTCATGAACAATGGTGTCAATTTAAGTCAAAAGAGGCCCAGGAGGTGCTATTATCGCCTTTTGGGGAAATGGTTTAGATTTCTTTAAGAACTGAAATACCCACAAGTCAGACAGTATAGCCATTTAAAATATAACACAGAGAAACAAACGCTGGTGGTTTTTCTTTTTGTGTGGAAAACCATGTGGTGTAAGGCAAACATGAAGACTGACATCTTCATTACTGCTTATCTGCCTTGAGCAAGTTAGCTTTTCTCAGCTGAGGTTCCTCGTCTATAAAATAAAGATAATAATATCCACCTTAGAGGTAAGGATAAAATACAGTCAATGGACAGCACCAGAACAGTATAGAAAGTCATAAGTTAGTTCATCTTCCTCTCCTGTCCCCTGCCTGTAAGTTTTTAGATCCTTGATCAAAGTTCATGATTAATATAAAATAAATCTTCATAGAATGTGTTACATTCATTTTTATGTCTAATTTATGATCATAGTCATATACATTCAGATCTCTATGAAAATATTACACATTCAAAATTCTCTAAGATCACTAATGTGTGAGTTCTACACATCTTTCAAGAGAGATCAATTAGAGGAAATATTAACCTGAAGTTTCTAAAATTTAGAGTAATCAAAAAGATGCCAGGAAGACTTCATCCTAATTCTTTTGAAATTAAAAAAGTACAACTTGAATTCTCAACATAACTTGTTTTTCAGTATCTTTAAATGCAGCAAATGAGATGAGTCTTCATATTCATATTCTGAATGTATTCCTAGGGAGGAAAAAATGACTTCAAGTCTTGTAACTTCCCAAAAGCAGCAATAACTTATTAATTATGCCCTTGGTGATCTTAAATGTGGCATGAAAAACAGCCTCAGAGACTTCCAAAGATGCTTAAAGTACTCCTAAAGGGAGCAGTAAGGACACTAGGAGAATCTGCCTGCAGATGTATATCCAAAACCTATTTACATGTTGAAGGAAAGGATTTAATTAATAGCATTACAGCTGTGAAGTTAATATGCTGATCTGAGGTCCTATCACAAGGGACCATTTCATATTTTTTGAAACAAGTCACACAGCCCTGCATTTTTTTCTTTTTACAGCTTTTGCATAATAATAAATATGTCCCCAAAGTTTTCAGGATGGAGATCATGATGTCTGTTAATTTCCCCAATAATAATAAAGATGATGATGTTAATGGCAATAAAGAGAGCCACCATTTACTGAAACCTCACAGTACACCAAGATCCTTTCTAAGCCTTCTATGTGAATTGTGTTATTTAATTTTTTCAATGACTCAATAATATTTAGTGCTGTGGGTTTCCACTTTTGTAGAAAACGAAACTGAGGCTCCAGAAGATTGTACCCAGTTCTGATCCTTTCAGTTACCTACACACTGTTATCACTGCCTCCACCGCAGTCCCAGATTCTTTAAATATTATGTATTCACTTCCGCTGACTGTGAGAGGATGTGGGGGAAACCAGGGTGCTCAAGGTCACAGTGACAAATGCCTACTGTGAGCCTGGTTGGCAGATGAGATATAAACAAGGGGAAACCTGGAAGCTGTGATCTGGGTCTTCATGATAGAGGCCTAATCACTCATGCCCACAAGAACGTACACTGTAAAATTAGTAAGAATGGTGAGGCAGTGCTGGTGATGGCCACTGTTGTCTCCCTTTCATGAGACTGCCCCAACTTCCTTAATGGAAATTACATTTTCCCAGATGGCAGAATCAGTTAGATCTCTAATCTCAGATCCTATCCTGCCCTGGCAAAGAACCAGATGGAACAATCATATCCTGCCCCATTACACCTTAGTAGTTTAAATTGTGCAAGATGAACAACTGGATCCCCTTCCATCTAAGAGAAGTTTTTGGACTAAACCGTCCCTACTCCTGGGCCTTCTGAGCTTACCTAGCTCTTGGCTGTTACCAAACCCAGTTCTCCAGCCTTTTGGTTCTCTGATCCCTTGTCTTTCCAGCAGTCTCTAATACACGAGTAAGGTAGAGACGATGCCTGTTAAATGCAACCCAGGGATCCTGACAAAATCTGTGATTACTAGCTTATAAGGGATCTGATTTTTAAAGCAAAGTGGAATTTTTATTTGTGACTCTCTTTTAGTTTTCATCCTTTATGAACTACTACCAGAAATTGATTCTGTTCTTTAAAACTTTCTCCCTAAATTCTCCATTGTAAATTTTCCTCAATCTTACCTAAACTAATGTTCAATATAATAGGGATGCAGGCATATATATTTGAAGCACATTTATTTGACATACCATCTGAAAAAACACATGTTATGAGGTCAAGTCGCGAGAATTGGAAAGACTATTGGTGGTAGAGGATTCCCACTATAAATAAATCAAATAAAAAAATAAATAGTATTGTGACAAAAATGATACAGTACTGTAGAAACAGATCCTATAAGAATGTACTGCATCATAAAAAAGCATCATAAATCACTGAGAATTCTAAGTGAACACTGTTTGTATCATAGGTCAGTTATTGGTAAAAGTATCGTTTTATATCATTACTGTGTACAATTCAGGAAAATTAAGCTCCAGAGGATTAAAGACCGAAAATATTTTTAGTATAACATAAAATGTAAAAACACATGAACTATTTATTAAAAGTAAATTATTGAGTATTTTAATTAATTAAAAGGAAAACTAAATACAGCTCATACAACCCTTCTTGGAGAAGAAATTTGGGAAACTAAATCAGGGGCCTTTAACATTTCACAATAAGAAAGAGCACACACACACAAATCAATATCCACTTGATATAAAATTGTGTAAAAATTAACCACGAGTTTAGAAAAAACATGGAAATACCTTTAAATTCAATTTTTTAAAGAGGTTACAGTATAAATTTCCTTTATAATATCAACAATATTTAAAAAAAACAGGGAAGACAAACCAAGGCAGTGAAAATTGTTTAGAATAAAGTTAAGTCAGAATATTAATGGGAATGATCTTTGAATAGTTAAAATGAAAGTGATGTTTGTTCTTGCCTTTCTAGTTTCTTTAATGTTTTGATAATATTTCCAGTTCTACATTATAATGAGAAAAAGAAGTGTTAACCAAAAGAATCCTGTTCCTTGGGGACAATAAGAAGGAAAGAGGAAAGAGGAAAGAAAGAAAGAAAGAAGAAAGAAAGAAAGAAAGAAAGAAAGAAAGAAAGAAAGAAAGAAAGAAAGAAAGAAAGAAAGAAAGAGGAAGGAAGGAAGGAAGGAAGGAAGGAAGGAAGGAAGGAAGGAAGGTAGGTCCCCTTCAAGTCATTGTCTTTCTAATTGAAAAAAAAAACTATTTAAGCATTGATAGTAACAATCACTTTAAAATATAATGAACAAAAGCAGTCTTTAAATGCAATCTAATTATAGATGCTACTGCCATTGGAGGAAGTGGCATTTTTCATCTGTAGGGCACAGAGCTCATTTTTAAGGATCACATTTGAATGAGCCTTTAACAGCAAAGATCCCTGGGCATGGCCTGGATTGGCGAGGACAGGAAAGGATAGAGTTGATTTTGACTTTCAGTATAAAGGAGCAAGAACTTTCACCTTAGTAAAAGCCTGGGAGAGAGGTGAACAAGTGGTGACAAACATCATCAGACATTCGGAGGTCCTCTTGGCACAATGGCTAATGACACACTTCCTGGGAAGAGGGCCAAGGATGGCTAGGACTTTGGTGTCAACTTAATCTTTGACTACTCATCAGTATCAGGATTATGTTAGATCATAAAATTATATGGAAAATCTTTCTTCATGCTCTCTTTTCTGTGAGAGTTTGGATAGGATTAACATTATTTCTTTCTTACATGTTTGATACTTTCATCATTGAAACCAGCTGGGCTTGAGGTTTTCTTTGTGGGAAGTTTTTCTAATTATAAATTTATAGTTGTCCATATTTTGTATTTCTGGATGAGTTAGTTTTGAAAAGTTAGTCTGTCCATAAACATGTTAATATCATTTTTCAAACTTATTGAAATAGAACTGTTCAACTTTTTTCTATTATTCTTTAAATTTCTACAAATTCTGTAGTTGTATCTCTTCTTTACTGATCTTGATAAATAGTAATGTTCTTTTTTCTTGATCAATCGTACTAATTGTCATTTTATCAGTCTTTTTAAAGAATCAGCTATGAGATCATGGATATAGTTAAATTGCTCTTCTTTTTATTTTTTATATCATTTTCAATGTTCCTTCTGCTCTAATATCAATTCAAGTATTTTTTTCCTAAATACTGCTTTTGAGTCACCCATAAATATTTGCTGTGTTTTCTTTATTATGCTCTTCAAAGTATTTTTAAAAATTATAATTTTATCTTTGATTTGTGGATTATTTAGAACTACCTGCCTAATTTCCCAGTATTTAAAGATTATGTGCAGACCTTAATACTACATCTTTCAAATTTCTGTTCTCTTTGTGACTGGAAAACACTCTATGCACTATTTCAGTCAATGGACACTTACTGAGACTTCTTGCGACCTAAAGTGCAATTTTGGTCATTGTTCCTCCCTGTGCCTTTGAATAGAATATGTATTCTGTAGTTTTGAATGTAATGTTCTATACATGTCAATTAGACATGCTGGCTATAGCATTGCCAAGATATTTTATTTTTATTCTATCATGTGTACTTTTTCCACCAGAAATAGAAAAAGAGTGTTACTCCCCACCTGTTTGTGGATTTGCCAATTTCTACTTTTATTATCACTAAGATTTGTTTCATATGTTCTAAAACTTTGTCATTTGGTATGGTGTAGGATTGTTATGTGTATTTGATACAATGACCCCGATATGATTATAAACCATCTTTTCTTTTTCTGTTAATAGCCCATGACTTGAAGTCTACTTTATTTTGATTGTTTTGAAGTCTATGTTATTTCTGATATTATTACGATCATAGAGAATTTCTTCTAATTGGTGTTTGATAGCATCTATTTTCACTTTTTACATTTCAATGTATGCATGTATATATATTTAAAGTATATTTTATATAAATAGCATTGGGTACTGTTTTTTTTTTAAAGTCCATCTCTGTTTTTAATTGAAGTGTTTAGTTTATTTATACTTCTTATAGTTTTTGATATGCTGGGTTTTAATCTGCCATATTCTTATTTGTTTTTTATTTGTACCATCTGCTTTGAAGCTTCTCCTGCTCTCACTGTTTGCATTATTTATTTTTTATATGGGTTACTCTAGGGCAGTAACTGTCAAGCTTTTTGGCCCCAGTACTCTTTTTTAACTCTTAAAAGTTAATGAGTATCCCAAAGAGCTTTCGCTTATGTAGATTACATTCATCAATATTTATCTTATTAGAAACTAAAATGAGGCATTTTTTTAAAACACAAGAGCACAAAAACACCATTAGACTTTAAGCATTGCAAGCATCTCTGTTTCCATGATCACCGGGCTGTGGAACTCCTCTCTGCCTTTTAGGTGATAGAGGACTGTTCTTACTCCACAGATGTGAACTGTTAGACAGAGAGCCCTGTGGAGTATAAACTGACTCTTCATAGACCATGTTTGTCATTTAAATAACTCCAAATCCATAGACATGATGTAGAAACTACTCCAAATTTCAGTTTTTGCAGAAATATTCACTATTCCAGAATGCGTTAGGGGCAAAAATCAAGGTATTGGGTAGTTTCTGTTCATCAGTCCAAGTAGGCAATTAAAAGAATGTTTTATGAAATAGCAGGAGATAGAGAACTCTAGAAAGTCAATATGCATACCAGTGCACATGGTAGAGGAATTCCTTGCATAATGGAATCAAGTCTGGAAGAGTGGCAAAGGCAGTTGTGTTTTTCAAGAGTCCTTAACTGGGCTTTACTTTTCTGATTAGATCCCTTACAGATTTTAGTTGACGTCGAACTGTCGCTAGTCAGGGCGATGTTAAAGAAGGAGATCCCCACTCCTTGATTTATGCTCAAAGAACTTAAAATCAGCATACTACAGTGACAGAGTCACATCAATGTTTATAGCAACTCAATTCATAAGAGTTAAACTATGGAACCAACCTAGGTGTCCTTCAACTTATGAATAGATAAAGAAAATGTGTTGTATATATTCAATGGAATATTACTCAGATTTAAAGAAGAATGAAATTATGATGTTTGCTGGTAAATGAATGGAGTTAGAGAATATCATGCTAAGCAAAATAAGCCCAACCCAAAAGAACAAAGGTTGAATGTTCTCTCTGATATATGGGATGCTAATTCACAATAAGGGGTGGGGCACTAAGGAAGGATAGAATTACTTTAGGTAGAGGAGAGTGAAGGGAGAGGAAGGGGTATGGGGGTAGGAAGATAGTAAACTGAAACAGACAATATTACTTCATGTGCATATATGACTGCATGACCAATGTGATCCTACAACATGTACAATCAGAAAAATGAGAAATTATACTTCATTTATGTATGATTTATCAAAATGCATAAATGCATTCTACTGTCATGTATAACTAATTGGAACAAATTAAAAAAATTTTTAAAAAGGAGATCAACAGAAAATCTTTAGGGTGCTCTTCTTGGAATCACCTGTCTTTTTAATGACCAAAGATTCTTGGTTAACTGACAAATGGCATTTGAATGAATAATAAAATGACTAGTCAGGACTACTATGTTCATTTTTCTTAACCTTGTACCCAAAGAAATGAGAAGGAAAAAAAGAAAAGGCTTTTCCAGGTGTACATTGATGATAGAAAAGCAGTTACAAAAGGCAGCTCATAAAAATAAGCACCTGTAGAGTTGGGAAACCAGATTTGTGTGAAACAAATGACTGGTGTTATTGGTTTATTTTTATCACTTTGTAGAGTTGTTTCAGTGCTAACCTGAGTTACCAGGTATGATGTGCAGAAATAGTGCTGAGCAGTCTACAAACATGCACTGCTCTCATTCCTGGCAAAACTGGCCCTGTTATGCTACCGCACACTCAGCAGGGTTAAATGATTTGCTGATGGGCCACAATAAACACTAGAGAAAGATGTGAACTAAAGACTTAGGATCTGATATTTAGTTCTTCAACATACTATGATGCCAATTCCCTAGCACAAATTTTTTCTCATTCAATTTATTCCAAATCAGTTTATATGGAAGAAAATAAAATATGATTTCTACCCAGTAAAATAAAAACATAATTTAAAATGGCCATTCAAATCACAAGATAGAAAATGCTAGAGTTTGGACATGCTATGCTTAATTTATTATTCATCATTCTCTTATTCATAAGATTTGATTTTAAAATTACTTCATAACCTGCATTTGCAGATTATACCTGGACATATACTTAAGTACTTTTTTCTGTTTTAGAAATTAGTGGTGAAATGCAGTCAATAGCACAAATATTTCAGGTAGATGTTAGCACCTATGTATGAAACTTGGAATTGAAAATGTCATTTCTGGTTCCTGAATACATTTACCAATGTGAGAAAATATTGAAAAGTCTTAATATAAAGGCTATTATGTATAGAAAGAGTAGAAATAGTAGTCTCTTCTGGAGGTTCTGTAAAAATCCTTCCAGATTATTGCTATTCATCTGAATCAAACTTTGTTATCATGTGAACATTAGTGGAGTATGACAATTCTGGAAAGGTCAAGATAAGTTTTATCAGATCTAAACAGCAAATTCAAGTAGAAGACTGCTAAAGTATTTAAAATCTGAAATTGTCATAAAACATTAGAATAATTTGCACAAACATACTTGATAATGAGATATCTAAAAATTTAATAATTGCATTCTCATACTTTTTGAAATCATTTTATTCCTTTTCTATAGTGAGAATTGTGTTGTTTACAAGTTTTAAGAGCCACAACTAAAAATTTGACACATGTTGCTTTCACATTTGGGTGGCAATCAAAAGATGTCTTTGCTGGAGGCACAATGAAAATTGTGTACTCTTCTGAGAGCTCCAGACAGACAGAAATAACACGTGTATCATGCTGCATTAAGACAACTGACTTCTGTCTGATAAGGACTTCAGAACAGGAGCCACTGCACTAATGTCTTTACAGGTTAGCAAACATGCGGTCCCTTTACATACATAAGGACTTCATTCCTTGTCAATCTCTTCTACTTCAAGCACAAAAAGTTCAACATCACTTTTCACTTAATATTTGGGAGTGAGGTCATTGTGACATGATGTCTTTTTAAAATGGACATGAGGACATGAGGATGCTCAAGAAATCAAGTCCTACTTCAACATAATGAACAAAACCATAAGAAAATTATTTTGGAGTTCCTTCATTATTAGCATGCTCCTAAGGTCATTCTTTCCTGAATGGTACCTGAATACTTTTGATTAGTATTCTATTTGCAATGCTTTATTTATAAACACATATACATATATACACATCTATGCATATGCATACATATATGTATATATATGAATTGTTACAATGGTTCATTGTTACAATGGTTATTTACAAGTGGACTCTATTCAAAGTGTACTTTAAAGGTATGAAACACTCACCTTAGAGAGGCCACCTACTTCCAAATAGAAGCAGATAATGAACACATTCCAGGTAATCCAGAGGGCAGTCCATACTGTATACTGGACAGAAGTGAGCAGGGGTGGGGGGAGAAAGAGAAGAAAAACATAGAGATGAAAGACATGTATACTAAATAAACCAATAGTAAAAATGTTCAGTAAGTTTCAGTCTGCTGGAAACAAATAAGCAGGGTACACACAGAACCGAGTGCTTCTTACAAAGTCCCCTGAGATCTAGAAATTAAAAATCCAATATTTCCTATGGCTTTCAGTGGATGACAATAAACCTAGATTTATTGTTAAAGCACTTTGCTGGCTTGCAGGTTCAAGTTCAATTCAAGTGCTCACTCAATTTGGTTTCTGAGTATTATCTTTTCCAGAGAATACAATTATGCAAAGTTGTCCTTAAGTCATAATATTAAATCCATATATTTTTAGGAATGTTGTCAAAACCCAGAGCTTTTATATTCCTGAATGAAGACAATGTTTGAAAATGGATGTATAGAATCAAGTTAACAAACTTTTATTCATTGTATTATTTTATTAAGAATAGAACATGTGCCTCTATAATTCTATGGTAGAAATATGATCATGTAAAATTTTCTAAACACAGAAATTGATATATCAGATTAAGAATGAGAAAATGAACAATTAATTTCCATATTGGTAAAAAAACCCTTTTATTTACATCCAATAAACTCCAGCTTGGCTTACTGATTAGCTGTTTTTATTATTCTGATATGTACAAGGAAATACCTTCTCCCAGAGCATCAATCTTACGTTGCTGTATACATCTCCCTCAGTTTCTTATGCAGACAGAAAATCAGAGAACCAACTTAGAAAACAATTTGGATGACTGATAGTCATGCCATGAAATGCAATTAATAGATCAATATTTTGCCTATTCATTTTACTTTACCAGAAAAAACTCTGAATCCTTAATTCCTTAAATGGACATATTAATTAAATTATTAATTTTTAGGAGAGACCACAATAGTTTCATGCTGTTCTTAAATTAAAACGAATACTGAAATCATTTCCTTATCTTATTCTATGGTATGTCAAACAATATAATGTTTAATTTTAGTTACCACATAAAACAGCCATGTTCCTTTTAGAAACCTTATCCAAAGCATCTAATTATTTGTAAAATGCAACTTAGATTTTATGTATTTCTGTTATTTATTTTTGGTAATGGGGATCGAACCCAGGAGCACTTTACCACTGATCTAAATCTCTATTCCTTTCATTTTGTATTTTGAGACAGGTTCTTGCAGTTTGGGACTCGCCAAGTTGCTGGGGCTGGCCTCAAACTTGAGATTCTCCTGACTCAGCCTCCTGAATCTCTGCAAGAGTGCACCAACACACCTGACTTCATGACTTTTAGAGGCTTGCAAAAATAACTTCATGTGTTGAGTACTTCTATAATTGGATATATTTGATGCCACATTGTACTTCCTTGGGAGGGATGTTTTGCTTTTTTAAATGATAGATAACGCAATGCAGTAATGAGGTAAAGCTTCAAAACCAATGGGAACTTGTGTTAAAAATTAACATAAATAAAAACATATTGTGAGGTTTTGAGTATTTGCAGATATTGCTTATGCTGCAATATCTTCTGTTCCGAAAGTTTCCGAGTCTGGACATTTTTTAAATTGTGCAAAGTGTATTGAAACACACTGTTCTGAATCACAAAATATTCCCATGAATACTGAAAGCAGCTGCTTTACATCCTCAATGTTTATTTTTTGTTAGTCACAATAACTAGAACAAATTTTACTGCTTTTGCTAATTGGATGTAATCTAGTCCTGATATTTTGCATTCTAAGTAACTATAAGAGTAATGGAATGTAGCTGATCACTAAGTTATGAGAAAAAGATGAGTGTCAAAACTGAAGAAAAGAATATCAAATGAAGCAAGACACTGCAAGAAAATAAGAAAAATGTTGAGTTTTGTACAGGGTGAGAGATAGGGGTTTAATTTCATTTTACTAAATATGGATTTACAATTTTGCCAGCACCATTTGTTGAAGAGGCTATCTTCTCTCCATTGCATGTTTTTGGCACCTTTGTCTAGTATGAGATAACTGTATTTATGTGGGTTTGTCTCTGCATCTTCTGTGCCATTGGTCTATCTGTCTATTTTGGTGCCAGTACCATGCTGTCTTTGTTACTATTGCTCTGTAGTACAGTTGAAGGTCTAGTATTGTGATACCTCCTGCATCATTATTCTGGCCCAGGTTTGCTTTGGCTAGTCTGGATCTTTTGTTATTCCAGATGAATTTCATGATTGCTTTCTCCATTTATACCCAAAGGAATTAAAATCAGCATATTACACTGATGCAGCAACATTGATGTTTCATAGTGGCTCAATTCACAATAGCTAGATTGTGGAACCAACCTAGATGCCTTTCTTTTTCTTTTTTTATTTTATTCATTTAATTTTGATCCATTGAACACAAATGGAGTACAGCTATTGTTTCTTTCGTTGTACACAAAGTAGTCATACCATCTCATTCATATATGCACACAGAGCAATGATGTCTGTCTCATTCTGTTATTATTCTTGCCCCCCCCAACCCGACCCCACCCCTTCCTTCCCTCTATGCTATCTATCCTTCCTCCATTCTTGCCTCTCTTCCACCCCACATTATGCATCATCATTCACTTATCAGAGAGATCATTCAGCCTTTGGATTTTTGGGATTGGCTAATCTCACTTAGCATGAGAGTCTCCAAATCATCCATTTACCAACAAATGCCATAATTTTATTCTTCTTAATGGCTGAGTAATATTCCATTGTGTATATATACCACAGTTTCTTTATCCATTCATCTATTGAAGGGCATCTAGGTTGGTTCCACAATCTAGCTAATGTGAATTGGGCAGCTATGAAAATTGATGTGGCTGCATCACTGTAGTATGATGATTTTAGTCCTTTGGGTATAGGCCAAGGACTGGGTCAAATAGTGGATCCATTCCAAGTTTTCTAAGGAATCTCCACAGTGCTTTCCAGAGTGGCTGCACCAACTTGCACTCCCACCAGCAATGTATGAGTGTACCCTTTTCCCCACATCCTCGCCCACACCTGTTGTTGCCTGTATTCTTAATAAAAGACATTCTAATTGGGGTAAGATGAAATCTTAAGGTGGTTTTGATTTGCATTTCTCTTATAACTAGGGATGTTGAACACTTTTTCATATATCTGTTGATT
This sequence comes from Glaucomys volans, assembly GCA_020662805.1. NCBI lineage: Eukaryota > Metazoa > Chordata > Mammalia > Rodentia > Sciuridae > Glaucomys > Glaucomys volans. The sequence continues at coordinate 67,680 of JAJEJO010001946.1, forward strand.
GCTTGTAGATCTTCTTCTGTAAAGTGTCTCTTCATTTCCTTAGCCCATTTATTGATTGGGTTATTAGTATTCTTGGTGTAAATATTTTTGAGCACTTTGTAGGTTTTGGAGATTAGTGCTCTGTCCGAAGTGTGTGTGGCAAAGATTTTCTCCCACCCTGAAGGCTCTCTCTTCACATTACTGATTGTTTCCTTTGCTGAGAAAAAGCTTTTTAGTTTGACTCTATCCCAATCATTGATTCCTGCTTTTATTTCTTGCACTTTGGGAATCATGTTAAGGAAATCTGGTCCTAGGCCAACATGATGAAGATTTGGACCTATCTTCTCTTCTATTATGTGCAGGGTCTCTGGTCTAATTCCTAGGTCCTTGATCCATTTTGAGTTGAGTTTTGTGCAGGGTGAGAGATATTGGTTTAGTTTCATTTTGCTGCATATGGATTTCCAGTTTTCCCAGCACCATTTGTTGAAGAGGCTATCTTTTCTCCATTGTATATTTTTGGTTCCTTTGTCAAGTATGAGATACCTGTATTTATGTGGATTTGTCTCTGTGTCCTCTATTCTGTACCATTGATCTACCTGCCTATTTTGGTGCCAATACCATGCTGTTTTTGTTACTATTGTTCTGTAATATATTTGAAGGTCTGGTATTGTGATACCCACTGCTTTGCTCTTCCTGCTAAGAATTGCTTTAGCTATTCTGGGTCTCTTATTCCTCCAAATGAATTTCATGATTGTTTGCATTATTTCTATGAGGTCTGTCATTGGGATTTTAATTGGAATTGCACTGAATTTGTATAGCACTTTTGGTAGTATGGCCATTTTGACAATATTAATTCTGCCTATCCAAGAACATGGGAGATCTTTCCATCTTCTCAGTTTCTTTAATTTCTTTCTTTAGTGTTCTGTATTTCTCATTGTAGAGGTCTTTCACTTCTTTTGTTAGATTGATTCCCACGTATGTTATTTTTCTTGAGGCTATTGTGAATGGTATAGTTTTCCTAATTTCTCTCTCAGAGGATGCATCACTTACGAATAAAAATGCATTAGATTTATGAGCATGCATTTTATATCCTGCTACTTTACTGAATTCATTTATGAGTTCCAGACATTCTGGTGGAATTTTTAGGGTCTTTAAGTAGAGAATCATGTCATCAGCAAATGGGAATAGTTTGAATTCTTTTCCTATTCACATCCCTCTAATTTCTTTGGTCTGCCTAATTGCTCTGGCTAGAGTTTCAAGGACAATGGTGAACGGAAGTGGAGAAAGAGGGCATCCTTGCCTTGTTCCAGTTCTCAGGGGGAATGCTTTCAATTTTTCTCCATTTAGAATGATACTAGCTGTGGGCTTAGCATAGATAGCCTTTACAATGCTAAGGAATGTTCACACTATCCCTATTTTTTCTAGCATTTTGAGCATGAAGGGGTGCTGTATTTTATCAAATGCTTTCTCTGCATCTATTGAAATAATCATGTGGTTCTTGACTTTACATCTGTTGATGTGCTGAATTCCATTTATTGATTTCTGAATGTTGAAACAACCTTGCATCCCTGGGATGAAACCCATTTGATCATGGCGCACTATCTTTTTAATATGCTTTTTTATGCAATTTGCTAAAATTTTGTTAATTTTTGCATCTATGTTCATTAGGGATATCGGGTCTGAAATTTTCTTTCCTTGATGTGTCCTTCTCTGGTTTTGGTATCAGGGTCATGTTATCTTCATAGAATGAGTTTGGAAGGGTTCTCTCCTTCTCTATTTCATGAAATACTTTGAGGAGTATTGGAATGAGCTCTTCTTGAAGGTCTTGTAGAACTCGGCTGTGAATCCATCCGGTCCCAAACTTTTCTTGGTAGGCTTTTGATGATTTCTTCTATTTCATAGCTTGAAATTGATCTATTTAAGTTGTGTATGTCTTCCAGATTCAGTTTGGGTGGCTCATATGCCTCTAGGAGCCTGTTGATGTCTTCCACGTTTTCTATTTTGTTGGAGTATAAATTTTCAAAATAGCTTCTAATTATGTTTTGTATTTCAATTGTGTCTGTTGTAATATTTCCATTTCCATCACAAATTTTAGAATTTGGATTTTCTCTCTCCTTCTTTTCATTAGTGTGGCTAAAAGTTTATCAATTTTGTTTATTTTTTGCAAGAACTAACTTTTTGTTTTATCAATTTTTTGAATTATTTCTTTTGTTTCAATTTCGTTGATTTCAGCTCTGATTTTAATTATTTCCTTTCTTCTACTGCTTTTGGTGATGATCTGTTCCTCTTTTCCTAGGGCTTTGAGCTGTAATGTGAGGTCATTGATTTGTTGACTTTTCATTCTTTTATTAAAAGCACTCCATGCAATGAATTTTCCTCTTAGCACTGCTTTCATAGTATCCCAGAAGTTCTGTTATGTTGTATCTTTGTTCTCATTGATCTCTAAGTATTTTTTTATTCCCCCCTAATGTTTTTTGTTATCTATGAATCATTCAATAGCATATTATTTCATCTCCAGGTCTTGGAGTAGTTTCTGTTTTTAACTTTACCCTTGATTTCTAATTTCATTCCATTATGATCTGATAGAATACAAGGTAGTATCTCTATGTTTTTGTATTTGCTAAGAGTTGCTTTGTGGCATAACATATGGTCTATTTTAGAAAAGGATCCATGAGCTGCTGAGAAGAATGTGTATTCATTTTTTGATGGATGGAATATTCTATATATATCTGTTAAGTCTAAATTAGCGATTGTGTCATTGAGTTCTATGGTTTCTTTGTTCAATTTTTGATTGGAAGATCTGTCTACCAGTGAGGAAGGAGTGTTAAAGCCCCACAGTATTATTGTGTTTTGGTCTATTTGGTTCCTGGAATTGAGAAGGATCTGATTGACATACATGGATGCGCCATTGTTTGGTGCATAAATATTTATGATTGTTATGTCTTGCTGATTTATGCTTCCTTTAATTAGTATGAAATGTCCTTCTTTATCCCTTCTGACTAACTTTGGCTTCAAGTCTGCTTTATCTGAAATGAGGGTGGACACTCCTGCTTTTTCACTAAGTCCATGTGCATGGTATGTTCTTTTCCCAACCTTTCATCTTTAATCTGTGGGCATGTTTTTCTATGAGATGAGTCTCTTGAAGACAGCATATTGTTGGGTCTTTCTTTTTAATCCAATCTGCCAGTCTATGCTTTTTGATTGATGAGTTTAGGCCATTTACATTTAGGGTTATTATTGAGATATGACTTGTATTCTCAGTCATTTTGACTTATTTTTGGATTTTCATCTCACTTGGTTTTTCCTTTAATTGGCTGTTCCTTTAGGGTAATTCCTTCCTTTGCTGACTTACATTGCTTTTTCTCATTTCTTCCTCTTGGAATATTTTGCTGAGGATTTTCTGTAGGGCAGGCTTTCTATTTGTGAATTCTTTTAGCTTGTGCTTCTCATGGAAGGATTTTATTTCATCTTCAAATCTGAAGGTAAGTTTTGCTGGGTATAAGATTCTTGGTTGGCATCCATTTTCTTTCAATGCTTGGAATATGTTGTTCCAGGCCCTTCTTGCTTTTAAGGTCTGGGCTGAGAAATCTGCTGACATTAGTATTGGTTTCCCCCTATATGTAATCTGATGTTTTTCTCTTGCAGCCTTTAAAATTCTATCTTTGTTTTGTATGTTAGGTATTTTCATTATAATGTGCCTGGGTGCGGATCTGTTGTGATTTTGTGCATTTTGTGTCCTATAAGTCTCTTGAATTTAATTTTCCATTTCATTCATCATATTTGGGAAAATTTCTGATATCATTTCATTGAACAGATTATTCATTCCTTTGGTTTGTGTCTCTGTGCCTTCCTCAATCCCAATAACTCTTAAATTTGGTCTTTTCATGATGTCCCATAACTCTTGGAGTTTCTGTTCATGATTTCTTACCATCTTCTCTGTCTGGTTGGGTTTGTTTTCAAGATTAAATATTTTGTCTTCATTGTCTGAGGTTCCGTCTTCCAAGTGATTTAGCCTGTTGGTTAAGCTTTCTATTGAGTTTTTAATTTGGTTTATTGTAACCTTCATTTCAAGGATTTCTGTTTGGATTTTTTCCAGAATCTCTATCTTTTTATTGAAATGATCTTTTGCCTCTTGCAATTGCTCTTTTAGCATTGCCTGCATTTGCACTCTTGACTCCTCATTTGCTTCTCAAATCATTTTAACTATGTACAACTCCCTTTGTGACAATGCTTCTGCCATGTTGTCATTGGGTTCTTTTGGTGTAGTATCTGGGTTTGTTTGGGACATTTTCTTCCCATGTTTTCTCATGTTGCTAGTGTATCTTCCCCTCTAGTGGTGCGAATCCTAGGTATTGCAATTTCCCCTTAAAGACTCATAGGGTTCCTGCCTATTTTCAATACCTCCCCTTGAATTGAGAGATCGATATTAGCAGCACACCATATGAAAAATGTGTCCTTAATCTAAATAGTCCCTATTAAGATATTAACAGTGTTGTCTTAATAAACAGAGATGAATTCAAATTATTATCTACAGCATAACCAGAAATTTTGAAATAAGGACTGCAAATCCTAATGTTCGACAGGGAGAATGAGGAGGCGTATAGGACAAAACACTAATGAGATAAGAAGTGAGTCTATAGATACACTATGTCATCTGAATAGTGGAAGTAGAATTAAAAGAAACAGGTTTTTAGTGTGAGAAAAAAGAATTTCTCCAAGGAAACAGATATATAAGAGTGAGATAGAGTGATAAGCATATTAATAAAAGAAAAAGGTAGGAATATAGTGGGTATATTAGGAATAATCGTAGTATGACAATTAATTTAAAAACGTTCTGTGATAAAAATATACTATACAGTTCAAACCTCTTATTTTTAAATGGACTGATGTTTGAGAGGTGCTTGATCAAGCAGTGATCCAAGAAGGGTGCTGTCTCCACTACTTCCAGGTTGGGAATGATCAATGCTTCTGGGCAGAGACGGCCTGGTGTTGATAGATGATCAGATGCAGCACAGGTGGTAGACACTGGGCTAGGGTGTGGGCCTGGGCAGTAGACCCAGTTGGGGTGGGGGCGCAGAACTATGCTCAGTGATGGAGACACTGGGCTTGATAGCCCAGGCAGGCTTGAACTCCGTGCTGGGGGCTCAGGCAGTCCCAGGTGGTTGCTCTCTCCCAGGGACAGTGTAAAATGGCACCGAAGGGCCTAAGATCCCCGCTGGGGCTGGGGATTCTGGCTGCCGCAGGCAGGAGCTCTCTTCATAAATGCCTTTCAATTGATGAATGGATAAGAAACTGTGATATATATATATACACACAATGGAATATTACTCAGCCATAAAGAAAAATAAAATTATGGCATTTGCTGGTAAATGGGTGGAGTTGGAGAATATCATGCTAAGTGAAATCAGCCAAGCCCAAAAAACTGAAGGCTGAATGCTTTCTCTGATAAGTGGATGATGATACATAAACTGGGGGTGGGGGGAAGCGTGGTGGTAGGGGGACAAGAGAAGAAAGGAAGAACTTTGGATGGTTTAGAGGAAAAATGGGACGGGAGGGTGTGGGGGAAGGAAAGATAGTAGACTGAGACAGACAGTATTACCCTATGTATATGTAAGATTACATGAATTGTGTGAATCTACATTGTTTACAGCCATAGAAATGAACAGTTGTACCCCACTTGTGTACAAAAAACGTGGAAAAATACTGTCATGTATAACTAAATATAAAAGATAGAAATAAAAAAAAGAGTAAGAAAATGAACCCAAATAATTACAAATCCATATGATTCTTAATTATTGGAACTCAAATCGAAATGCACAATTATTGTATTAGGAAAATCAATCAATTCAAAGTTATAACAAAGGCACAAATAAAACCTATATTTAAAAATCATAGCACAAACTCAGTGACAGAAATGACTCACAAGCAATCATATGCCGCTTCTGAATTTTGATAGCTAAAACTACCAGGCTAAGCAGATACCAACTGTCAGCTCAACATGTTTAACTACATTAGGGTTATTATTCTGGGGCTCTCTGTGCTTCTGTTACTATGCTATGCCCTTTACACAGGTTTTGCCATTTGGTCATCACACTGAAGGACATCGTTTGATTCCCTTCTGAGTGTTGCTACCATTTGATCACAAACATCTGGGAAAAGAGATTGTTAGCAATATAGATACATGCATAGGTATTTACCTAGGCAGAGTTATTAGGGAAACTCATTGCCTAAGAGATGCAATCCACCCCTGCCTTCTTTGTGAGGTAGGTGATTTTTTAAAAAATAATTCAATTTAAATGAGAATTAAAATAAAAGATAAAAGTCATCATTTTTAACAAATAACTGTTGGTTGTTATGGATATTGTTAATCTATTCATTTATCCAGGTAGATTAGGTACACTTTCTGTATAGCAGACTTAACTTTTCCAAATAACTGCATAATCTCTCTCTGTCAGTCTGTCTCTCACTCTCTCTTTTCTAATTTGCTTATGTTCAGTACACATATTTTAAATCCTAACTCACATAGACAATGTCTATGAAAATTAATAAAGGATGTTCATATGTTCTATATGGCTTCTTAAATATTTCCTGTTTTATGAGGATATTCAGCACTTTTTATTTGACACGAACTTTAGAAGTCTTTCGGTCTTCCATTGAGCAATTAGTTTATAACATGAGTTATTTTTACAGTCTGAGCTTCCTCATTTTCCAGTTATCAGAAAGGCCATCTGGTCATTCATTCTTTCACATGTGTATCACTCAGCCACAATGTTTGTGCACAACATGCTAGAGTTACAATAAACAGAAGGGTAAGATCCTTAGTATTCAGTTTAGTATTCATGTTCAGAAGAATGTTAAGTGAAATCTGCCATCCATACATTTTTAATGGGAAGGAAAGCAGAGTTAAGGCCAAGAAGAAAATGACATATTAACACTTTAATAATTTATCAAGTCTTACTCTCTATTACGCTATGGTAAGCAAGTCATATATGTTACACCATTTTAAAAATGATCTGTAATCAGATTTCTACAAATAAGATAAATGTGACATAATGAAAACAAATAAATATCTTAAGGCTTCAGAGCCAATAATTTGTGGAGAGCGATTTAAATCCAAGACCAACTGAATTGAAACCTAATACTCAACTGTCATATTGAGCAATAGCTCAGGGAAGACATTTGTGATGATATGGTAGAGAAGGTTTGTTATATAACAATTCAAATCAAAGTAAGTTGTTCATTGCACATGAATTTTGCATAAAGGTCCAAAGAACTAAATTATGGTCTTTGCAAATGAACTGGCTTTTTAATTTTTAAAGTCAGCTCTGAATGAATTCTAACTCCAAAGTTAATCTTTTTTAAAAAAATGTAAAATCAATTAGCTAACTCATCTGCCTTTAAATTAGTGAACTTGATTAAATTAACTCATCCATGAAATAATAAAGATTTAAATAATTCTAGGGCAAACTCTTATTTTGGAATTCGGAGGTGAATTTTGAAATATTTGGCAAAGGAGTGGACAGGAGACAAATGATTCTACAACAGAACATATGGTTGATAAATATGATTTCACAGCTTCATATTGTCTTTAATCAAAGAAATATAAAAGGTGCATTCAAACCTTAACATTGAATTTGGTATCTCTTAGAAGTATCCCCTTGGGATACCAAATGAAGGAGAAAAATATGACCAAGTTATTTCAGTGCTCTGAAAATAAATACAGAAATAGTAAACTGTACCTTTTTAGCAGTGAATTGGACTTACTGTGCTTTCATTTGGTGATTTAGTTGGCTTTTTCTAGCAGTCTTTGATGTGGAACCTCAGTTATAGTGGTGGAAGTCCATGACATTATATTTTTCAGAAAAAAATAGGTCTTGAGGAGTAAGTCAACTAGTAGTAGGTACAGGTAGGACAGCATAAACTATTTCATCAAGTAATTCCTCCAGTGTTTTCAGATTGAGATAAGCAAGGCAGTGAGACCAATTTCTCTTGCTGAACGACTGCCGTCATGTTCTAAGAAATCGCTGTCTAGGTCATTTTTAAAGTCACTTCATCCAGTCACCTTAAATTCACTTATGATGTGTCCAGTCAAGGATTTAGCATTTTAAAAAGTCTATACATGCAGGAATACTCCGTGAATATAACAAGGGGTCGGCACAGTTGTTTTTCCCAGGACTACACTGCTGAACTTGTAAGACAGGCAGGGATACAGTGACAACTGGGTGGGGGACCAGGGTAGAGAGTTATCAGGATCGGTGGCAGTAGAGAGCACGAGGCACTTAGTCCTGAGTGGGGTGGTTAGGTATGTTTTTTAGTGGGTGACAGTTTAGTTGAAGGATTATTAAGTGTTTTTCAAGAAAGCAAGGAGAATAGGATATCCCAGGCAGAAGGTTCAGTATATGTGGACTGAAGAGGCAAAGAGCATGCGGTCTTTGAAAACAGCAGATCCTTCAGGATGCCTGGCATGGGGCATATAGGGAGCACAGGAGGCGTAGAATAGGTAAGCAAAGGGGCAATTTTCATAAGCTTTGGTTTCTACACTAAGGAGTTTGGAAATTTGTCTGTAGACGTCGGGGTTCTTGTTCTGCATGGTCCTTTATCTACACCATGTCCACAGTGGTAACTAATTCTTTGAATTCAAGTGTGGTAAACCCAATTTTTTTCAGAAGTGGCAATGAATTCCCATCTGTGTTTGTGCAAATCTAGATTGTGAGTTTCATTGAATTGTTGCAGTGATCGACATTGTATTTTATTCATCTCTAGGTGAGCACTTAGGATACCTGGTGCTCCAAACTGTTTGTTAGTTTCAGTGGATTAAATTTAACTGGCATGTATTGGTAATTCTTTCAGCCAATAGCAGAAGTGATTTGGGGAGAAAATCTGTAGTCAAAAAGCTGTTTTCCAGCCCGGTGTGGTGGTGCACGCCTGTAATCCCAGCACCTGGGAGGCTGATGAAGGAGGATCGTGAGTTCAAAGCCAGCCTCAGCAACTTAGCAAGGCCCTAAGCAACTCAGTGAGACCCTGTTTCTAAATAAAATACAAAATAGGGCTGGGGATGTGGCTCAGTGGCTAAGTGCCCCTGGGTTCAATCCCCAGTACCAAAAAAAAAAAAGCTGTTTTCCTGCTCAGTGAAGTCGGTATGGATTTCTGATCCAGGTCTCCTCTCATTGCCATTGAAAAGTCGGTATCTCCCAAGGCACACCTTGGTTAATGTGACATATGCTGCATTCATTTTCAGCCCTTCTTTTGAAATACTAGAATTAATTTCAGGCCACCAGTTGTAGTATCAAACCAAAGTATTCATGAATACAATCCAAGAACAGCTGCCTATTGTGTACTAAAACAAAACAAATAAACAAATGTAATGTAATCACCTTTCCAAATAACAAAATGCCCTTCACATAAAGGAGATCCTTTGCAGGCAGATATTCCATGTTGTTGATTACTGATTATTTATGCATTTTCCCCAAATAGAGAATTCATAGCTGGGCTCCTACAAAGGCAATATTTGACCATTGGCTGAGGAAGTAAGGCAGAATGATTTCCTAGATCAAAACTTATACTGACAATGGCAAGATATCATCTGGGATCTGGTGGTGGAAGCAAAGCCCAGATTATGCTAATGCAACTCCATGAACCTGATAATAAAATGAGTGAGGACAATAACATTTAGCTCTCCCACTTGCTATCTGTGTTCCCTGGGCAAGGAAAAGGTTCTAACCTTTTTATTTATCTGTAAAATCAGAGATGCTAATACAGAACTCTTAGGGTATTTGGGAAGGTTAAACAAAATGAAATGTTTGGCATGGAGGGATTTCCTACCAACTCAATATTTTCTTTCTCTTCCCTTCCTGGATGAGAACAAATAAAATGGGATTTGGTTGGCATAATGCATTAAAAGAGATAATCAGAGGAGCAACAATATGAGTTGCTTATCTTTATAGATGTTTTTTCTTTGAAGATTCTGAAAGTCCTAAAACTGCCTTTCTCCTCACATGTGAATATGTATGGAGCACATATTATATTCCATGTTCTCAATGAGCTCTTTGCCTAGTAGAGAAGGCTTGAATGCCAACAAATAATATAGCATGCTCAAGACACAGAGGCAAAGGAACAGAGAGTGTTTAATCATTAAAGCACATGCAAGAACATGTGCATGAGAAACTGAGAGAATGCTACTAGAACTGGGGCATGAACACCAGGCCAGGCTATGAGAACAAGAGGGGGAGAGGCAGGGAGAGCAGAAGGCACATGAGCAGAAAGACACAACCTCTGGGCCTTTTCAAGGCTCTGCACCTGGCTTACAAACTTCCCAGGCCTCTGCCTCATTGCTATTATTCGCATTCCACATTCATGGCCATTCCAGCACCTTCAGAGAGCCCCAGACTCTATACCTTGCTTCCTTCACTGCTTTCAAAATGAACTCTTTGAAAGTAGGGAGTTTGCGTTCTTCTCTAGTTATCCAGACCTAGTACAACACAGCACTCTATGAAGGTTTGATGAGTGAGTGGCAACTACTGCTATTGAGCTCCTTCTCCACACTCAGTCATGCTCCCTGCCCAGAACCCCCTTCGACTCCTTCTCTGTGGACTCACACTCACTGGCACTACAAGCTCTTCTGCAGGACACCTTACTCTATCACCCTGCCAGGGTCAGACTCCTTATTAGGCATCTCTGGCACAATGTGGTTCTCCATATTACTTGTCAAAGTTATAGTTGAACATTTCTGTGGACTTTATTTGCTAAAGGCAAATCTCCCCCTCTGAAATGTAAGATGAGTACCCAAGAAATCCAAGAATGACCTGTGTATGTTCAACAGCATCCTCGACACCTAGCACAATGCCAAACACAGAGAAGAAACTAAAGAAGTAACTTTTAAAAACAAATCAACAATTAGAAAAAAAGAACAAAGTTAGAAAACAAAGAAGAAAGGGAAAGAGGCAGAATGAAGGAAGAGAGGGAGG
>JAJEJO010001946.1:78722-170006 GCA_020662805.1 Glaucomys volans
GGGAGGGAGGGAGGGAGGGAGGAAGGAAGGAAGGAAGGAAGGAAGGAAGGAAGGAAGGAAGGAAGGAAGGGTGGCTTTCGGAGATATGAGTTTGGTCAGGTACAACAGTCAAGAACATTCTTAGATCTTGGAGCTAGGAAAGGCTTTTAAGCCATGAATTAGGCAAGTGAAAAGAAGACACTGGAAAGAAGGCAGAAGCCTCAACCAAGGCTACCGTTGAGTGAAAGTTCTCAAGAGCTATTAGTTAGGGGGCAGAAACAACAGGACTAGATATTATCTTTAACAGGTACATGCAGCCTCATTCAAGAGAAGTCATAGTTTTCATAGTCAGCTAGCTGGCATTTGGGGCCTTCACGGAAAACAAACAACAGAATTTCAGAAGTCAGTGAAGAGTAAAAGTGCTCTGTATTCACGGAACATATTTAGAACCCAATAATAGCCTGATATTCTGCATGACATGACAGCATCTGGTGCTCTAAGTCCGACTCTAGGAAACATCTTTCTAGTAGATTACACAGTGGCCCAGCAGAGGCTCTTCTTAAGAAAAGTAAAGCAGAAATTGTTCAGCCCTGCAGCAAATTGAGCGATATCAAACCCTCCCTGGGTCATGTTGAATGCCAAGTCTGTCTATGGGCCAGCTATTTTCACTTCTGTGATACAATGGAAGATATCAAAAAAGCCAATTTTGAGATTAAATACAGGGAACAAGTGCATTTTCAGAAAAATAATTTTTTTCAACAAATTGGATTAAGTAAAAATTGAAACACGGCTTATTTTTGTCACTTTTTTCCCTCAAGCATGGCAATATTGCTGCATTGCAGAAACTATTTACCAACTCTACTGAATGCATTTATAAACACATTTATTTATAAATAAACTTATTCAGGCTCAATGAGCACTTTAGACTATGCTCTTCCTATTTATAATTACTTATATTATTATTCTTCATTATTTTTCAACACCTATTTACTTATGTAGTCAACAATACTGTCTTCTTTTTATAGAAGAATCAACTAGTTAAACTGCAAACTACCAATAGATTGTAGATAACAGCATGCACATCCTTAAACTGACCTGCAATGGAGTGTGCGCTGCCTATGTTCTGCATAGTGTGGAGTATAGATTTATGCTTCCAATATATCTTGAAAATTGGAGAAACATTCAATAATAAACTGCATGAAGTATATTAGGGGCATGTACTAAATCTTTCATTACATGCATTTGAAATATCTTAAATTAATTAAAATTAAATTATATCATTGTTTTTATTTTTATTTTTTATTTTTTTATGGTAAGTTTTCTTTTCTATTTTGATTCATTGTACACAAATGGATTACAGCTGTTGTTTCCCTGGTTGTACATGACATAGAGTCACACCATTTGTGTAATCATACATGTAAATAGGGCAATAATGTTTGTCTCATTCTGTTATTATTCTTAACCCCCTCCCCGACCCCATCCCCCTTTTTTCCCTATGCAATCCATTGTTCCTCCATTTTTGCCTCCCTCCCACCCCGCATTATGTATCATCATCCACTTATCAGAGACATCATTCAACCTTTGTTTTTTTGGGATTGACTAATCTCACTCAGCATGACCATCTCCAACTTCATCCATTTACCTGCAAATGCCATAATTTTATTCTTCTTTATGACTGAGTAATATTCCATTGTATATATATATCACAGTTTCTTTATCCATTCATCTATTGAAGGGCGTCTAGGTTGGTTCCACAATCTAGCTATTGTAAATTGAACAGCTATGAACATTGATGTGGCTGCATCACTATAGTATGCTAATTTTAAGTCCTTTGGGTATAGGCCAAGGAATGGGATAGCTGGGTCAAATGGTGGATCCTTTCCAAGTTTTCTAAGGAGTCTCCACACCACTTTACAGAATGGCTACACTAATTTGCAACTCCACCAGCAATGTATGAGTGTACCTTTCCCCACATCCTCGCCAACACCTATTGTTGCTTGTATTCTTGATAATAGACATTCTAATTGGGGTGAGATGAAATCCTAGGGTCGTTTTGATTTGCATTTCTCTTATTACTAGGGATGCTGAACATTTTTTCATATATCTGTTGATTGCTTGTAGGTCTTCTTCTGTAAAGTATCTGCCCATTTCCTTAGCCCATTTATTGATTGGGTTATTTATATTCTTGGGGTAAAGTTTTTTGAGTTCTTTATAGATTCTGGAAATGAGTGCTCTATCTCAAGTGTGTGTGGAAAAGATTTTCTCCCACTCTGTAGGCTCTCTCTTCACATTGCTGATTGTTTCCTTTGCTGAGAAAAAGTTTTTTAGTTTGAACCAATTATTGATTCCTGCTTTTATTTCTTGTGCTTGGGGAGTCATGTTAAGGAAGTCTTGTCCTAAGCCAACATGTTGAAGATTTGGATCTACTTTTTCTTCTATTAGGTGCAGGGTCTCTGGTCTAATTCCTAAGTCCTTGACCCATTTTGAGTTGAGTTTTGTGCAGGGTGAGATATAGGGGTTTAGTTTCATTTTGCTGCATATGGACTTCCAGTTTTCCCAGCACCATTTGTTGAGTAGGCTATCTTTTCTCCATTGTATGTTTTTGGCACCTTTTTCAATTATATATCATTGTTTTTAGAGGTTAAACAATCATGCTAAACAGGATTGATTTCTAGGGTTAGTGACAGATGTCACTGAAGATAAATGACACCTGACACCTTATTACATTGGTACATTAATAATTAACATACTTTGTATGTTAATGATGAGATCATGACCAGTTCTCCCACTTTAGCCCAATTCATTTTAAGTTTAAAATTTAGGTTTATGAAACCTGAGTTCAGTTACACTGTGAGTCACACTATGTCATCCCAAAATTAAGGGCATATCACTTTGTTCTCAGTGTAAAACATTCATCATGTTGTCTGTTCCACAGATTGACATTTCTTAAGAGAATTGAATATTTGAGGGCTAGAAAAGCAAAAATACATCATATTAGAGGGGAACTCTTAAAATTATTTCACTCATCTTATAGAAACTTTGCAATGTTTATATGAAGAGTCAAGATGACAATAAGACTTACCACCATGATGTATCGAGGTCTGTACTGAATGGTTCCAAACAAACCCAATATCACAACAATTATATGTAGAAAATTTCCAAGAATAGGTGCCCACTGGAAGCCAAGGAAGTCAAAGATTTGTCTCTCTAATGCTGAGAGCTGCAACAAAGCAAAGGGAGTTCATGAGTAGCTAATCCAAGCATCATCTAAACATTACACCCCTTATTTCACTGCTGGAGAAATATGCATATTTAATTTCAATACTTATAGGCATCATTATCATTAGAATCATTTTAATTAATTTTTTTTACAGTGCTGGAATTAACCTCAGAGCCTCATGCATGCTGGGCAAGAGCCCTACCAGTGACCTACATCCCAACCCTTGTCTCTAGAATTTTAGTTCCTTTTTCATGTACTGTTTTATGCAACTTCTCTCAAGAAATATACTGAGCTAACTAAATGTTTTGAGTATAAATATAAATTTTGAACCTATCTAGAGAGCTAGAGAAATACTCCTTAAGTAATTTTCTACAGTAGAAAATCCATACAAATAAGACTTAAATTCATCATTGTTTTTTAATGAAATAACTGACATAATACAACATACTTAGAACAATAATCATAACTTCAGGCTCACAATATGACAACTGGCATCATTTTGAAAACAAAACAAAACAAAACTCTTACTTAACTTTGCTTTCCTGTGTTAAATATATATTAACCAAATTTATTTGGTTTCTTTTCCTTTTATTAGACTCCCAATAATGATAATGACTAAACACATTTTCAAAATGATTCTTCCTTATTTATTTTCTCTGGACTCAAGACCCTGATATAAAAGTAGGTTAAATATTCTTTTGGAAGTATGTTTTACTGAACTTCTATACCTACATGAAAATTCAGATTAGGTGAAATCCTTTTTGAAGACCCAAATAAAAGTTACGGAGCCATAACAATTTCAGAGACACCATAGTTTGTTCTATTCACATTATATAGAATATTCTTCAGTACATCAACCTATACACTTAAACCATTTATGATTAAACAGGTGATTTTCTGGTAGTCCAGTGAATACCAACAATGTCATTATCACCAACAAATGGTAAATTCTTGTATTCTATGTCTCAAATTTTTACAATTCTACCTGCATACTTCAACATAATCTTATACATTTGAGGCATTTTTTCTAGATTTCCTTTGATAAAATAGCAATTCTAATAAAATGATTCAGTGATCAGTCATCTACTCATGACACTAGAAACTGAAGCTTTCAGAGGAAAATGGCTCCCTTGGTATTTTTCCAGGAATGCGGCAGGTGTATGCCTGAATAGCTTTAATTTCCTTGGACATAAAGAAATGCCCTCCATTCTGTATGCTGAATTTACCTTGCTTAAGCTGTGGAGGAAAAGAGAAAAGAGCTAATGCCTAAGACAACCACACCAGGTGCCCATTCATTTCAGGGGTATTTTCCGATTGTGAACTGATTTGTCACCCTCTTCTGCATCTGCAAATGCACAGAAGTGCTAAAACACAAAATAATCAGAGCAATGTAAGTAGCAGCACTGTGTTTTCAATCTCTTGTTCATCTCTGCTTCTGACTCTAATTAGTTCTCAGGAACCTTCCTTTTATTTACTGGCCCATCAATGATATAAATATGCACTGTTTTTTATGTCCAAATAGGACTGATGGGCTGAGAAAAAAAGCAACCCTGAAGAGCAGCCTCAGGCAATTCATTCTGAAACAGCAACCCTATTTTAAAGCTGTCGTGCATCACAAAAACCTTTAAAGTGAACTTTTCAAAGAAAGGAAAACCTATTTCCTTTTTCTACCAGAAGATGCATGGAAAGTAGTCCCTTTTATGATATTAAAGAGACAACACATCATGAAAGGGAAGACAAATTTTCAATCCCTGGTACCAAAAAAAAAAAAATTGTGCTATTTATTAACATTTATTCTTTAAGAACTTAAAAAATTGGATTTCAGTTGAGTTGAAATTAGAGTACAAATCAAAGGCATCAATTTAGGAAGGGGGATCTTATGAAGAATAAGGTAAAGGACAGCTGCAACAACCATACAAAAGGAAAACGACATTTGAGCATTGCATTTTAAAAATCCAAGTAGCAACTATAGTAAAAAAAAACACATTCAAAAGTAAAATACCACCGTGTTTTTATTAACTATTCCATCTAATTACCATCTTAAGCTGCTTAGTGGTTTAGTTCACCAGTAAATACTTCCTCCCTGAATGTCATAATCTCTAGGGACACCACTTTTCAACTCCAGAGCATGATATTAATAATAATGTATGTTTCCTCTCATACATAGAAGCTGGAGAGGAAAAGGGAAAAGAAAGGTGTGGGAAAAAATCTTAACGAAAAGCAAATGGAAATCAGTAGAATGGAGGAAAAATACCAGGGGGAGGTAAGTGGAGAGAAAAGGGGGAAATATTGGGGAATGATACTGGCCAAATTATATTGTTATATTGTGTGCATGCATAAATATGTAACAACAAATCCCACCATTATGTCTAATGATGAGCACAATAAAAATATGAACAAAAATAATGATCCAGTGTTACCAAATGAAATTGGATTATGTCCAGGTCAGTTTGTTAACTCAGAAAAAGTATGAACATAATTTAGAAATATCACTGTCTAAATGATTCTGATTCCTGGTGTGATGAAGCCTCCTGGACCAGTTGGGAATGTCATCATGTATATCTCTTCCCAACTCTTTGGTCAGTGATGTCAAGTTAGGAACTAGATTTTGGCTGTGATGGGAATACTTACAAAGAGGAAATTGGGAAATGCTAAAATCAGAGCTTGTTTGGTTTGAAAACCTACTGTTAAACCTTTACCTGCACATCACCTGGGAAACAGTGGCTGGGAAACAGTGGTTGTGATTTGAGAGAGCATGGGAGGAAGTCACCATATTGGTAAAGTGGCATGCATAGGAAGCAACTTGGCCCAAAGGAGAACAGAAGAATGTGGGGCCCAGAGAGGGGTCTGCAGAGATGACATAGCAGAAAAAGAATGTATGAAACACTCGAGATTTAAATACAGGTAGAAGAATCCAGAAAACATAAAGGCAGTAAGATACTCCAGGAAAGCAAACCAATTAGGCACCAATTTAACACAGAACGGGAAGTACTGACCTAAATAACCATGGAATCATTTCTAAGTGAAAACTAAGGTAGATAAGAATCTGGCAGCTTATGAAGAATAGGATGAAAAAGAGTATGTTTCTTTTCCTAATGGGTTAAAAAAAAGACACTTTGAATCTTAATAAAAATACTTTAAAATATAGGAGGTGTCTTAATGATCCATCTATTATGATAAATGTTTCACATGGCATCTTGCATAATTGCTCATAATAATTATTCCTAATTATGAAAATTAATTCACACTTAATTTTAAAGAGCTGTAAAATCTCCGTCTGGGTGACCAAGCAGGTTCCTGGGCATTTACATAGACTAGGTCTACAGAATTAGCTTCCGTCCAAGTAAAAGCCAAGTGCAAAGGCTCATTCTTAATGACTAAGCACCTTGGAAAGTCAGCCTCACAGGAAGAAAAGCGAGCTGCCTTCCCTCTCATGATTCTTGGACATTTACCCTACTTACAAGAGAAATATACAATGAAAAAGATCAAAACAGGGTCACTAGTGTCAGTAGAATCATAAGAAATAATTTTATCAAACCACAGTTCTACCAAAGACTATGGAATTAAAGCTTATCGCATGGCTTGGTACTCTTTTCTGTGTAACTTCTAGATTGAGAATTAACATGGCAAATATTTTATAATCATGAGGGATTAAATCTTCTTTTAAGTGAAGATTTAAAAGCTCCAATTAACATTTTTATTAGCTAAATCAATATTTGTTAGGCTATTTCAAAGAAGTTTTGGGTTGTTAAGGCAGGTTTCTTTATGTATGCAAAATCCATAGGATCCTCATCTCACCAATACTTACTTCCATTTCAATATCTTATTTACTCAGCTCCCTAAGGATTTTCATGCTTGATATTGATGTTATTCATCTTCTATGTACATATGGATGCCTATGTCAATGATGGTCTTATATTTTAAACTCTAATTTGAGAATTTTATTTCATATCTCTGAACAACAACAACAACAAAACATCAATACCATGTATACTGTGTCCCTATTTCCTAGTGAAATATCATGAAAGTTCTAACAACATATTTACCACTAAGATAAAGCAGACATTATCCTGGAGAAGTTTTTGTACAGACAGCTAAACAAGCCTTAAGATGGATACAAACTTTGAGATGAATCCAGGAAGTCTAGATCTGCCTTGATTATCGTGAGTTCACTGTTTCTATACGGTTTTGTATTATATTCGGTAGAGGTTAGACAGCAAGTCTATGTCAGTGAAACCAGAAACCAATGATTCAGTGAAACGAATGAAATCAGATAAAACTTAAAACAGTTTAATATGTCATCTTCTTTTCCCATTGCTTGACGTTTAGAACCATCTCTGGTGGTCTAAATGGCCATAGGTGCTTACAGAGGAGGTGAGGTAGAAATGTGGATGTACAGAAGAGTATACTCTATAATGCCAATTGTGGTTGTCTAAATTGTTCTCTGAGCTAATTTTGGTAAGTGAAGAAATTCTCTCTAAAACATTTGGAAACTTCCCTGAATTTCACCTCTATGTTTTCAGTCCCTGTATCTCAAGAGCATTTTCTAGTCTTACAATTCAGTAATGAAGATAAGCTTCAAGCAAATGACATAGGATTTCAGAAAAGAGCTATATGTAGTACTGTAAATCTATGTTTTGAAGAAATAAGGAACTGAGTGTATCATATCATGGAAATTTTCCTATTGACAGAGGAATGGATGTTTCATTGCAACAGATTGATGGAGGCTGATGAGTTGGAAGAGTGCATGCGAAGGACATCCCTGTACCACAAATTCACTCAGAAAACCCTTTCATCTTGTGCACTGACTCAGCATAACAACTACCAGAGTGACAACTAATTTCACCAACTTCTCATTATGTCAGGGAGTGAACTGACACATCAGAGAAATGCTCTAAAGCTTGAAAAAAAATGGCAATGCTATAGATGTCACATTATTTAATATAATACATGATTTTTTTGGTATTTATGAATCTAATTTCATTCTAACAAAATCAGGATCAGTAATTATTATCTTATTGGATATATGAAAAAAATAATCAGCTCATTGGCATCAGAGCTGGGACAGTATCTTTATGTTCACACTATACCACTCTGAAATCATGCAACAAAAGAACTAAATTCTGAAATAAGTTTTATCACAACAGGGAGAGATAATGAGGGAAACATGGAGATGTATTTTATGATTTAATCCTCTTTCTTTGCCCCACTCATTTAAGATTAGACACTCCCCATTCAATCCTCAGAAGAGTCAAGCTGCAACTTTTAGAAACTTACCAGCCTCACTATCCTTCATCAAACTTCAATTTCTTCCTCAAAAGAAGATAATAATAATCTTTATCTTGCTGATAAATATTAAGCAGATCAAGCACACAGATGACAATCATTAGCAAGAGTGGTGTGCTAGTTTCCTATTGCTATTTCAAGGCTCTAATGAATTACCAAAATTTATACTAGTTTTTTTTGTCTTCTGTAGTTTAGAAGTCTAGAAAGGTTCTCAATGGGCTAAAATCAGGGTGTTGGCAAGGTCTATACTTTTGGTGACTCTAGGGGAGAATCTCTTTCCTTGGCTTCTTCTGCTTCCAGAAGCTGCCCAACTTCTGTGTCTGTGGCCCCCTCCTTCATCTTCAGAGCCAGCTACACTAGGTAGAATCTGCTCCATATCATGCCTGTTTCCTTTTTACCTATCATCTTCTGCCTTTTAAAAATTTTTTAACGTTTTTTATTTTTATAGACTGCATTTTGATTCATTGTACACAAATGGGGTACATCTTTTTGTTTCTATGGTTGTGCATGATGTAGATAAGTACTCTTGTGATTACATTGGGCTCTTCTTGATATGCAGGAAAATCTCTCCATCCTGACATCAGCTAACTACTTCATTCTCTCGACAATGTCAATTCCTCTTGGTTACATAAGGCAAAGTTTTCATATGTCCTGATGGTTGGAATGTCAATATCATTAGGGGCCAATATTCTACCACACAGTTGTTACCTCCTGCTCTCTCTATTTAGGGTTCTCTTGAGGATGGTACACTATTCTGTAGAAGGGAGATGTTCACGTCTCATCCAGGTCATGTTTATTCCAACTCCTACTGTGACCAACCCTACTACTGAGGTGGATAGGACCTCTCCCAATCTGTCCTGCACTATAGATGATAGTTTTCAGAAAAATTAATAGCATTAGAACTCAAGACCTGTGATATGAGAAATTTGAGGTAAACAAATAGGGCCTTAGCTCCACAAAAGCACTTAGAAAGCTCCATCAATGGGCATATAGGCAAGGAAATGTAAATATGTTCACTATATATGCTGGATTACAATCACGCTTCAGTATTGTGGGGATTGGTTCCAGGACACCAGTGGATACCAAAGTCTGTGGACTCTCAAGCTTCTTACATAAAAATGCATGGTATTTGCAAACAATCTACACAATCTTTCTGTTGAGTTGAAATCATCTCTAGATTATCTATCATACCTAATACAATGTAAATGGTATGTAAAAAAATCATTATTTTTTTCTTGTTTGGGGATTAATGACAAGAAAAAAAAATGTTGTACATGTTCAGTACAGACACAATGTTTTCCCAAATATTTTTCACTGGAGGTTGGTTGAATCCATAGATGTGGAATCCATGGATATGGAGGGTCACTGTATTTTGTATATCCTAGCAATACCCCAGTGAAATGAGTATATTGTGAATATATCCTTATTCTTTGTCTTGCATGGCAATAATGAAGAAGAGCAGGTGGGTTATGTCTAGTAATACTTGAGGATCAATATCAACGGTCAGCATTTACATAACAATTTTTACTTTCAAACAACTGTATGATATTCTGCAAGTTCAAGATACTATGACTTTTTCAAGATGAATAAATTGAAAGAAAAACTGAATCAGTTCCTGGAGTCCAAGGCAGTGCTGACATGTTTTGCAACTGGCAGGCATTAGAGAAATCACATGATACTTACTGATTTAAGAAGTGCAAATTGCATATATACATAAGTATGTGTGTGTATATATATATGTACATATATATAATATAGTATACAATAATGTATAATTAAAATAATGATTAATCCTATATGGAAAGATTGAGAGGTGATCATAAAATGTTTTTAAAAAATACTTTGAATTCAATCATTACAAAGTAATTAGCTATTTATCTCCTAAATCAGTTTTATGAACCTAAAACCATTCCTTTATGTTTTATTTCTTTTGTTCATTCATTCATTTATTTGGCAAGTGCAATTCAACAATTGCATGAGGTAGACACTAGAGTATAAAGGTGATTGATAGAATTCTTGGCCTAGAGCAACCAGTTCACATTCTAGTGGGGAAGAAAGACATTAAGTCAACTAATTGTAAATAAAATATTATATGTGCTGTGATAGAGGTTGTTCAAGGAGTTAAAGGAGCACAGAGGAGTGTTCTAATCTGTTTTTGACACATGGCTAGCCTATTCCAGAAACCTTTACAAAGATGTGCTCTGTGCGTGTGTGTGTGTCACTAAGGATTTATCAAGCTCTACTATGAGCTACACCTTTGTCCTTTTTTATTTTGGGGGACAGGTTCTCTTTAAATTGTCAAAGGTGGGCTTGAACTTGCAATTTTCCTGCCTCAGTCTCCTGAGTTGCTGGGAATACAAAAGATGCATTATTAAACAGTATTATCAAGGAATGGTTCAAGGTTTTCCAGCAGAGAAGAGAGGGGCAGAAGAATTCAAGCTAAGGGAAGAGTACGGTATTTCCAAGATCCATGAAATATCTGCTGTGCCTCTGAAATAAATATTTTAAAACTGTTCAAATTTAGCTACACTAAATTTAAGTCTACTTTCAGAATTTTAGCTTAATTCCACAAGTTGTAGAAACAACACTGCGTTGGCCATATGAACTTCTGAGCTAGACTGTTTAAAAATCTTCTTTTGCCACTTATATTAACATGTAATACTGAGCAATATTTTTCAACTCTATGTATTGACTCATCATCTATAAAATCAGGACAATGATAGAAACAACTTTACTTGTGGTTTTTCTGACTAAATAAATTAATGTATACAATGGATTTAAATCCATGCTTGGTGCACACACACATACATATGTACACACATGTGTACATTTGCTCTTATATAAGTATACTAACAAGAACAATTGGAGGGCAGAATGTTGGAAATGATATAAATGTCCCATATAATGGTACATTAAAAGTATATGTTGATATATCCATGGAATGAAATATTACATGTCCACAAAAATAAGATATAGCAATATGTATTGATATAAAAATCCAATCACAATATATTATGTGGGTAAAAAAGTCACATATAGGTAAAATGGGATTCAGATAAGAAATATATATCCTTATACAATCAATAAACATTTTCAGATCCTTGTAAGTGTATGAAATATTTGCATAGCTATGTATATAAATCATATGTGTAGTATATATAATATTAAATCCATCTCTTCAATTATTCCAGCATAGTGGACTATTGATTGACTAAAAATTATTGCTATTCTAATGGTAAAAATATATTCTTTAATAAATGCAGATTACTAGTATTGAGAAAACAATATATGTACTCATGGAATATCACCCTCCCCGTGTGTGTGTGAGTGTGTGTGTGTATTTTATCTGAACTACAATAGGTAATATGCTTTTCATATTCTACCACATACATGTTGAAATAAAATATCAAAAAGGCAATGTTTAATTTTATTGTGTGTTATAGTTTGTTCTATTTTTATTTTATTATAGTTTGTTATATAGTGCTAACCTAGACTAACTATACTGAGTTTTCAATCTACCATAAACCAAAAATTACTGTGTGTGAAAACACTGGTATAGAGGACATGCATACTTGAATAGAGACTGAGAGTTTCCTTGAAGCTTTTGGAAACCACTAAAGAATGTATTTCTTGTATACAGGAGTTTCATAAACAGCACGATACTTTAGGAAGTACCTCTTGGCAGAGATTTGGAGGTGCTTTGTTTTATTTTGCAATAGAAATGGGAAGGCAATGGGGATGGGGATGAGTCTTGAACTGAAAGTAGGGAACATGGTAGAAGGTATTACAATCATCAGATGAGAGAAGATAGAAAGCTGAACTAAGCCAGGCCAAGGCAATGTAGAATAGGAATGGCATGGCAAGATTAAAGAATTAGAATCCAAAGAGTAATTATCTGTGAAGAAAGAGCAATTAATTATGAGGAATGAACCTGGACACTTTGACTTACATTTTCACTCCAACTAAAGAGAACTTGTATGGTAGTCATTGTTAAATCATTGAAAGTGGGGAGGACAATTACAGTTTTGAAGCCAGTATATATGAATCCTTTATGGAAGATCTTATATAGCATCAGATTAGATTCTAATTGAACTTTCATTATCCTATGACTTAAGGCAAATTAAATCCAAGTGTTGGTGGTCCATCCATGGATTGTACACTTTGATAGTGCCTCAAAGCAAAGAGTTTTGAACTTCCTCACTGAATCCCATACTAGGTGTAGAAACTGTTTCCTCCATGTTAACAAGTACACCAAAAAGTCAAGTGTTTTTCAGTGAAAGTTAAACAAAATGTAATTAGAATAATTCAAACAATAGGCAAGGAGTGTGCACAACTTAGGGTAAGGAAAACTAGAGCCTACTAAAAATAACTTTTGGTTTATTCATTCTCAGGGATTATTTTAGTCCTCTCATATTAATCCAATTTACTTAACTAAGACCAAAGGTTTCAAGCTGTGGAGTCTGATTATGGGAAATGAGCTTCTTATAATTAAGTAAATTTAAAAATCGTTTCATTTTGCCAATAGGTTCTCATCAAGAGTTGGGTTTTTATACTGGTTTTCAAGTAGTACCAAAGACATTGATATAGACATAAATCAAACCATGCCATAAAAATATGGATGGTAAGACATTTCTCATTCCTTCTTTTGTATTAACTCAATAACACTCTGGGTAAAAAATTCACAAAAATAAGGCAGGGAATAATCAAGTGATGTTTGTCCAATAATGTCACTTGATCTTTAAAAATGGGTCATTTCATCATTTGATTTAGCTTCTAAATATTCTGTTCCTGTCAGAAATTATTTCACAACCCAACTCCTCCAACCTAAGCCTTACTGTTTCTATCCAGAAACCGAACTTAAGAAATGCAGTTACTATCCATGAAAAGCTCAAGCCAGGAGTAAAACAACGATTTTAGCAAAAGCCCAATGTGCCAATTTGTTACAGAACAGTGACTGAAGATTGAATTTCAACCCTCCAGTGGAGCCCTAATGGATGCAGGCGCACTAAAGTTGAACCCCTAGGCTGGGTGACCTATACAATCCTATAAACAGCTGGCAGCAACATGCCTACCATGGCATTTAAGACTCCCATGGTGATGTTACGTAAATGGCAACCCAGCATGAGAAGACAAAAGAGAGGGTTATGGGTCAAAAGTTTCTTTCAAAGCTTTTTCTCATTTTTATTTGCAGTGGAGACCACCTGCAACAATTTTTTTTCCCTTTAACAATCACTTTAAAGTATTTATTTTCAGTAAGAAGTAAGCGACACTTGGGAATGAAATTCAGTGTTTCCTCTTTAAAAAATAAAGAATGCAAACCTTGAACTTGTCAAAGTATTAACTTTAAAGTCAAAGAAGTCATTAAAAAAGCCATTCACCTCTTTTGTTAAATTGACTCCCAGATTTTTTTTTTGAGGCCATTGTGAATGGGGTCGATTTCCTAATTTCTCTTTCAGATGATTCATCACTTATGAATAACAATGCATTAGATTTATGAGTGTTGATTTTATATCCTGCTAAATTACTGAATTCATTTTATGAGTTCTAGAAGTTTTCTGGTAGAATATTTCGGCTCCTCTAAATAACAGAATCACATCATCTGCAAATAGTGAAAGTTTAAGTTCTTCTTTTCCTATTTGAAATCCCCTTTATTTCTTTAGTCTGTCTAATTGCTCTGGCTAGAATTTCAGGGATGATGTTGAATAGAAGTGGTGAAAGAGGGCATCCCCACCTTGTTCCAGTTTTTAGAGGGAATGCTTTCAGTTTTTCTCCATTTAGAATGATGCTGACTTTGGGATCAAGGACCTAGGAATTAGACCAGAGACCCTGCACCTAATAGAAGAAAAAGTAGGTCCAAATCTTCATCATGTTGGCCTAGGACCAGACTTCCTTAACATGACTCCCAAAGCACAAGAAATAAAAGTAGGAATCAATAATTGGGATAGATTCAGACTAAAAAGCTTTTTCTCAGCAAAGGAAACAATCAACAATGTGAAGAGAGAGCCTACAGAGTGGGAGAAAATCTTTGCCACACACACATCAGATAGAGCACTGGTATCCAGAATTTATAAAGAACTCAAAAAACTTCACACCAAGAATACAAATAAACCAAACAATAAATGGGCTAAGGAAATGATCAGACACTTCATAGAAGAGGATCTACAAGCAATCAACAGATATATGAAAAAATGTTCAACATCTCTAGTAATAAGAGAAATGCAAATCAAAACTACCCTAAGATATCATCTCGTCCAAATTAGAATATCTATTATCAAGACTACAAGCAACAATAGGTGTTGGCTAGGATGTGGGGGAAAAGGTACACTCATACATTGCTGGTGGAGTTGCAAATTGGTGCAGCCACTCTGAAAAGCAGTATGGAGATTCCTTCTAAAACTCAAAATGGAATCACCATTTGACCCAGCTATCCCACTCCTTGACCTTAAGTCCCGAAGGACTTAAAATCAGCATACTACAGGGATACAGCCACATCAATGTTTATAGCAGCCCAATTCACTATAGCTTGATTGTGGAACCAACCCAGATGCCCTTCAATAGATGCATGGATAAAGAAATTGTGATATATATAGATATATATATATCTATATATATATATGAATATTATTCAGCCATAAAGAATAATAAAATTATGACATTTGCAGGTAAATGGATGGAGTTGGAGAATATCATGTTAAGTGAAATAAGCCAATCCCAAAAAACCAAAGGCCGAATGATTTCTCTTTTAAGTGGTTGATGACACATAGCAGGAGTGGGGAGAGGAAAGGGAAGAATGGAGAAAGGATGGATTGTATAGAGGGAAATGAAGGGTAGGAAAGGGGCAGGCAAGGTAAGATAATCGAATGAGACAAACATATTACCCTATGTATATGTATGAATATGCAAATTGTATGATTCTACTTTGTGCACAATCAGAAAAACCATAGTTGTATCCTATTTGTGTACAACGAACTAAAATTAAAAAAATGAAATAAAAAAGAAGCCATTCTAATTTTAAAAATAGCATATACAGGAAACGTTTAAGTAAAACACAGTTGATAATGTTCAAGCAGTTGAACATTACCAACTCTTTATTTTTCTTCTGATGGCTCCCTTTGCTTTTCCTTTCCCACTCCAAGTTCACTGTGCAGCAATTACTTGAATATTCTTTTCCTGTTTGAATCCTGGGGAGGGTAAACCACCTGCAATCTCAGTGAACCTCTGATGCTACAATATGTTCTTGGTTGTGGAATTAGCAACAGTCTTTAACAATGAGGGAGGTGTTTCCTTTGAAACCTTGCATTTTATTTTCTCCTTCTTCATGTTTATCTTCAACTGAAATCTATAGATTATGTTGGTGCAATAATCTTAATCACGTTGACTTGTTGTGAATGTTTTTGGTCTTCAGAGTCTCCAGGGATGAACTGAATCCATCCCTTTTAATCATGTTGATACTTGGGGATATCAGAGCATTTCTCAAAGAACCAGTGAAGCTTCATCAACCTCTTAGTTTCATTTTTAAGACTGTAGCTACACATAGGGTAAATAAAACAGAAGCTATCATGTACCTGTCTTCTGGGTTCTCTTTTGGTGACAGGAGTTGAATAAAGATTCATTTTAAAGATTAATTTTCCTATGCAGTTACCCTGTCACCATAGACAGACATTGTCCACATCCTGAGAATGTCTCTCAGCCACATCCATGCCCTGCTTCTGGTGAAGAGCTATCTTTGTGAAGTCCTTTATGGGAATGATAGTTTTTCTCACAATTTTATATGCAATTAGTATGATTCATTACTATTCCATGCTTCAGTCCCAAATGATATAAAGATTATAAAAATATGTATTTATTATGCTATGACTTATATTTCAGAGTCTCATATTTGAAAGTAAAGAAAGGACTATTGTTTCTACAAATATATTTCCATTTCTGATAAATAAAGAAGAAGAGAGAGCTAATATCTGCTCATCACCTACTTTGTGGTAGGCATCACATATGGTATTTTATCAAGCCCAATAAGCCTATGAAGTAGCTATTTTATCCTCTTTTTAAAGATTACCCCAAACACTAAAGAAAACACAACTAGTGAGCACCAGAACAGGGTCCAGATCAAGAGTATAATCTCTCTCTGAAGTTTTAAATTAATTCCCACATTGACTAAATATTTAATTAACCTATATATGCAGTTCTAAAGTGTTTTCACAGATGCCTTTTATTTGTGTCTCATTCATGAATTTATTTTTTGATCTGCATTAGCAAGTTTATGGGAATAAATTCAACAAAATACAGACAAGATGCCCATATGCAGGAAGATGTAATAAATATATATTTCTGCATTTCCCTTACTAAGTTCATCCAAAAGATGGTCATCATATGAACAACAAACAGAAAGACCTTGAAAGGCAGACAGTAGAAAGCGGAGCAGCTAGCAACCTGTGGAATGAAACTATTAAATCAAAAATGCTAATGGGTACAAACAAAAAAAGCCCCCCAAATCTACTTTCTCTAGTCAAAAGTCCAAGTGAAACTCAACCTGTCAGGAGCAAAAACTTTTACAAAATAACAACTCTAATCTGAATATTATGGTGTGGGGGGAGGTGTGGTTGGCCATTCCTTCCCTTATGCTAAGAAAGAGCCCAGATTTCCACTCACAAAGATGGTGTCAGAGAAATCCAAAAAGGGTGCTGGGATTTCTTCCCTCATGGTAACAACAGAGATTATGTGATAAGCCAGAGCTTCCATTCTTGTTAGGCAGCAAGGGGATGTTGCTCCCCTCCACTGCCAAGTGGCATAAGATAAACCCAAGTGGAGTCAGGAATTTTACCATCACCCATGGGCAACAAGGCTAGTTCACCATGGTGTCAGTGGAGAGCATATGGAGTGATAAGATTTGGTCTCACCAAATAAAAATGATTGGCCCCTTTTCTCAAGTGTCAATGGAGTCTGACTGGGGAATTCATATGTCTACCTGCACCCAGCCATAGCAAGATGCTTCTCACATTTCTCTTTCTGAAACAATATAAGAAAATGAAAACAGCTAAAAGAGAAGGTTGAAATAAGATCTGAGGTCTAACAACATAATGTGACTGGCATTAAAAGCTCAGTTGGTGGGTTATACAATAGAAAGGGGACAAAGGAGAGACTCAATGAACTGGGAAATAGGACAATAAAAATTATGCAGTATGAACAACATGCTGGTGTGGGGACAGGCACTGACTCAAAGACAAGACATATGGGACTGCAATGAAATATCTAACATTTCTGTCATTGGAAATTGGGAAGGAGAGACAGGCATGACTGAAAAAATATTTGAGGAAATAATAGCTGAAAATTCCCAAATTTAGTAAGATAAATAAGGCTGTAGATTGAAGAAGCTGAGAGAACTTCAACCACAATTAGCCCAAAGGAGTTCAAGATGCATCATATAGCAATATTTTTTTTTCTGTTTTTTAATTTTTTTTAATTTTTAAATTTTTCTGTACAAGGAATTGAACCCAGGGCACTTCACTACTGATCCACATCCCCAGGCCTTTTTATTTCTTTTTATTTTGAAGCAGGATCTCATTAATTGCACAGGCCTTGCTAGAGGGCTGGCCTCCTCAGTAGAGGGCTAACCTAAAACTTGCAATCCTCCTGTCTCAGACTTCAGAGCCGCTGGACTTACAGGCATGACCCACCACACCTAGCTTATATAGCAATCTTAAAGACAAATTACTTCAGCAAAGCCCAAAGAAAACAAATAGAATGACAGAAGATTTGTCATCTGAAACTATGGAAGTCAGAATAAAGTGGCACAATATTTCTCAAATATTGAAAGACAAAAAAACCCAAAAACCTGTCAACAAGAATCATATGCTGTATTCTACAAAAGTAGACTTCAGATTTGGTTAGAAATCTTGATTCCTCAAATAAAAGAATTCTTGTCCTTGAGAAACATCTGCCATCAGCAGACTTTTCTGAATAAATGGGTAAAGGAAATTCCATTAACAGAAATAAAATAATGAAAGAAGAAACTTCCGAAGAGAAAAAAGGACATGTTAATAAATTATTGGTAAATGAAATAGTTTTTGCTTCTCTTCTTGAGCTTTCTAAATTATATGTGATGGTTGAAGCAAAATTAACAACAATGTCTGCTGTGATTCCAAGAATAAAAGGAGGAAATATTTAAAATAATTATATTATAAAAAGAGAGAGATAAAGCAACATAAAATGTGGCAAGGTTTTCATTATTTACCTGAAGTTAAAACAAAGTCACTGATAGAATATGATAAGTTCTGATGCCATGAGAGAAACCACTGAAAATGCTGTCCATGGGGACATGCTGAAAATCACAATAAATAAATCAAAAGACAGCTTTGAAATAATATATAAGAAACTCTCAGGAAGGTATGGGAAGAAGACAGAGAAATAAAAAAAGATGTAAGAACAAATAGAAAATGCAAAATAAAATGTTAGACTTCAGTCCTAATATATCAAGAATCACTAATGCAAATAGTCAATGTATACCAATTAAGAGACAGAAATTGGTAGAATGGATCAAAAGACATCATCCACATGCTATCTACAATAAACTCACTTAAAGTAAGTAAGTAGGTTGGCATTAAAAAATACAAATAGATATATCATGAAAAAAATATTGAA
This sequence comes from Glaucomys volans, assembly GCA_020662805.1. Taxonomy (NCBI): domain Eukaryota; kingdom Metazoa; phylum Chordata; class Mammalia; order Rodentia; family Sciuridae; genus Glaucomys; species Glaucomys volans. The sequence goes on from JAJEJO010001946.1 coordinate 97,846, forward strand.
AGGAAAGCAGGAGTGATTATAGTAACATCAGATAGATAAAAATTACAACAGATCAAAGAAAATTATCAGAGACAGAAAGGGACAGTAAATAATTATATGTGTCAATCTACCAGGAAAATATAGTAATCCTAAACATATATGCACCAAATAAAAAATGGCAAATATGTAAAGTAAAAGCTTATAGAATTGACAGGAAAAAATGCCAAATCCATAGCTATCATTGGAAATTGCTACACCTCTCTCTTAACCACAGATTTGATAGAACAGCTAGACATAAAAATCAGAAAGCATACCAAAGAAAATGAACAACATAATCAAACAACAGAATCTACTCAATATTTACATAATGCTCTCCCAGAAACAGCAAAATATATATTCTTTTCAAGTACCTATGGAATATACAATGAAATAGACCTTTTTTGGACCTACACAAATCCAGACAAATTTAAAAAGATGGCCTTTTCTTTAATCAGAATAATCAAAGTAGAAATTAATAGTAGAAAGATAAACAAAACATGGCTCAAAACTTAAAAACTATAAAGCATATTTCTAACTATTTCACCAATACATGGAGCTGAATCTAAAATTTGTAGGATACAGCTAAAATATCCTTATAGGGAGGTTAATAGTACTAAAATCATGCATACATTAGAAAGAGGAAAAGCATTCAATCAATAATCTATGCTCCCACTTCAAGAACCTAGAAAAAGAAGAAAAAATAAATTCAAAGAAGGAAATGGTAAAGAAAATTAGAAATCAAAGAAATTGATGAGAGGAGAAAGAAACAAAATGCTACCACTAATCATAAATTTGTTTAGTCTTGCTTCCTGACTCACTAATGTGAGGAACGTTCATGATTATTCCATATGTGATTGAAAAGATTTGTGTCTATAGCTTTTGGGTGCAGTGTAAATATATTTCATCTTCTACATAATTATTCATACTTCTGTGGTTATTGTATTAATTGCTCAATTGCCAAACTATGTGTGGCAAAACAGTTCAATAAGATGGACTTGAAACTATCTTTCAGCACTTAAATAATTTGTTTTATTTATTTCATGCTATTTTTTAAGTCCATATACCTTTAACCTATCTATACCTTTGGCAAAGTTAATATTTCATTATAATACATTGTATATTTATCTATTATAATATTGAATTTTTTTCCTTAAATTTTATTTTGCTTGGGATGACTACATGATTTTACTATGGTTTAACGTTTGCTGATATAGCCCTTTCCATACTTTCAATCATAATATCTATGTTCCTTCCTGGTATATCAATGTGCATAACCTGAGAATGTTTGTTTTATGTCATATATTTTTCCCAACTTTATTTATTGTGATTAATTATATGAGTTCATTCCTATTATTTTAATTTTGGTTTCCATTTTATTGCCATTTCTAGACTTCTTTTTGTACTTTCTTTTCTTTCCTTTCATACTGACCAACCGTTATCACTTTTTTTTCACCTTTTATTCACTTCAAGCATATATGCTTTAGTTTATTTATGTAGTTACCTGTGATATGTTAGCACATACAAAAAATCAGCAGTATTTAAAATTAATTATTGTCTTTTTCTTCTTTACAAGAGAAACTCTGTAATTCCACAAATAGGTAATTTTTTTGCATACTATCTTGTGGATATCATCATTATTTTCTTCAGTCCATGTTCATATCTGACTTATCTAAATAGGTGTCACTTTCTTGCTCTTTATTTCTTCTTGTATCTCAGATATCTCTGGGAAAAATTTACTCCTAAAGATTTATTAGTATATTATTAACTAAATTAATTATTATATACTAATTTTTTCAAATTTGTTGAATGGAAGTATCTTGGTGGCAAACTTTGTTTTTCTTCACTTAAAAGTAAGTTTTTTTCATTCAAATACTGTGAGACATTTTCCATCAGGTTTATTTAACTTTATACACATTAAAAATGTACCCCATTCACATGAGCTAGTCAGAAGGGACTAATTATTTGTCTCATGAAGAGACTTTCTCCTTTCCTTTATCAGGTTTCTCCATGTTCTTGAAGTTTCAATAATTGAATATAATATCTCTTTGTGTGGAGATATTATACTTTATAGATATTTTGATTTATCTTTCCTGATAATATTTGGACTTCAAAAATCTGATGAAAGGTGCTTATAATAAATTCTGCAAAATTTTCAGCCCTTTCCTTATCAGATATTCACTTAATCCTACTCTGTGTCTCTATTTTTCTACAGCACTCTTAATCTCCTAATTATCTAACTTTTATTTTGCTGTACAGCATTCTGTATAATATTGTCAGAAATATTCTATTTGTTGTTTTCTTCCAACCTTTTGAATCTATTAAGCCTTTGTAGTGAGTTTTAATTTTTAACTTACAATATTTTGTACTTCTGTCTATTCTACTTGGTTCTTTAAAAAAATGCTTATTTTGCATTTCCCACATTCCGAACCAGTCTTTTCTTTTCTGATTTTATTAACTTATTTCATATTTTCAGTCTGATATCCTTGTAGGTTCAATTTAGCTGTTATGCTTCCATTGCCTCACATACATGTTACTTTGTTTCTTTGGATATTATGAACAGTTGATTGTGAATCTAATTTCTTGGAACATTTTCTATAGAAATATTTTTATTGTATTTATTTAAGATGTGAAACATCAGTGAAAAAATTACTATAGTCAAGTAAACTGATATATCTATGTCTCTCTTTTCCCATAGCCCTTTTCCTTATTTTTTCTTTTTATTTTTTCCTCTCCTTTATTTATTTATTTTGTTGTGGTAGGACCACCTAAAATCTCAGCAAAGATGGAGATCCTGCCACTTATAACAACATGGGCAAACTTGGAGGATATTATTCTAAGGGAAATAAGAAAACAAAGAAAAACATTGTCTGATTTCAATTACATATGCAATCTTAAAAAAAAGTCACATATGTAGAAATAGAGAGTGAATGGTGGTTGTTAACAAGGCAGGGAAAGAGAAGTTTGGGGGATGTGGATCAAAGTGCACAAAATTATAGTTAGGCAGTATGATTAGTCCAGAGATTTAATATATAGCATGATGATTACACTTAATTATATCTTTGGGAGATTATGTGATTTGTTTTGAAGTTAATTAACCTTGGATCAGATTTTTGTTTGCTTTTGGATTTCCATTTGTTCTTGTCAAGGTGTCTTCAAGTAGCAATAGCCTAGTGTCATTTAAAATACACAAGTGCTATGCATTTAGCTAATAAATGCATGTTAATTATTTGTATTTAGCATTTTTTAAAAAAGTTCTCCATCTAGTACCAAAGTTGGAGGCACACATTTTTGCTTTCCAGTTTTATGGAAAGATATAAGATATTATTCTCCTAGCTTGGGTGTTCCTCTGGAATTTATCTTTTCTTCCCTATTCTTTTAGTTCTGAAAACTGAAGCTCAAGTTCAGAACTACCAGAACTACTTTTTTTTGTTGGCTCATTGACACAATTAAACACTTTAAAATCTGACTTTTTTTTTTTTTTTTTTAGCAGTAGGGATGTTCATGAAATTATTCTATCACACTATCAGAAATACCTATTCCCAAGATTTTTTTTGGCAAGTACTGTATTTCTTCTATTACATTACATACCCTCACTATGAGATTACCAAGAAACATGCTTCTTTTTCCAGTCATTTCACCATGCCTTTTTGCCCAGATGTTCTCTGCTTCACTCTGGGCCCAGAGCAATGGAGTGGCTGACCATAAACTAAACCTCTGAAACTGTAAGCCAAAATAAACTTTCTCTCCTCTAAGTTGTTCTTGTTAGGTATTTGATCACAGTGCAAAAAGCTGATACCTTTTTTGTTTTTTTAAGAGGAGAAAAAATTTATTTGTCTTATGGTTTCAAAGTTTCAGTCCATGGTTAGCTGATTCAATTGCTCTGGAACTGAGGTGAGGCAGAACTTCATGGTGGAAGGGTATCCGGGAGGAAAACAGCCCAGGACATGGCAATCAGGAAGCAGAGAGAGAGTGAGCTTGGCTCATTAGGGACAAAATATAAACTCCAAGTCACACTTCCAGTGACCTGCCTCCTCTAACCACACCCTACTTGCCTACAGTTACTACCCAGTTAGTCCATATCAGTGAATCAACCCACTGATTAGTTTAAGACTCTCATAACAATCCCTGCACCTCTGAAAACCCTTGCATTGTCTCACTCATGAGTTTTTGGTGGATACTTCATATATTTTTTCTTTTTTTTTCTTTTTCTTTTCTTTAGTTTTTGATTTATTGCACACAAATGGAGTACAATTATCATTTTCCTGGTTGTACACGAAGTAGAATCTTACCATTTGCATATTATACATGTACATAAGGTAATGATATTTGTCTCATTCTATTATCTTTCCTTCCCCACCCCCTCCCCATCCCTCATTTCAGTCTACACAATCCATCCTTCTTCCATTTTTCCCTTACCTCCCCCTGCCTCTGTTATGTATCCTCAACCACTTATCAGAGAAATCATTTGACCTTTGGTTTTTTTTGGGATTGGTTTATTTCACTTAATATGATATTCTCCAACTCCATCCATTTACCTGCAAATGTCATACTTTTATTTTTCTTTATGGCTGAATAATATTCCATTGTGTATATATACCACAGTTTCTTTATCCTTTCACCTATTGAAGGGCATCTAGGTTGGTTCCACAAACTAGCTATTGTGAATTGAGCTGCTATAAACATTGATGCGGCTGCGTCACTGTGGTATGCTGATTTCAACCAAGAATCTTAAACCCAGCAAAATTTACCTTCAGATTTGAAGATGAAATAAAATCCTTCCATGATAAACACAAGCTAAAAGAATTCACAAAAAGAACTCCTGCACTACAGAAAATTCTCAGCAAAATATTCCAAGAGGAAGAAATGAAAAACAACAATGTAAGTCAGCAAAGGGAGGAATTACCCTAAAGGAACAACCAATTAAAAGAAAAACCAAGTCAAGTTAAAAGCCAAAAATAAGTCAAAATGACCAGGAATACAAGTCATATCTCAATAATAACCCTGAATGTAAATGGTCTAAACTCATCAGTCAGAAGACATAGACTGGCAGATTGGATGAAAAAGAAAGACCCAACAAAATGCTGCCTTCAAGAGACTCATCTCATAGAAAAAGATGCCCACAGACTAAAGGTGAAAGGTTGTGAAAAAACATGCTACGCACATGGACTCAGTAAAAAAACAGGGGTTTCCATCCTCATTTCAGATAAAACAGACTACAAGCCAAAGTTAGTCAGAAGGGATAAAGAAGGACATTTCATACTGAACCTTTTTTTGTTTTGTTTTGTTTTGTTTTGTACTGAAGATTGAACCAAGGCATGCTTAACCACTGAGCAACATCCCCAGATTCCTCCCCAACCAAATATATATTTTACTTGGGGACTGGGTATCACTGAGTTGCTTAGGGTTGTGCTAAGTTGCTGAAGCTGACCTTGAACTTGCCATTCTCCTGCCTTAGCCTCCTGAGCTGCTGTGATTACAGGCATGCACCACTGCACACAGTCTAATGTTAAACTTTAAATCTTAAGAAGAAATTCTCTTTTATAGTAGTGATTAAAACTTTATTTTCTATTATTAAATTATGCTTTTGGAGAAGATTATGGAACAGAATGTGTTAAGTAGAAAAAAATACTGCACGCTTATTCTCCTCAAATAAACATTAGAGGTCAAAATCATTTGTGGCATAAGATACAACTTTTAAGAATCCTGGGACTGGATCAACTTTTAGTTTTAAAGAACAACATGGATACAAGGAATGTAACAGTGTTGTGCATATTGTGATTTCACAATAAATGCCTTATCTTTAGAGAAAGAGAAGAAAACTAGTTTTACTTTTTTGGGGGGTGGGCAGGTACTGGGGATTGAACTCAGGACTCAGGGGCACTCGACCACTTAGCCACATCCCCAGCTCTATTTTTATATTTTTATTTAGAGACAGGGTCTCACTGACTTGCTTAGCACCTCACTTTTGCTAAGCCTGGCTTTGAACTTTCAATCCTCCTGCCCAAGCCTCCAGAGCTGCTGGGATTACAGGTGTGAGTCACCATGCCCGACAAAGATAACTAGTTTTGAGATAACTTACAATAAAAATATTTGTGGGGAATCTACTTTTAAATCATGATGGATTTAATAAATAAAGTGGGTTTTGACATATGCAGAATGAAATAAGAGGAATGGTTCGGCAAGCAATATGGAAGAGGCAACTTCAGGCTTGGGAAAGGTAGATGAATGGCGGGATGATTTTAATAATCTCTTTTAGCACTAATGTGATAAAAATATCAATTTAAGCTCTCTAAGTATACACAATGTCTTTTTTCCCTAAACTGCAGAATTCCTATAACTTTTACATGGAAGGAGATTTGGGCCTTTCATTTCTTTGTCTCCACCACCACCACCACCACCACCATCTGTTTTTCCTTACAGTCCTCTCTCCATGGCAACACATTGATTTACCAGCATGATTGCAATTGTATGGCCAACGTTGTGTAACCCAGTACTGCCAACCATGAATCCAGCAATTTTCTCTTTATACCTTTGCTTTCAGAGGCACCTTCTACTGGCTCTATTGCTGCGTTTTAAGGCACACCACACAGAGGGGAGAGAGGGCATTGTTTAATGAAAGGTGCCTTTTATCACAGCAGCCATCTCAGGGCCAGAACTTTTCCAGCAGTTCTTTTGTGAAAGTTAAGACCTAGTTGGCAACTCTAAGTGTACATACTTGTCAACAGCATTAACTGAGATTTCAACATATCAAACCAGACAAAAGAGAGGCAGGGGAACTGGCATCAAGCTCAGAAATAGCATGTTTCTCTTTTCATTTGTTCCACCTAGCACCATTCAGGATGCAGTTTAATAAGAGCTGGATGTTCCTTCAGTACTGAATAGTGACATCCATGACAACAAAAAATGTGAATGAATTGTTCATTAAGATTGGACTTCTTTTGTCTTTATGGTTCAACTAACAAGAGTCTGGACATGTTGCATTTCGATAGGTTACTCATGTAAATAAATCATTAAACATTTCATCAAAAGATTCTCAATCATATTCTGAATAGCTTGGCAACATTATGAACTGGCACATTTTCTAATTCAGGTCTGGGATCAGAGCACTTTTTATCCCCAGTAACTACCAAGTTAATTAGAATACATCAAAATAAATGAGAAATGATGGCACACTTAGAAAGTAAAACATAGAAAACATTGGAACTTATGACAACATGCAGATGTAGCTTCAACAATATTCAATGAGGTCATCACTATTCTCACAATTATGTATGTATTGTATTATGATATTTAGAACACATCAAGTTCAACAGTTGTATGGTGAGTCAAAGAATCATTTCCTGGATCAAGGAATAAAGAACTCAATGGAAAGACCCATGTCTTCAACTATTTTGATATTTCACACATGGTAACATTTGATGAAAAGCATTTGACAGAAAAGATGATCATATTAGAATAAAGGAATAGCACATATATCCAGGAGAGTGAATGTGCAGGCCAAAGCACATTTCATTTGATGCCTGATCAAATGAAATGTACATGACCAGCAGCATCTCTGATATGAAGACTGATCTGCCAACTTCAAAAACAAGTGTGCTTTACAAATTTCCTACCTTAATTCTGTACATAAAAAATCTTCTTGCTGAAACTACTGAAAAAGCAACTGGTTGGATTTTAAAATGGTATACACTGATTTTCTGTGAATGGAGCTCGAGTAGCAAACTGATTTCCCACAGTTCTCAACTGTTCAAAAACAGCAGTTTAATGTCCTTTCTGTCCTTTGCGAGCTAAGTCAAGAGCTCACAAGTTAGGAGTGAGTTAGATTACACCATCAAATGCTCAAATAATTCAACACTGATTTCGCTCTGTTTTTGAAAAACTTTTCCCCATTTTTCCCTTTTAAAATAATTACTAAGGCACAGATGAAGCATCATTCCTACAATCATTTGGATTTTCCTCTTCATCATGGTTCAACAGCGCTTATATTTCATTCCAAACCAGTCAGTCCATAAAAAACAAGAGCAAAACCAAAACAAATACTTTATAGACATGGCTTTCTGTTCAAATTACAGAAATACTAACAAAAAAGTCTCTGAGCTGAAGTGAAATTAGAGAGCTTAGTGACTGAACCCTTGCTTTTCTTCTTCCTCATTCTACTGAATGCCCCTTATTTACTAGGACTAGATCCCTATGGACAATATGAAGGTTGATAGAGAAATTAGACTCTTACATTTCAGAATAATCACTGAGAGAAGTTTGTTTTTTTTTCTTTTTCAGATCATTATTCAGTATATGACTTAGTACAAACAATACCATATAAGAAAGTTTTTGTTCTCTAGTTTGCTTCAGGGACTAAGTGAAGGGCCAGTCACCTGTACCCTGAGGAGGAGATAGACAAGTAAATCAGCCACACAAATACTGTAGTGCCATGAAGGGAAGGAGCAAGTTAGTGTTAGAGATGCTGTTGGACCTCTTGGCAGATCACAAACCAAAATTTCATTACCCTATGTACATGTATGATTACACAAATGGTGTGACTCTACTTCGTGTACAGCCAGAGAAACAACTGTGCTCCATTTGTGTACAAGGAATCAAAATAAATTTTAAAGAAAGTGTTTCTAGCACCTGGGAGTCAGCATTTATAAATAAAATAAGGAATTTACATTATTCCCCTGTTTCAGCTTAAGCTATTTTGAACTTTTCATCTTATACATGACTCACACCTTCCCTATCTCCTATATAAGGGATCTGTTCCAAGAATCATAAACCACTATAATCTGCAGCACCTATAACTTTATTAGAACACACTAAATGCACCAAAGTATTTTTTTTATTAATTTATTTGTTCTAATTAGTTGTGGATGACAGTAGAACACATATGCACATTTTGATAGATCATACATAAATGGAGATAATTTCTCATTTTTCTGATTGTACATATTATAGGATCACATCAGTCATGCAGTCATATATGTACATGAGATAATACTGTCTGATTCATTCTACTATCCCTCCTACGCCCATATCCTTTTCTCTATCTTCACTCCCCTTTACCAAATCTAAAGTAACTCTATTCTTCCCTAGGCTTCCCACCCCTATGGTGAATTAACATTTGCATATCAAAGAAAACATTTGGCCTTTGGTTTTTTGGGTTTGGCTTATTTCCTTGAACATGATATTCTATAACTCCATCTATTCACCAGCAAATTCCATAATTTCATTGTTCTTTAAACCTAAGTAGTATTCTATCGTGTGTGTGTGTGTGTGTGTGTGTGTGTGTGTGTATATATATGTATATCACATTTTCTTTATCCACCCATCTGTTGAAGGGCAGCTAGGTTGGTTCCATAGTTTAGCTATTGTGAGTTGAGCTGCTATAAACATTGATGTGGCTGCATCACTGTAGTATGCTGCTTTTAAGTCCTTGGGGTATAAACCAAGGATTGGGATAACTAGGTCAAATGGTGGTTCAATTCCAAAGTCTTTTTAACATGTATAGCACTCCAATGCTCATTTTTGCTTCATAGAGTTTTAATAAATTTGACATTTTTCTTGAGAATCTTACTGTTTTAAAATAATTTCTATTTGCCATCTCTGGAGAAATACTGTTTATAGTAACCATGTTCACATTATTCGTTGAGAATATCTCAAATTCTAAATTCAATTCAGTGTCAGTGACTTCCTAGAAACCAATCTAGGCATTGCCAGAGAAAACAAAAAAAATCAGCTACGACAACAAAATAGAGAAATTTTTATTTTTCTAAGAGGGCTTAAAATCTTTGGAATGTGATAATTCCCCAAATGAAAAAGCAGAATAGGATAAATGATATAAAAGAGTCATAAACCAAGTGCCAATTTAAATCAAAAGAGATGTTTTTTAGTCAGCTTCTTCACTGCTGTAACTAAAGGACCTGACCAGAACAACTGTAGAGGAGGTTTATTTCGGTTTATTTAGGGGCTCACAGTTTCAGAGATCTTAGTCCATAGAAGGCCAGCTCCATTCCTCAGGGCTGAGGTAGAATATCATGGTGGAAGAGTGTGGCAGAGGAAAGCAGCTCACAGGGTGATCAGGAAGCAGAGAGAGAGACTCTGCTTTTCAGATACAAAAATATACACCCCATAGCCATGGCCCCAGTGAACCACTTCCTCCACACATACACCACCTGCCTCCAGTCACCACTCAGTTAATCCCGTTAGGGATTAATTCACTGATTAGGTTAGGGCTATAACTCAATCATTCCTCCTCCAGACCTTCTTGCATTGTCTCACATGTGAGCTTTTGGGGGACACCACATCTAAACCATAACAAAATGGAATTAAGTAGTTTTGAATGTTGCATATATGTCAAGTATGAAATGAAAAGTTCAGCACCTTCTAAAAACCATGGGTTGGCAGCAAAAAACAATGCAAAGGGGAAAGAGAACTGTTTACCATCACCGTTATATGATTGTAGATACTAGCAACAGGGGGTCAATGTGGATCTGCAAGTTATAATTGTAAGGTGTTTAACAATTTGTTGGTCTTCAACACTAGTTCCCCTACCTCACTCGTAGTAACACGCAATCATTTCTTAATTTCTGTGTTCATTGTTTTAATAAGCACACATGAAGAACCTTACCAATATCTGGTGATCTGCTAGGCTCTAGAGGAATAGAGTAAAGAGACACCCACCTTTTAACCTCATGACTTTCGCACCTCTAAAAACATAAATTGATGCCACAGCATTACATATTCACATACACGTATGTGTGCATTTGGGTGTCAACATAATCTCCCAAGATTTTCAATAAAATTATCTAAAAGACCTAAAGGTACAAATCATTCATGGGAGAACAAAACAGATGAAGAGAGAAACTTCTAAGGGAAAAATGGGAAAGAGATAAGAAGAGTGTCCACATGGGTAAGAGAGTGCAACCAATAGGCTAGTCTAGGGAAGAGTTTATGTCCTGGTTTTAGTCAAACGATTTCAACCAGGACTCCTGCCAAATTGCTAAGCAGAACTTTTACTTGTCTGATAAAAATGCAAAATTTAGAATGATATTACCAACCACTATCTGATTTTACATGGCAATGTTTCAAATGTATTGACTGTAGGCAGAAAGATAAAAGGATGTACAGGTTAGTTACTGTGGCTAGATTCTACACAGTCTGACAATAGACAATTTTAAATTAGAAAAAAAATCTAACTAAATCATACAGAGACAAAAGCAAAAGGAATTTGAAGATTTAGAGTTTTGCCACCCTAGATTTTGTGAAGTGAATACCTAAGAGTGTCTTATTAATTTTACTAAGTGTATGGATGAGGAAATAATAAAATGAACAGGATAGAAGTTCTTCTTTAATGGTCATATGAGTTTAAACAAATTTTAGGAATATCATAAAAGGAAAGCATGACTATCATCTATAAAAGAATATTCATTCACAGTTAATTAAATGCTTTCAAAAATCTGTCTTCAACTTCTCTAAAGAGAGTATTTAATAGAAGGGGTATTTGCAATAAAGCACATGGAAGCAAGAATGACTTCTACCAATAGTAAAACATTACTTACTCTGGTTTTTTAAAATACATAATTTGTTGAAAATTGCAATGTAGAAAAGAAATAATTTTAAGCAGAAGTTGAATCATCCATGCTCCATACCTTGACTAATGTTGTCATTTTTTCTATTCTTACAATAATTGTGAAAACTTTAGCAACTTGTATATGTCATATTAAGTGAAAAATAGCTGAAGATAGCAAGACATTTTTCCTGTTTACCATTTATTTAAAATATATATGTAAATATCATATAATTTATATATGCATATATGTATACACAACTATAATATGTATTTATTGTATAATTTATACATATATTTGTATGTGTATTTATATTATACATATATTTATACATATATAAATACATGTATATGATATTTACATATGTATTTTAAATAAATGGTAAACAGGAAAAAATGTCTTGTTATCTTCAGCTATTTTTCACTTAATATGACATATACAAGTTGCAAAAGTTTTCACAATTATTATTTTCTGAATTACATTTTATTCAACTGAGTTGACATACCATAATTTGCTTTATTTATTTTATGCCAAGATTTCTTTTTCCACTAAGATTCATTGAGCAACAACAGGTGCCAAGTGCTGTTTGGTGCTTGGACACACAGAAAAACGTTATCAAAGCTGGCTCTCAGGGCAGTGTAAGAACCCCACACATAGGGGTAGCCTGGGAGCTACAAGGGTATGAACCTTTGCCCCAAGAAGGGCTGAACTGAGCCCTAACAGTGAGGTAGCAAATTTAAAACTGCAAAACATAATTGGCCACTTTTTCTTCCACGCTACCATTCTTAACAAATGTTTGAAGTACTTTATAGTTCTGAAAAATGTAAAATATGTTTCCAACATTAAAATACTGAATATATTTTCAGTTAATTTATTAAAGTTCAAGTTGGGCTAGTTTACTTTGTGAAAGTAAGGGAAATAAAAGGTTCTCAGAAAAATTTTATCAATCTCTTTATGTCATTGTAGAAATTGAAATTCTTTGGCTGTGTGTGGGTAAGATACCAGGAGGGCATGGATTGGATAGGTCTTATGAGCAAATCAATGCAAAGGGTCACCAGCCAACAGAGGTTATGTTTATATCTTCAGCTCAAAAGGAAAGATTTGAAATACAAGGCCTTATGTATTCAAATCATGGACCATCAATATCAGCATTAGTATCACCTGAGAGTTTGTGAGAAATGCAGAATCCTGGGCTCCACTGAAAAAAGACATTATTTGAATTTGCTTTTAGACACGATCCTCGGGTGACTAAGGATTTGTGAAGGAGTACCACAGAGGACACCCACATCTTGATTGCCTGTTGTGTGTGCCAATCAACGTGGCAATGGAAACAGCAAACTGGGATCTCTCCTCACAGCCTGTAGCCAATAATCCCTGACCCCATCATTTCACCTTGGCTTGCTGGCAACTGGAGAAGCAAACCTACCACATGTTGAAACCGTCACAGAGCTGGTGGCCAGAAGCCATTCTAAATATGGCATTGAAATTCTGGTATTTTTAAGCAGATTAAATCTACAGAAGTTTTTGTAGTCACTTAAGTCTTAGAATATAGACTTTTTAATTGTCCTCATGATCAGATTACTGAATTATGTGTTTTTCATTTTGATCAGAAGAGAATAACTAAGACGGAGCCCCTGACAGTTGACTAAAGCCACCATAAGCCAAGACCATATTTTTATTAACAATTAATGATATTCTTTCTTAAACAACTCTACTTTTAGTTACCTTTGTTTTTGACAAAAATGTACATGGGAACCGAATGCCTGAGGGCTGGAGGGGAGATATGGCTCTCAGTTAATGATTAGTCTGGAACTACAAAAGGGAGAGGTACCAATAGAGACCTCTGTAAGACAGGAATGAAATCACTATGCTACTTATGTAAGAAAATCCTGGCAGCTCAGACAAAATGCAGATCATTAGGGACACTATCGAGTCACTAAAATTTATTTGATGGTAGCAATTGCCAATGCCTTTTATGGACACAGTTGTGACTCATTAACAACCTCACCCTTGTGTGTGTTCCTCCAGTGAGTCTCCGAATCCGTGTTTGGATCCTAGACACTGATCATGAAAAGATTGTCTCTGGTGTAGGCTCAGCTGCACCAGGTTTCCACAAATCCACTTTCCTCCCTGGCATCACACATGAGGTGATAGAATATTCATTGTTCACATAAAACCATATGCTTCATTGGCCTAGATCCCATCCTTCAATATTTAAAGCTGTGCTGGCTCTCTGGCACCCTCTGTCAGGAACCCAGGAATGATATGCTAGGTGTGTGGCAAGCATTCAGTCTTCACAACTGCATTCTCTTTTTCATTCTTTCCAATGTTTTTAAAGTTTATGTGTAAATACAAGTGAAGTTATATTGAATATTCCATCCAGAAGCAGTGAAGAGATTGCTGGTTTAAAATAGTACCTAGGGCTGGGGATATAGCTCAGTTGGTAGAGTGCTTGCCTCAAAAGTGCAAGACCCTGGGTTCAATCCCCAGCACTGCAAAAAAAAAGTACCTGGTCCATGCTCATGAGCCAAACTCATACAGTGATAATAATGAAGACAACAAAAGAGTGAAAAATCACAGAATCACAACCTAAGCAGGGACCAAGTGAATGGCTTGGGAGGAATAATCACTGATATAACTGGACCACAAAGCACAATGGATACCCACTTGTGCTTAGTTAATTGGAAACCAAGCAAGCTTGCCGTTTTGAATGCAAGTCCCAACATGCCAGCCCTCCCCACTACTTCAGCATCTCCCTGTGCTCCTGAGATTCAAAATGCAGCAACTCTAAACTCATTTATGCATTTTTTAAGAGAGCAGACGTATTGCATCAGATGTTATCCTAAAAGTGACTTTTTCTGTATCCATTTCAACCATGATACCCAAAATATGAATGACTTTGCAGTAGGAATGAAAGGTATGGCTTTGCAGTCTGGTGAAAGTCCCTTGAATTTTATACTCGCATTCCAATAGGAGCACACGGAGAATGCATCAACCTATTGTAGACAGAGGTAGGATGAGGCACAGCCCTGGAAGCAATGTGTGCTGGGCAATGTAGCTTTTCATTTACTATACAGAATGTCAACCGACCAGCAGCAAAAAGCCTATTTGCAAAAGATCAGGTTTGGATAAGTGTTCAAACTCAAGGAAATTTATATCAAAATAAGAAACAGCACTTTTATACTGTTCCCATTTGCAAAACATTTAGAGGTTGACAACATCCAATATTTGTGAGGGTGTGAAGAAATAGACGTGTTTATATTTTTTTGGCTGTAACTTACATTCTTTTCGGAAAGTAATTTGAGTTTTCCATTAACATTAAATATTCATGGAGATACTTTGATTGAACAATTCTACTTCTAGGAATCTATTTGACTAAAAAACATTTGCATACATATGCAAATTGATTTGTATACAAAGATGTACATCGCAATTTTTGGTGTGATAATAAAAAATTGGAAATACTGTGTCTGTGAATTAGGGAATTTTTACGAAAAGCTTTGCCCATTGATTTCATTCAGTTATTAGAAAGAATGAGGCAGATTTATAGCTTCCAAATTAGAAGATGTACTAATTTTTAATAACCAAATTTAAGGAACAAGTTGTGGATTAAGATGTATGTTTTCATTTTATTTATGTAATAAACCTTAAAGTTTGGTGTCTATATCCAATTATGTTAGAATTTGTCATCTACATTGTAGCTTTAGATCTTAGTAAATATGTATTTTCTGTAAATACTGCATAGAAAGAGGCTTGAGGAAATATATAACAAACTTTCAAGAGTTAATACTTCAAAGAATTTTGGAGAATAATAAGGGTGGAAAGAGAATCATGATATTTATGCTATATTACTCTATAGTATCGGTATTTAAAAATGATGATTAATTTTTTGTGATTAAAAATAAAATGGTGATATATATGTGTACACATGTATATATATGGCATGTATGTATAGATATGCATAGTTATATATATATATTAAAAACGCCCACATACATATATATATTTAAAGTGATTATTTCTGAACAGTGAATTCTGTTTAAATTTCTTTAATATTGGTGTACTTTCAAAATTTTCAATAGTGTATATATACTATTACTGTAATAGCAAAATTGCAATCTTTTCAATTTAGCATGTTCAATTTTGTTTCTGTCATTAAAGAAAGAAGATAAAATAACTTGAAAAAGGTATAGAATATTAATTTGGTTAATGAAACACCTGATAATTCTTTAGCATATCATCTATTTTACAACTTTAGAATTTTTCCTTAAGTTTTACTATGGCAATAATAAAAAATAAAATCAGAAAATAAAATAAAAATCTTCCAAACCCTGAGAGATGCAAGTGAAATAGTTGTATTCTCCCAAATACCTAAAACAGAAGAAATTGCAAAAACAGACATGAATTAAATCCAAAACCAATCTGTGGTTTTCAGTTTCTTCTGTACCAAACATGTTATGTATTGGCAAAGATTTTAGCAAGTATCCAATAACTAGTAAATTCATATAAAGCAGACAAAAGATTAGCATTTGCTATGGGAACTAAGGGTATGATAGTCATGAACTGTCACATTCTATGCCAATGTGATAGACAAAGCAGGGCATTTGTGGGCATAATGCTTAATTCTCTTGCATGTTTTCCATGTTTCTACTAATCCCAATGGTGTTCTGCAAAGTGATTGGCAGTGTCCTGTATGGGGCTCTCAACTGTCACGTCAAAGCTACTGAGCATCACCACTAGTGCCTCCTCTGTGCCACTATTTATATCAATACTGAAGACATGATCCACTAGCGTGAGGTTTACATTGTTCTCTTACATGTTACTTGTGAAATGGATGAAGAAGGAGAATGAATGATTTCTAAGTTCTCTATGAACATTAAATGGGGCATCTTTGACCATGGTGGACCAGTGGGAGATTAGTATCTGGAGTCTAGGAATAGCCAGCAGGTGACAAACTGGACCTGAAAACCATGAGTGGGGAAGTTTATCCTCCAATACAGCAAAACCAGCAGTCTCAGGAAGCAAGGTCATTGCCCACATCATCTGATGCATGCCTCTGGCTGAACAGATCAGTCCTTCCAGTGGGATTATCCCATAGATTATGAATGTGGGGATAAAAAATGTGCACACTTAATAAAATACAAAATGCTATACATCTCTTAGGCATGTGCACATGGGGTGAAATTAAACAGAAATGACAGAAAGAGGATGATAACAGAACACACAAGGAACATGTAGATGCACTGAGAGTTCTTTCTTACCTTTGGTCATGAGCACATGGGTTCACACTACATCATGTTTAACATATCTCTATGTGTTTTAAATATGCAGAAGTAATTAAAAGTTATATCAATTAGATCTTAAATTTCTTTACTCGCTCCATGTAGTACAATGACTATCCATCCCTTTCAATTCTTGCATAAGGTAGACTATTTACTCCCAGAATATTTTGATTCAGAAAGAATTTAGACTGGTAACATAAAGTCTAATGGGGAGGGGGCTTCCATAATCAAAACTAGGAGGTTACCTGAAAATCTCTAAACTTGATATCACAAATGACCACTTCCCTAGTTCCCTTTCCAATGGGGTTCCAGAACATGAACGGATGTTCCTTTGCCTGCAAAGTAAAAGCCAAGAATTTTTCTGAGGGATCTGAACTGGCCAAGATAAAAGGCCTGCCATTACTGCCTTCTAGATCTTTCCCAGTGAACCAACCTAGCAAGGTTTATAGTGAAGCCTACAGGCAGCGAGTCCCACTCATGGCAGGGAGATTTGTGGTAGGTTGTGAGGAAACACAATACAGCCATCACAATATGCCTTTATAATAGAAAACATTGAAAACATTTTAAAAGCCATGGAGATGAAAGAGACTCTGTATAAGAATGAGTTGGATGCCAGAAGGAAAAAATGCCAGAAGTGGACAGAGGAGCCACAAAATATAAAAATAAATATAAAATATAAAAATAAAATATAAAAATAAAAATATAGCAGTAATGGGAAACTTGGTAAGTGAAATAAAGGTGAGAAAATAACTTAGAAGATAGAATTAAAAACAAAATGAGGGGCTGTATAAAAAAGATGGTACAATATCTAAATAATAGAAGTTCTCAAAGAAAGCACAGTGAAAATAATATAGTTTAATGGCATCTTTCAGAGCTCAAGAACAAAACTTTACACAAAAAATATCCTATTCCAAACAAATGGATGAAGATTATCCCTAAATTACATGATTATGGTATTCGGGACACAATTTGTGGCCACATATTTTGGACTACAAGAAGAGGATTCTACTATTTTTTTTTTAGGGGAATGTTATATACAGTGGATTTGGAATCAGAATGACGTTGGACTGCTTAATCCAAAACTGGAAATTAGAACAATGAAATGATATCTTTAAATTTGGGATGGGAAAAAAGGGTTTGAATCGAGAATTTTACATTTATTCAAATTACCAATTACATATTAGGATGAAATAAAAGGTACTGCTTTCACCCATTTTTAAGAAAACTACTGGAGGGAGTGTTCTGTCATAACAAGGAGTAAGCCAAAAATATAACAAAGGTGAGGAGGACTAGGCGATAATAGAGATTTTCACAGTAGAGAAATATAACACACACAAAAATTAGAACCAAAATAAACATCCAAAATGATGCCCCATGAAGTCAAGAGGGTTCTGAGGCATGTCTCCAAGACATAACATTGACAGAATAACCTGTGTGTTTGAACATATGGATAGACTTGCACCATAGAGAGGGGGAGGCTTATTTAGACAAGCAGAAAAGATGAAGCCATGGGAATGGAAATCTAGTTAAGCCATACCACTTGGCATGTTATTGATAATGTTTACATTGCCATATAAACATAGAATATTGATCTATCCAAAAGTGTGATTTACTTATACTGGGTAAATGGAAGGAGGTAATTATGGATGGGTGGGGTTGAGATGGGTGGAAGATAATGCAAAAATGAGCAATCCCCTTTTTTCATGGTGGAAATTTGAAGATAAAAGATTAAGAAGCAGCTTAAGCACGTTTTGAAGGATTTAGAGGTAAATGCCAAAAGAAAAAATTGGAAGAGTTGTGAACTTATTCCTTTTGAAAGCAGGAATTCAGAATGGGGGAGGGGAAGGCATGATATCTTTTCCATGTTAGTCAAACTGATTTTTACCTTGGTGTATATACATTATATGAAACAAAATAATGAAATACTATATAATAGTGAAAAAGTGCTAGAGCCCTTGATTTAAAACTGAAACAATATTAACACAAAAGGAATCAATGAGGAGATTATTTGTTACTTCATGTTTTGAATGTAATTGAGGGTACAACACACTTCAGAATGTTTACTTGAGAAAGAAGTGGGGAAAATGTACAGCCCAGGTCACTCAATTTCCTTGTGTGGCTGATCAGAAGAATACCCTTGAAGTATTTTTAAAATCTGCACATTAGATGTCTAATATTTGAGAGCTGGAGAAAGCATGGACAGCAATTGATCAATTTTGTACAGCTGTAAAGCTGAAGCAAACCCCTCTGTTTGTTTCTGCCAATCTTCAACTGATTTTTCAAATGCTTCAGGTAAAACTTTTAGTTCCCCTTCATTATACTTTATGTTTACATTTTGCAGTTCCTATTGCTTGGCCCTCAATAGTGTGAATATTACTACCAAGTTACCTATCCAGAAATTAATTCTTCATGGTGTGACATTTGTAAATTGATATTGCTGATTTTGCATTCAAGTACAAAAGGGATTGATGAGCATTACAGATGACTCCAGAGTCAATAGCATAGTACCAGGCATAGACACAGGAAGCAGTAGGCAGAATATCAGGCTTAAAACTCAGGAGAACTCAGCTCTGCCAATTAGTTTTATTTAGTCATTTACAAAATATTCACCAAAACCCTGCCATGGGCCAGTCACTGACCTGGGTGCTTGGAGAATAGTGGGAGAAGATAAACAAACGGGTTAATATTTAATATGTAGGACAGTATAAAAAGGGTAAGGGGGTGTAGTGGCAAGCAAGATGCTGATGTGTATTTTGTTACCCGCATAAAGGAACTTGCATTAATTTGATTTCTCAAAATTAGCGGAATTAGTGAAAGTGGAGACCCACTAAAATTCAAGGTAGTAAGAAAAACTATTTGTGGAAAAGGTGCTATGTAATGTAGAAAAATACATTGATGGGTCAAGAATACAGAAATCAACAGTAATTTCAACACAATTAGAATTAGCACTACAGAATGTCTTAAATGTGTCACTAGTAGAAAATCCTTATAACATGAAATCCAGTAAGGATCATATTTATGTTTGGAAAATAACTAATTAATGTGAATTTTATAGCATAGACACTGTGAATGTACTTCCTTTTTGGCATTCCCTTTAAATTTACTTTGTAGAAATACTAAGTAAGGAAAATTATAAAATTATTTTTTCAAAGTACATGTGTAGAGATCAAGTCAGAACTACAATTTACTAAAGCTCTTCAGGGCTCTGCTTTTCTGCCCCTTCCCTGTGCTCAGACACCTGCTTTCTGTCAGGGGAAACAGCTCCTGGCAAAGACCCCAGGCTCTGGGGACATTTTTCTATAAACACAATTGCCATCACTGTGAGACAGATGACAGTGTCATCATTGAACTCGGCTTCTCTGAGGTTGTGTCAAAAGTGAAAATCATCCTGCACAAGGTTCTGCAAATCCAGTGTTGAGAAGGAGCATCTTTCAAGAGCAATCAGATCAAAGACAACTTTAAAATCACCAGCTCCACTCTGCATATGATGAGTCTCCATGTTTCCAAAAAGTGTTTCTTTTCTGAGATTCCCAAAGAAATCATCTTTGGCCTTCATGCAACTACACATTAATGCTCAAAGGAATTACAGATTGAGAGCTGTTGAATGAAAATGATAAAGGCAGAAAGAGGAAGTAAATTAGAGCATTACTAGACACTAGCAGATGCAATTAGGGAGACGTGGATAGGAATAATGGTGTCAAACTAAGGAAAGGAGATTCTTCCTGGGAAGTAAGACTAGAGAAGAATTTGTTCTTGGTTAAAACCAACATGTCACCGTGGCACCTTTAAAAGATCCTAGGCACTTTTGAAGAGGCAGCACCACAGGTGAGATGCTTTAAATCTCCAATAACTTAATCTGTTTCCTCTCCCAGGCATCACAAAGAGAGAACTACTTAATTATAAAAAAATTATGTATGCAATATAAATAAAGCCATATTTAAACTTTGCTGGTATTCCCTTAGTAATATCGGTGCATTTACTGAGCAAACACAGCTTTGAAACAAACCTCTTAGTTTGTCCTTCTGACTACATTGCTGTCCCTGAAACCCATCTGTATAGAGATTCTGGAGTAGCCCTGCTTGTTTGCACAATGACAAATTACATGAGTTAATTCTAAGTCTATTGCCAGGGTGTGCTAGCATTCTGACTTATTCAAAATATGTCTCTGCACAAAATTTTTTCCAAAGTAAAGGCATATGGGAACTGGCCATTTATTTCTTCTTTCTGACATGCTGTAGTACTTGATGCAAACGCCCAACATTTGATTATATGCTGCCATGTATGCATGTCCTTGTTCCCTCATGAGATGAAAGATTCTCAATTTTAATGACTATGGTGGTCTTTTGGACCCTCTTCCTTCTTATGGGAATGTGGAGACTCTTGGAGATACTGAAAGGAATCCAAGATCACAGTTTTGTCCATCAGGAGTGTCTGGTATATTGCTGGAATGTAGGCACAAGATCACTTGTACTTTATATAAAAATGTATTTCAGACTGAGGAAAATGAATGGAGGTTTCTCAGCAACATTACAATTTAAGAGACTATGAGCAAATACCCTGTGTGTACTCTAACTCCTTCTTTTGACAGAAATATTTATTTCAGGAGATAGGAAAAGGTAGAAAAACTTTCAAGAGCATTTTGTAGGTTCTCACAGAGATCCTCCATGGTCACAGAATTCATTCTTATGTGTCCTGTTTTTTAAGGCTTCATAGATGTGTCCCTGGATCTACCATGTAGGACATTCAGGAAACACTCCACAGTTTTTCCGGTCCCCTGATTCAATTTCTACACAAAATACACTAAAAGCAATGCCATTTCGTAAATCCACTTGGTTAGTTTCCACCATAATTTAAAAAAAGGGACATGCATTAGCATCATAGGTAAATTAATATCTAACATGATCATTTTATATGTTTATGCATTAAAAATATTTATTTTTCAGATCTATTAAGAAAACACATTGGCACCCTTCTCTTCTTTAGCTACAGGAGCCTGTCACCCTGGGAGTTTGCCAACATTGTGCTCTAAGGACACTGTTATAATAAATGCCTTTTAAATGAATTTTATTTTTAAAAATTTTATCAATATTCTTTATTCATATCTCAAACGGTCCCACTCAGAATAATTCTCAGAACATACTTGAGAATATTTTTTTGAGAATTTTTAAAGTATATTAAGGAAACTAAAAGATTTCTATATGTATATAATGTTTATAAATACATAATGTTAAGAATTCACATATGCATGCTCTGTATTTGCATATACATATCTTTATATGACATGTGTGACATGCATATGTTTAGGACAGAGCAGCATGTGTGCTATGAAATATGCCACCACTACTTCAATAAGACAAACAGTGTATGAATTCATGTCAGTGCTCATCTGTGAGCTCTCCCAATTTTGGATGCAAAGAAGAATCACTTAGTGTTGAACTGAATGGTAGTAATGTCTCCATAAAGACAGTCCAATTCCAAGTTTTATAAATAATGCTACTCATAAACAAAGCATGCACACAAATCAATTTGAATTCCAATTATACATCTGCAACGAGTAGAATGTTATTTGTCTAGCTGTGTTCCACAGGAAACTGATTATGAATGCTTCCTTCGGGACCATCCTGTGGCACTTTCAGAAAGTCAGAAAGTACACAAAGAAGACAAAACAATAAATGTAATGCCATTATATTTCTACAATGAAGAAGAATGCACTTCCCTGGCAGGCAGGATTAGCCATGTGAAGAAGTATGTTATACCAGTAGTTCTGAAATGTGGACTAGGAGCAGGAGCATGAATAAGTTCAAATTCTTATAAATTCTGTTAGGACTAGGGTTCCACAATTTGTGGAAGGGAAGTGTGGAGGTGAGGACAGCACCCTGCTTTCACAAGTCTTCCAGGTCATTCCAGTGCATGCTGAAGTATGAGAACCACTCTATTAGGCTATCAATGATAAGGAATGACTGGTGACTTTTACAGTTCACTTATGAGACTCAGTGTGTGTTGGTTTTGGGGGTGAAAATACATTTAATCATGAACCAAGTGCTATTACTTCCAACTAACAAATAAAGTATGGGTGCATAGCACTTCATGGTTCAGCACTATCAACACTGCAAGAGAAATGTGGTATTGCAGAGTCAGTCCAGAGAGGGAGCTGTTCTATTTAGAGCAGCCCTGTTGTCTGGTATTCCTACAGTCAGGTTCAGCAGTTTCATTCCCCCTAGCTTGACTTCAATTAACCAATCTTCCTGTATTCAGTTGCTGTTTAACTTAGACCCAGGCTTACTCCCAGGAATACAGTATAGAGTCAGGGCAAGAGCTTTCACTTGATGACCATGGAGCTTAATGAAGAATGGCAGATCCAAGGCAGGAAAATCACCAGAGACCAGAGACTCAGAAAATTTAGTATCTGGGCAAAGCTCAGCCTACTCTTCTCATCTCCATGCAATTGTCCTGGTGATTACATGCTTAAACAGGGATGATCATGGCCTGGGGACATGCAGAGGCTTTCATTCTCCATTGTCATCCAGTTCCCAATTCTAACCTTTCACATTTCTTTCATGTCTGACCTCATGAAAAGTTGTTGAAGCAATTTTATTTTACATAATTTTGTATTCAGAATCTGAAAGAACTATTAAAATATCCAGGCATAATTTCCATTCTGGTGAATATAATAACAAACTACCAATTTATACACATGGACTTCAATCTCTATATACATCAATTGTATATAGATCCAGAACTCAAGAAAAGGGGAGATCAATTTTACAAATTTAAGAACTTTTTGAAGCCTATATGCAAAATAAATCAGTATAGGAAAGGAAAAACCTTCTCCAGGGCTTCAAATTGGAGAGAACGCTATCTCTAAAATGTAATTTATGTTCCTCAAAGATACTTGTCCCAGTCTAAGCATCTAGGAGCCCTGTTAAGATCAGAAGAGGACCACATAAGGAGTCCCTAGCTAATGGGGTAGGGTTACAAAAGGTCATACGTTATAAAATAGGAGAATCCTTTTTGGATGTCACCATATGGAGCTTTAATCTAGATTCCCCTAGATTCCAAAGTTATATATTTTATGCACTAATTTGATTTATTTTCTGTCCTTAGATGTCAGAAATGTTGGAGGATTTTGTTTGGCCACCTGTTGAATCCAAGTGCCTAGAAGAATGAGTTATACAGGGTAGACACTTGTTATGGTTTGGATCTTAAATGTTCTCCTAAGGCCCATGTCCTAAAGGCTTAGTCACCACCCTGTGGCACTATTGGGGAGCTGGTGGAACTTTAGGAGGTTGAGCCGAGTGGAAGGAATTTAGGCCACTGGGGGAGAGCCCTTGAAGGAAATATTGAGACCCTAGCCTCTTCCTGTTAATTTTTGCTTCCTAGCCTACAAGGGATAAACAATCTTCTCTGCCATGCATTCTCTGCCATGATGTGCTAATTTTCCCTATGGGCCAAAAAGCAATAGGGCCAAACAAGCATGCACTGAAACTTCTGAAACCATGAGCCAAAATAAATCCTCCAAGTTGATTCTCTTGGGTATTTTGTCTCAGTGACAGAAAGCTGACTAATATAACATTCAAAGATTTGTTGCATGAATAAATAAATGAATATTCTAGAAGATGATATCATCTAGATCACAAATGTTGACTCACTAATCCTGGGATATAAAGTACAAAACCAATAAGGTATGGAGTTGAAGTAGAATTTTTCATTCGTATTCCCTGAAATCTAACTACCTTAATCAATTTACAAACTTAATCTAGAATGAAGAAGAAAATTCAGAAGCTGTCAGGGAAAGATATCACAGTCTTAGGTTACATTAATAACTCTTCTCATAGAATGGGACTGTAAGACAGAGATGGATCACAAAATTATTTCAATAACACTAACTCCTAATCAGACTGACATACAAAAATAGTTCCAATGTGGTGTTCATCTAGATAATGCCAAAACACTGACACAAACAAACATGCTACAAGGCCATGTATCATCAAACAACAAATGCAAAAGGCTGAACCTGTCTACCAGAACCACTAATTCTTAAAGAGATCCTCTTCCCAGCCCTATGAAAACATGGATAATTAGAGCTTCATGCTTATTATGCTGCGGCTTATCAAGCAGGCATTCATTATAATGCAGAGCTCTTCCCCTGGGGCTTCAGTACAAACATGAGTGCTATGTCTTGGGTTGGATCCTGAACATACAGAGACAGAGACTGGGGGACTGAGCAGGGGATGCTTTGTGGATCCAGACTATAGTCTTAGCCTTGGCACAGATGAGTATCTTTCTTCCCTGCCAGGTCTGGATGCCATCTATCTTGGTGCCATGTGGCTGTCATTCACCTTCAGAGGACAGTCCTGATTGTTGTGATGACACAGTACATGTTGGATGATCACCTCCTTTCTCATGACACCACTGACAAGTGGTGACACCACTGACAGTGTAAAATAGCCCTCCGCCAAAGTCAGCCATGTTCAGGAAAGAAAGCCTCAGACCAGGAGTTTTAACCAAAAACACAGATGCACAGTCAGTCAAAGAATACATCTGTTGAGGCTCATAAGGAGGGTCTATGTGGAAATACGCTTCTCCAGATGTGCTAAGGTGAGGTACATTAAGTCCCTAATTTGTTACTGTCACCTGAGAGAAATGGAGAGTCACAATAACACTTGGCATAAATCAGGATCCAGATTTCCTGTTCCCCATAAGGGAGCATGATTTTGTGCAGCTGTGAGCTGGCATTGATGCCAGGAGGGTAGGTGGTGGCACAGCTATTTGACAAAATAGAGGGTGGCGATTTCCCTTAAATCTGGCTGCTCATTGCCAGTCAGACCAGGCACCATCTGAGCAGGTGATGAGAGAAATAACTACCAGCTAGTTATTTGCTTCTGACCATGTCTCTGTTTCCCTGTCTTAAAACTTCACTGTGGGTTGATCTATCCCCTCTGCTTTTTACTCAGATTAAAAAAAAAAAAATCTACAAGACACCAGACAGTGGCTTAGAGATAAAAAAGAAATAATTTCCCTGCTCTTGTATAGCCCACTCTGGTTGGAAAATGTGACATATGACTAAATCCATACAACCCATGGTCACAGTTCTGCAATTGTGATTAAAAGAAAGAGAGAATTGGTAGGGAGTCCAAGAAGGGAGCAACAACTAACTCTTAAACTAAGAATAAAGGGGAATGCCCTGGGAAACAGGCAAAATTCAGATGTTTCCAGGACACAGAAGTTAGTTCTGACCCATGAGATCTGTTAGGTGAAGACATAGTAGAGTATGGTGTGCTAACAATAGACAGAATGGGATGGGAAGAACAAGAGGCACCTACCTATTGTTTATAATCACCTAATACTCAGGACCTAGTAAAAAGGTAGGAGGTACCATCAAGTCCTTGGTGAGTTGGAGATGTGGCCAGGAGCATTTGCTGTTGTGGCTCATAAAGGCAACACACATTTTATTTATTATTTTTTAATTTTTAAGGCTCAGGGTCTTTTTGCCTTGAGCCCTTGACTCTGTTTTTTTAACCTCCCCATCAGTGAAAAAGGAAAATGTGGCAGAGAGACAAAAAACATGAACAAGGCACAAACCGGGAATCTTGGAATACAGCCCTCCCTCCCTTTTTTTAAAGAACAGACAGCTTTTAGAGAATGGTAATCAGAATTTAAGCAAAAACTCAAAGTCAGAAAATGGAGAGTAGAGACAAAACAGAATGCAATATCATTCCCATTTTCTTACATTGAGAGAAAATTATTTTAGAACTTATTCCTTCTAATCTGAGAACCAACAGCAGCAGCAGCAGAGGCAATGAATATAATGATGCTCTTGGTCTGAATTCACATGTTTCTCCAGACAACCATCAAGATATCAGTTCTTAAGGTCACAGGGCAAAGACTGACCTTTTAAAAAGTTACTTGAGTTTGAGCAGTCGTTTGTCAACTCATTTACTTGAAGTTGTGTATGAAATATATTTATTATAACAGCCTGCTTAAGATTTGGGGACAGTGAAGTGGAAAGAGAAAATAAACCCTGGGTATGGGCCACATTTCAAGACCAACCCCTGTCCTGGAGTCTGGTGACTCCTTCAAAAGTGCCTAATCATCCTCTCTCCCCACTTTATTGCTGGATATCTGATTTTCTATTGCTCTTCTATTGGTTTTCAGTGATAAGTTCCATGTCAGCCCATGTCAGGACTGACAGCCAAGTTTGACAAAGTCTGGACTGGATGGTGCTGGCACTCTTAGGTAAAACCTCTGGTACCAATGAGAGAAATGTGCTGAAGTCTTCACACTCATGTGAAGGTAGCAAGAACTCACCCTAGTGCTTCTGACCTCTAGTCCTCATTCTCCATGTGGGACATGACTCATTAGATCTCCTGCATGCCCCAAAATGTATAAGAGGTCACATCTTCTAATTAGCATTGTCTTAGTCCATTTGGGATCCTATAATAGAATATCACAGAGTAGGTGTCCTAAAAGTAACAGATATTTCTCACAGTCTGGAGGCTGGGGAATCCAAGTTCAAGATGCTGGCAGATTTAGCATCCAGTGACACCAGAGCTACTTTCTGGTTCATGAATGGCTACCTTCTCTGTTCTCGCATGGTGGAAAGGGCTAGTTAACTCTTTGGGGTGTCTTGTATAAAGGTACTAATCTCATTCATGAGGACTACACCTTTTGGATCTAATCACCTTCCAAAGGTCTCGCTTCCTAGTCCCATCACCTGGTGTTCAGGATTCCAACATATGAGTTTTAGGTATACAAAAAAATTCAGTCTATAACAAGCATAGCAAGAGGCAGAAAAGAGCAATATATCAGCGAGACTTGTCACAAATAATTTGAAGTTAAACTAGAGAAGTCCTCAGTGGGTTTAAGGCAATTTTTTGCCTTTTAAATTAAAGAAATGTCAAGGTTATCCTACAAGAATGCCACTTGAGCTTGCATCTGATTTGCTTTCCTGAAGAGCAGATAAACAGGTTGAATTATGGGTAGAGGCCAGGAATTACATTCCACTCTAGGTATGCCCATGGGAATGTGTTTAGTGCGTGTACTCATCTGTTATGCATGATAAAGAAGAAATAGGTCGAGAGCTGCTGGTCTAGCAGAATGAAAATGGGCCTTGGCTTCAGAAAGACCTGATTACAATTCTACTTCTGCCACTATGACTTCAGACAAGTTGCTTAGCTTCTATGCATCTTGGTTTTCTTATGTGTAAAACTGGGAAAACTCTGTCTGCCATTTAGTAGGATAAAATGGTATAAAGTATACACATTTGATATGTTACTTCCTTCCTCTTTCTTCCCCAAGTGTTTGGAATAATTACTATATCAGTGTTCAAATTTTTGGTTGAAAAAATTGAATAAACCATTCAAATCGGCACAGCCAAAATGAGAGGTCCAATAACTGCAAGTCATGAAGGTTAGGCTTTGGGGATGTTGGATTTTCTGGCTAAAAGGGATCCCAGGGACTGTTTCTTTTCACCTGTCAACTTTGGTTTCAAGAGAGCCTAGCTGCCTTTCTGGTTACAAGATGGTTTCTTGTGGCTCTCAGGACTATGAGCTTCCAAGAGAGACAGATACTACTAGGGATGATGTCAAATGCCAATGTCACTCCAGCAATGTGGATGCTACACAGAGGGAGAGTAGTGGAATAGATTAGATGCTGGTGGGGAGAAAACCATAAAGACTTCTGCAGTGAAATGCTGATATTTAACATGTTCCTTCATGGCAAAAGTCTATGCTACATTTATTCTACAACAAATATATCTATGTATGCATGTATGCATCTGGAGACAGTTTAAGAAAAATAGAAAGAATGATGCTTTAAGGGCAAGGCCCTCTGAAAGCCCCTTCACCTCCAGGACTGAAGAGGTCAAGGATTGTGTTCATCTTCTCTTTAGCATTTATCCAGTTGTCCTATTCTTTTCAGAAGATCATACAAATAAATTTAATGGATAAGAAAGAACTAGATAAATTTCCCTCACTAAGTCATGCACACACGCACACGTGAGATAAGAACCCTTTTAAACCCAGCATAAGCAACTAATTTCATATTGCTATTATTAAGTCACAAGTCAGATCTAGCAAGAATCTTTAGGATTCATTATACTCTTGACATTTCTGAAACAGTTTTATACACAGAGCATGAACATTTTTGATTAGTGTTTATTATGGGATCTTGATTGCTTTGTAGAAGAGGTAGACTTACTAATACATTTTTTAAACATTAGTTCTTAACTTGTCCACAATGTTCACTAAAACATTCTTTAAATTTGAAATACAGCAAAGAAAATTGAGGGTCAGTGAATTAATCCCCAAATGCTTAGTAAATACCCTGCTGGTTATATAGAGACTGTGTGTCCTAATCCAAACAGTAACAAATGCAAAAGCCTTACCTTGCTGTTTCAAGTTTATGCTCTAGCTCCATTATATTGTAAAGATATGGTTCCTGACAGATAGGATTATTGCTCTTACTGAAAAAGGCTGAATTGGCCTTGAATTTCGTTTAACAATAAGTTAATATGTTGGCCTCTAAAGTCAACTAACTTATTCTCTTGTCAACAATAGGAAAAGCAGTAAATCTCATGGCCACACTCATTAAAATCCAACTGCTGCATTTGGAAAGCTTCCATCAAGCGTCCAGTCACTGGACTGAAATGCTGAGTCACTGGCTGAAACTAAGTCAGAGGTGCTGGTATTCACTTCTGCCTTAGATGGGGGCTGTTGGACAGGTTGGCACACAGCTGGTCTGCGTGAGCTCCTTTCTCTCTGGTTTGGGGACTATAATGGGATTCCAGTCTGGGGACCAGAGAGACTGAGGTTTGCCTCTTAGAGACTTTGTTGTGAGAGTATAGAGACAGCAACAGGTGCAATGAGGTAGAGAGAAAATGGGTTCATGCTGATGCAGCATCTGAATTCCAGATGCTGCTTCATTTTGGGGGACAGGGAAGGGGGTGAATGCAGGAGGGTGACTTCTGAGATTCTGTTGTTGGCATCCTTGGTGCTGCTGATCAACAGATTGCTTTATGGGCTGAGCCTCAACCAAGTGAATGAAAAGTCCCTGAGTGGTTATCAGGGGACAGTGGTCTGCCCATTACTAACAAATACCTTTAAGAAGGGCTGGGGAATCTCTGGTCCTTTTCTTCTCACCTCTGTAATGAAGTCCATTTTAGATCGAACATTCCATAATTCTTAGGTTTGGTTTTTGTTTGTTTATTTTTATTTTAATTTTTGGTACAGGGGATTGAACCCAGGGAATCTTTACCACTGAGCTAAATCCCAACCCTTTTTATTTTTCACTAAATTGCCCAAACTGCCCTTGAACTTGCAATCCTCCTGCCTCAGTTTCTCCATTTTACAGATGTGTGCCACCATACCCAGCTACACACCGTAATTCTGTATTTACACAGACACAAGGCATTTTATTTTTTCCATCTAGTTTGTTTTTGAGATTTTTTAGGATGCTACATAATCTTTACTCCCATGTGGTAATCTTAGAAACTGATCTGGTGTCCAGGAAGCATGTATCAAATACAACGAAGAAATTAAACCAGTAATCCACTATTTAAAAGTTTGCCCTATAAGTGAGTAGATATATAATATTTGGTTGCAATTCAGTTCAGCCTCTACTCCAAGGCAGAATCCATGCCAAAGTACTCTGGACTAAGCTATAGCCAACTTCATGCTGTGATGGATTTGCTGGGGGAGGGAACCTCCAAATTAGAAGGTACTTCTGTATTACAACTAAACTCTGGTTTTCTGTCAAATCCAAGGATTTCCCTACTTTTCTCTGTGATACTCATTCGCCAATGTTCCCATTTGTGCTGTGTGCTGTGTGGTCATTATTTATGTCTGCCTTAACCCTTCCTTTTCTCATTCTCCCTCATTTTTATTGTTTCAGTCCTTCTTTCATTCCAGAGTTCCTGTGCCTTTCATCCTGCAGGTTTCTCCCTCTGATCTCCTGTAAATTACCAATGCCTCTCATAAAATGTGCCAGACACAATCTCCCAGATGGAGTTTGGCCCTCATAAACCTGAATATGATTCATCAGTGTGAGCACAAAACTATGATCATGTTATATTTTTTAAAGCCACATTGTCACTTGTAGTTCAAGTCCCAGCTATTTAATGTGAATTGCTCTTTGCTTCTGAGTTACAAGTTGAGTGTGGGACACAAACATTACACTAATCACAGATAACCAGTATGCCCCAACCCTGTGTGCCATTCCTGGGATATACCTGAATCCATAGAAAAGATCATGTAATACTGGTTCTATCAAATAATTAACTCAGATTTTTCAAACATATAGATAGACCAGTAGCAACAATCTTATAAACACCTATGAAAAATTTTAACATAGATTGTAATTGCTTTAGAAGCTTAATATAATTGATTTAATTTCCTTGAGAATATTTGTATTAATTCTAAATATGAGTGCTTGCAGAAAGGTTATAATAGCTATGTTATTTCATTCTTCTATTTTTACTTTATGAATTATTTCTATTAATTTCATAATATTTTAATTCATTAATTTATTAATTTGAATTTTATAATTATTTTTCTATTTTTACTTTAATTATAAAATATATATCTTATACATGTGTACCCACATAATTGTGGATGCAGCTAACATCCAATAATATCCCCCTTCCTATTTGTTCAATCTAAAGGCAACTACAACGTTAAGTTGCCACCCTCCATTCCCACGTGTACTTTACTATTTTTACTATATACAGGAGTATATGTAGGCAGTTTATTATGCTGATCTTTTTACTGTTTTCAATATTTATATAAATGGTACATATTATTCAAGTTTCCTTCTTTATTCAGTATTCAGTTTCTTGTTTTATTTATGTTGATAAATGTATATATAGCTCACTCATTTTAGCATATCTATGCTAAATCTCTAGATAATTAACCAGTTTGTCTAAAACCTTTAGATATCCTCTAGATAATTAACCAGTGTAATTAACAACATTTTATGAAATGGCCAATCAATTGTATGTAAGTCTTTACTATTATATCCAAAGTTGCGATTAATGATTTTTACTCATCTTCTTGGTACATGTGTGAGTTTTAATAGGGACTGTGTTTTGAAGTAGAATAGTCGAGTCACAACATATACATGTATTCAGCTTCGCTGTTCTTTTTCCAAGTAGCTTTGCAAATGATTGTATTTATATTCAAAAAGGAAAGGTACTGTGTTTATAAAGATTCAAACAAATTGTCCTTTTGTTGAGCAAACATAAACACCTGGAAATTCCAATAAACTTACTGGTGAATTTCAGGATATTATAATAAAATATAAGAAGGTAAGTTTGAACTATGTCACTATTGGTCAAATGCATGCCCTTAGAAACAGTATAAGGAAGGACTTTTTGAAATGTTCCACTGTACCACCTAGGATGGGAAGAATGAAGGTGAAATTGTTGTTTATGGCATTATGTGGGTCCTTTTTTATCCTTTGGGAACAATTACATTATGGGGACTGTGGGAAAGCTGTACTTCTTGATATCTGGTTTTACTTTATCCTACATACTCTGTAAATTTCATAATCATCGGCATCTTATTCTTTGCTTAGACCAGTGAAAACTTTGACCACGCGATCAAATGTGTGACCCACCATTAGCAAGAATGCAAAACAGGATAGCAGAATAAAACTGTGAGGCACTGTTTTCTTCATCTATCTCTCCAACCCAATTTCCAGTTAATTTATTTTATTTAGTGGTGGCACAAGTATTTTTGTGCATTGCCTCAAATCCTTTTGGAATGAAGTGAGATGTGTAAGAATAAATTAGTCAATGAAACAACAACACAGAAAAGTGAGTAAATAAATCCATCATCAGCCTTGAGTAGAATTTGAATCTTTGTCTTCCTTTTTAAGCCACCTTCCAGCTGGATGACCTTCAATTGACTGAAAGTCCAGAATAAAACCCAACAACTTGATCCACTTTGATTTGACTTGGGTACAGGGTGAGATATAAGGATCAAGTTTCATTCTTCTACATTTGGATATCTGGTTTTCCCAGCACCATTTGTTAAAAAGCTATCTTTTTTCAAATACTTGTTTTGGCAACTTGTTCAATGTCAGATAACTGTATTAAACCACATCCAAATCTTAGCACCAACTTTCTTAGAAGTTTAGGAAATCTCAGGATCACCTTTGACCCTTCACCATACATACATAGTTGTCTCATGTAATTAATTCTTTTGCATTGCTTTGTCTCTTATATTCTTGCATAAGCAGCATTGCTCACAGTTCTTTCTTAGAGGAGCAAGAAGCTAGTGTACAAACCAGAAGAGAAAGAAGTGACAACCATGTGGAGCACATTGGATTATTTACCAAGAGTAAGGGCTCTTTCTGAGAACCCTCCTTGGATTATGCAAGGGCCTCTTCTATTGCCTCCTCTTTTTCCTTCTCAATATTTGTTTCTTTTCAAATGTCGGTTTCGAAAAGGTTACAATTCACTCTTAAGTATGCATCCCTGTACAAGCATTTGAAAAAAAATGTAATCATCTCTCATTAGGGGTTTCTATGGCAGGATTCCTGGTACACAGCTCCTCCATTAAAGCTAATCTGAGTGTACTTGATGGCTCACAGCAGGAATTATAAAACTGTTGCTAATTGAAGCAATGCTTGTGGAATCATCTACCCTTTTCAGTGTTTCTTTCTCCTCACCACAGTTGCCTCTGTGAAAAACAAATTGACAGAACAATGGTTCTGTGTGGGCTCTTTCTCAGGGACCCTTTGAAAAAATCAATTCTGATGTGCAATTAATACCTCTTTAATATGACCATAAGCAACACCAAACCGGTGAAGCTATTAAACTAGAGTATCTCAAGAATTCACTAGAGACCTGTATTCATTTAAAAATGTCAAGATGTACTCACTAGAGTAAGCAAGGAACTAACATGGATGGACAGAGTGCTCTTAAGAATAAAAAGTGGAAATATCACAGCTGTTCAGCTTAAACCTTTGCAAAGAAAGCAACACAAACTTGAAATGCTCTGGATAGCTACCTTAGAATGATAGGGTGTGCCTTAGAGAGCTCAAATAATTGAAGAATGTCATGAGGGCTAATTGATGTCAGTAGGGCAAGGCTGAGGAAACCACTCACTGTGGATGGAAGGTGAATAATTGGTTCTGTCCAGGGCTATTTTAGGAGTACCCTATGCTGATTCCATCAGCAGACAGAATTAGTTATCACTGCCAATGTGTCCCTTCAGGGTCTATTCATTTTTCAATTCACTGCCATTTGGTTGAGTTATTCCCTAAATGAATCAATCACTAATTCATAATTAGATCTGATGACAGCACAAGTCTCTGTAGTTGCAAACTTTAGAGATGACAATGTGAATCTTTAGATAAATCAGAGGTACAGCCTGTTTGTTATTCTTAATGCCAATCGAATCTTAGCTGGCTTAAAAATCTTTCTCAGCCAAGATATTATTCATCTTTCCTTGTTTTTGATATGCATGCATGACTAGTATTCTAGAGTAGAGTATATATCAATGTCATTGATACAGTCTTGCCTTCAGCTCCACACCATAAAAAATATTATCTATATGAAATTAAGGACTGTTGTTTTAAGACAGAATCATCATCCTTGAGGACCAAAGATACACAGTAGGAATTTCTTGTGGCTGTGGTAAAGCTCTATCAAATAACTGACTATAAAATAATGAGACTGGACAAGCCAGCTGGATTTCTAGTTCATCCTCCTCTTTGTGAAGCTTAAAGAGCCCTAGCCCCAGTGAAGCAGTGATGTTATTGACATCACAGTCAGAACAAGGTGCTTCTTACCTTTGCTACACTGCACACTCCTACTTAGAGAGGACTGGATGTAGAAGGGTGACCCCAACTTGCAGATGACACCCTTCTTCCTTCTCCTTCTCCAATGTCAGAGCTCTGTTACCTTTGTGATCACTTGGGCTCCAAGATTCCCTGCATAGTGCCTCAGAGGTCCCATCAAGTCCCAGGGTGTGCACCCTGTAGTGTGGAAACTTTCATTTCTCTTTCTCTCTACCAGTGAGCTATTTAATTACTGTCTTACAAGGTTGCCTGACTAATTTTCTCTCACTGAAACTTCCTTAATATTTTGTATCCAATTAAGCAAGTCATACAGAATTTGGAGAAACATGGTCAATATCGAGAAAATTGGTCACTGAGTCATATTGTCTCAGCGCTCTCCCACCTAGCATAGTACTTAAATGCATACATGTATCATGTATGAATATGATAAGAACTAACCTCAGAGGAAATTCTAGACCACAGCCTTTTTAGGCTCTTTGCTTCCTATTCATTCTCACTCCACAAGAAGACTGGTAGCCAGGCAGCTTGACAGTCATTCCCACCAGTCTTTGGGAACCCAAGTCAAAACATTGAGAGCTGCTGGTCCCTTATTCCTTATGTCTTAAAAGCAATTACAGCATTTAAGAATTCAGAGTTTAGTGGACTAAGAAATGAAACACTTTGGGGAGGACTTTAACTAAAAATTATCCAGGGAAAAAGATTTTGATGACATGACTACTCTGAAATCTACTCTGACATGAGCCAGAGATGTTTTCCAGTTTCCACAATCATTCTTTCTTGAATTTACAGCCCCTAAGTAGTTTGCATTAATGAGTCTTCTAAGATAAATTAGAAATGACCTTGCAGAGAACCAGATGCTACAATCCAGGCCCATGATTGCTCTTCTGATCCATGAATTTAGGTATGTTGTTGACAAAGTAATCCAAGATTTTTTGCAAGAGGTCCATAGGTCTGCCCTCTGCATTTTATTCAACGTGGATGTGTCCTTGACCTCAGTAGTGTTTTGCAGAACATTTAAATGAGAGGTGTGCAGGCATATTAGAAATACATGTGGGATATACTGCTCATTGATCACACAGTGGGTATGAAAAACTCCTCCATTACTGTACTGCTACCCACAGTTCATAGCTACGTGCATGCTCAACTGTCAACTAATTCCCAGGCAAGACCCCCCCAAAAAAGTTTTAAAACTCTATAGCAATAGTCATGTA
The DNA here is from genome assembly GCA_020662805.1 of Glaucomys volans. Classification (NCBI taxonomy): domain Eukaryota; kingdom Metazoa; phylum Chordata; class Mammalia; order Rodentia; family Sciuridae; genus Glaucomys; species Glaucomys volans. The sequence continues at coordinate 133,717 of JAJEJO010001946.1, forward strand.
ATCATGATGATTAATTGCTATTGCAACAATAACATTCAAAAACAGCTGGCGGTGTGGCCTCTCTACCTGTGGGTGATCTTAGAAACATGGACTCAGAGCAGGAGGAGACCTGGAGAGAACACAGATGCAATCCCCCATCCTCCAGCAAGGCCTGCAACTAAATCATCCCAGACAGAGGCACATTTGCCCTAATTTTAACAAGCTCCAGGGATAGAGCTCTTGAGACTTCCTACTCTGAATAGACAGAAATCCTTTCTTACAGCTAAACAACCTCTCCCATTAGAGCAGTATATCCATCTGTATCGGAAAAAGGCCTCTCTAATGATTCTTCTAAAACTCTTTCCACTCAAAGAGAAGTCAGTTGTTTTTCCCTTTGTGAATCATATTTTACTCATCATTTAAAAAATATTTAAAATAATTTTTGACACTTTATATATTTCTGAAAGATGTTTCTATTTCTTATTAGCTTTTATGTCCAAACATATGTATTATTTTCCAGTAAAACAAAAGGTTCTCTGTGAGGTAGTCACTGGCTACATATGTACTTGAAACATGACTTCTTTGACTAAAATCACACTAATGTGATTAAAACTCACATTTTAATACTATTTAAACTTAGTTCATTAAAATTTATGTCTGAAAATAGTTATTTCTACATGTGGAGGACTTTATGTTTGGGGCAAATTGTGTTTGGGAATCTACTTTTTCAAATGTAAAAGTTATGACATAAAAATAATGTTCAGGTGTTTCTCATCAAAGTTGAGCACACAGTTTGAGGTACATTTTCATGTAAAAGATGCAGAGAATTTTGAAGACAGTGTGTCAATAATAATTTAGGTATGCCATTAATATTTTTATATTAATGAAATGTTAAAATGATACTATATTGATGTACTGGGTGAGATAAAATATATTATCATAATTAGTTTGGTTCACTTATTTATTGTTTTACTATTTAAATGTAAATAGTCACAATCCTAAAAAGAATCCCTTAATGGAAGTACTATATCTTATTACAATTTCCCTGAGAAGTATTAAAAATCTGACACAGGCTCAAAAGTTTAAGAGAGGAAAGGAAATCAGAAGAGTAAGATTTTAAATGGTGTGACACAAGGTTATACTCACAAGCAGCTCCCAAGATGATTTAAGGTCACAGGGTTTTACTCCCTCAGCATGTTACAAATCTAAGGTAGGGGAACATGTATTTAAAGTGCACCAACAAGTTAATTTCAAGGTTTTGTTTGTTTATTTCTTTGCATAGGAGAGATATGAAATGAGGGTCTGCCAAAAAAGAAAGTGAGAGAGTTGGGGGGTGGGGGCAAAAAAAGGAATTTTGAAAGTCCTTGGTAGGCCTGGAAGGACTCAGATGCAGCCCAACATCAGAGGGCTGTGGTACACTAGGTGTGGGTATGATATGTGTGCACAGTTTGTGACTTATGATTTGTGTTCAAAGGTCATATTCACAGAGCTAAGATATTTTGCAATTTGAAAAATTAAGAAATCTATTTGGAATGCAACTGGATATGAACATATAAATAGCATTACAATTTGAGAGAGATGTTTTAAAGTGTTATCACATGGGTTTCAGCTAGAAAAGTTCTACTGTCAGACCTAGCTCCATCAAGGAGAAGAGATAATCATGAAGAATGATCATGCACATTCTACAGAATGTTGAATTTTTGGAGTCAGTGTTAATTTATATCACTTTTAGTTAAAAGCTGCATTTATTTCCTCTTGGAATCCCTTTCAGGTGTTCTTCAACGATATAAAAAAAGATATGCATATACCTTCTGTGATGATAGGCATAATATTGCATATACTATGTTCATGGATATGGAGGTTCTTAAAAAGTAAAATGTGCATTCAATGATGGTTTTCCTTTCATGTGACTTTAATTGATGAAAGCACCAAGTTAAAGTTGACATGGTGAATCCAGCCCATACAGACATGGTAGCACCCAGAAGGATGAAGAGTGAAGACATGAGATTTCTTCTTCCAGAACTTTCAATGAATTATCATGAGAATTTTAGCAAGCAAACTTTCCCTCCACCTTTTCCTCAACATTTACAAATGCTAGTCTCTTATGACTTCATTAATATGTTAACACTGCCAGGAATTATCTACACTGGTATTAGAATCTCCATGAAGGCAATAATTGTATCACCATCTTATTTTGTGTGTGCTAAATCCTACTATGTTCCTGGTCAACATGAAATACTGTGGAATATTTTGGTTTTTTGCCTTTAGAGAAAATGTCCCCTTCACACATTGTAAAAGCTATTCAGTATTAGAATCTGAGTGCTAAAATTACTTGAAGAGATTTCCTCATAAATCCCTTCATGGTAGAAATGACAAAGCTAGGACCTAAGCAATAATGCCACTTTTAAATCCTACAGCTAGTTAGCAGAAAGCAGAGTAGAATTCAGGTCACTAAAAGATCTGCTTCCTTTTGCTGTCTTGTTAACAGCTGGGATTACTTATGAATAACTCAAACACACAGACAAACTATTTTAAAATTCATTTTTGAATTTCAACTTTGAAAAGTCATGGTATTAAAAAATTTTCACTGTGTTTTTAGAGAAATATTTTTAAATCTTTTGATGCCTAATGTGTTTGATGGCAAAAGTAAAAATCAAGTGTTTAAAACATGATGAAATCACATCTCTTTAATACCCAGAATAATTTAGCATGTCTTGGAAATCACGCCAAACACTTCATATGCATTATCTTTTTTAATGCTCCAACATTCCCTAAGTATTTTGCAGTAGGAAACCATGTAAAAAGAGAAGTCACCTAAATAATCCCAAATGACAATTCATTCAATGGACTCTACCAGGCTTCTTCAGGTTCTGAGTTATATGTGAGTCACCAACAGCTTTTCTCCTAGTTTCCTCACAATTAACTCACTAGGCTGAATATGACCACAGTCAAGCGAGCTCCTGCTATGCTTCCCAGGCCATTTGAAATGGAACACAACACGTGCGCACACAGACAGACACACACACACCTACTGCTATATCTCTTTATCTGCATTTATTTCTCCCAAATATGTCTCCATTTCTCATAAAATTTGATTAAAGTAATTAAAATAGAACCATTTGGTAAAAATGGTACCAATGGTAAAAAAAAAAATAGAACCATTGTGAATAAACTGTAGTTCATACTCTCTCAGAAAAACATAAAATCCATGGCCATGAGAGAGCAGAATGTCTACATCACAATGTGTTAATGTTGGAGGAAACATGAAGGACATCAGGTTATAGATGAGGAGATTTACTTTTCATTTCTTATTCACAAACCCTGTGGGGTGGAGACTACTGGTACTTTCCAACATCTCATCTTCATGTGGGATGGAACTTCCCATCTCTTTCTAGTTAGGTGTAGTTTTGGACAATGGTCCATGAATAGAAATGAAATGCTTCACTTTCATTCAAAATATTTTTTGTAGCTGGTGAAAGATTATACAGCATTCTCTTCTCCTTCAATGTCAATGAAGAAGGCTGAACTTCTTTATGTAGCTATAGGATAGGGAAGAACTCATTCACCTGTATTGCTACAGAAGTGTATGGAGAATAGTTGCCCTAGAAAGTTGCTCCAACCCTCAGGAAGCCTTGCTAAGTAAGAAACAGATCTTCAAATTTTGGGAATATTTGTTTCTATGGCACATTTTAGTCTATTCTTATTAATACCTACTACATTTTGAGAATAAGCATATGATAAAAACCATTTTTCTTCTAACAGCTTTTTATGTTTAAGCAAGAAAAATATTGCTGCTGCAATCTAAAGTCATCACTAATCCCTACAATCAGAATACTCTTTGCTCATTGGTTCAATCAATATTTATGTGCTAATTTAGAAAAAGACCACTCTTATAAATCATTTTTTTCTACAATAAAGTAGAAATTAATGATGGGTTAAATGGGATGGTGAGAAGGAGAAGAGTGTAGACAGGAGATCAGTAAAGGATTTATGATTAGATGATGGGAAGGACCTCAAAGTGGTACCTATTATTAAAATGTAGATAACTGAAGGGGAAATGTCTTGGCTGTGGGGAAGAGTTCAAAAACTTAGTTTGCTATCCATGAAGTTTTAGATAATGAAAGATTTCCAATATATAAATGTCAAGTTGGCAGTTTGGTTGTATACATACAGAATGGATCTCAAAAGAAAGATGTGGACTTTTGATGTAGATTCCCAATAACAACAATATTATGAATTAGGAGCTAATCAGAGAGCCAGAAGATATGTATGAGTGCATTTTAAAAACTGTAGAATAGATTGATATTTATCTCTCCTTTCATTAGATATCTAAGACATCTAAGATATCTAATGAAAGGAGAGATAAATATTGTTATAGGATGAGAGGGTTTCATGCTTATTTTCCTCAAGATTATGTCAAAATTTGATACAATGCCATTCCAATTTACAGAACAACTTTCTGAGAAACTTGGAAGACACTTAACAGTGAGATGAATGAAACAAGCTAAGGTGATTTTGACAAATGGATTTGCATCAATCACACATGAAGACACATTTCAGAGTCCTGCTAGCAAAGAGATGTCTGGTATAACCTAGAGCACTAGACAATACTACCTAAGCTAACTTGATGTACAATATTGCTAGCACTAGTGATCAATGGCAAAGTGGTTTACCAGAAGGTATCAGGGGAAATTTGTTTCCTAATTAAAAAAACAAAAACAAAAACAGAAAACAACCCAACTGTGAATTCTTACCTTATCTATCCAGAAGGAAAATTAAGATGGAGCAGAAATTTAAATGTGAACAGTAGAATTATGGGATTAACAGAAGAATATATAGGAGAAAATTGTATTGCTATCAGCCCAGCAATCAAATTAATGCAAATTAAAGCAAAATATGATTTCACTTTCACCAGATTAGCAAAACTTAGAAAAGCCCAAATAATACCAACTGTTGATAAAGACACAGGATTCCTTGTGTGCACTTACTCAGACTATAAAGTAATGTGCCCACTCTGGAAAGCAACTGTGCAGTCCTTGGTATAATAGATTTTTTCATGGAACCTGTGCTAAAACAGATCAATTCCTGAATACATTTCTCTTCTGAAAATAGGAGATGTGCATAATGATTCTCTGTGTTGTTGTTTATGACTTGGGAGAGATAGAGACTCTTTAGGAAAGGGGAAGTAAAATGTTCAATAGAACACCAGGAAGACATGAAAAATGCATTAAAATGTGTGTGCATTCATATATGTATGTATATATCTCAAAACGTCACATTGCATCACAAATATATGCAACTTTTGTCAAATAAAAATGTATAAATAGAGCAATTTATAGAGTTTAAAAAATAGCCTTGAATAAAAAAAAGTAAGATAAGATTGGAATTACCTTTTCTCACAAATTTTTCTTCATATTTAACCTAATCACTTTTTAATTTGTAAACATGCACAGAAAAAAAAACCCAATATTATCATGATACATTCATGCCCAAGGAGATATTCCTGGTTATTATTGCAATTGCCTATGGAAGAGGAGAGGAACAGGGGAATTGTGGTCAGAAATGACTGGGAGAGAAAATCAATTCTGGAAACTAAAAATTATGGATATTTCAATAATTAATTATATACAACTTGTGTATCATTATAGAAAATTTTGGGGTGGAATGGGCATGAAATTTGAAGAGGCAATGAGATTATGATGGATTTGTAGAAAATGTGTGAGATGTCACTTTAAGTACAAATGTTGGCAGTTACTTAAAGACAGAAAGAGAGGTGGGTGGGTGAGCAAACCATCTCCATTCTCATCCCTGAGGACAGAACTTCTATCTTGTGCTTTTAGGTGTGTCCACATCATTAAACATCACCAAACTGAGGGGGCAGGGTGGTGATGCATGAATTATTTAATCACCTTGCCATAAGTTACGTAAAACATACATTTCCCAAAGACATTAAGATTGCAGTTGAACTAACTTCATCCCACATTTAAATACGTAACTGTTACTAATGGTATAGAAATTATGTGGCTAAGAAACTCATACTCATTCCCTTTTCTATCCATTAAGTATCTAGGAAATGTGAGGAAATATAATAATATTTTATAATTACTATTTGGCCATTACTATTTCAATTTACTGTCTCCCTAAGATGATCTTACATGTAATTCCATCTGTCTATAAGATATTTAGTATTTCTATTTTATTGCATTTTCTTCCTGATCATTTATATCCTAATGCACATTTTATACGTTGGCAAAGAATTTCAGAGACAAAAAATTTATTATATTATTTCAATAACAATTAAGAAACAAAAAGCTCAAAGTTACAATTTTATACATAATAAGCATGTTTGAGGAGTAGGACAAATGACTGCTACTAATGCAGGTAGAATTTCCTTTTCCCTTTTAGTTGAACTCATACACTCAATATGCTCATACAAAAAATAGGTAAATCCTCTACCACTGAGCTACTTCTCCAGCAATTTTTGATGAAGTGTTGAGAAACTTTTGCTCTATGGTTTGAATATGTCCCTTAAAGTTCATATGTTGGAAATTTAATCCCCAGTGAAACGGTGTTGAGAAATGGGACCTTTATGAGGGGTTTATGTTAGGATGGATCTGCACTTATGAATGGGTTAATGCCATTATTGCAGAAGTGGGTTGACTCTCCTGGGCGTAGATTCCTGATAAAAGAATGATGTCATTCCCCTTTCCTTCCCTTTGAACTTTCTCATGCTTTCATGCCCTTCTGCTCTTGCTAGAGGATGATGTAGCAAGAAGGCTTTGGCCAGAATCAGACCCCTTGACCTTGGACTTCCCATACCCAAGATCTTTAAGAAATAAATCTGTGTTCTTTATGAACTATCTAGTCTCAAGTATTCTGTTATCACAGAACAGAACAGACTAAGATACTATATGCAGCGTTATCTATGTTCTAATAAGGAAATTTGATTTAGAAAATCAATATTAAAAGTTCAGAATACAGAAGTAAAAAATGAATGTGTACTGTTGTTCTCTGACCATAACAGTTCTCATGGCTTATGGCTAGTAATTCTGAGAGAGCAGCCTGGTGCCAAGCATGAGTTGATGTGATAGAATATAGCTTTGCAGACAGTTGCCTGGAACTTCTTCGCATTCAGAGGCAGTCAATGGCCTCACTATGTTTCTTTTTCTGTAGAAAGGTCTACGGTATCTGTTTATCATAATGCATGACCACTGCTGAACTCACATGAGGCTAAACAGGATGGTTATCTTCTAGGAATACAAATGTTATATCAAAAATTATTTATTTATCATAACAGTGGTAGTCCAAAGGAAAAACAAATGCTGCAGAACTGCCCAAATCAGTTTGTTTTGGTATATATATATATATATATATATATATATATATATTTTATATATATATATATAAAATATATATATATATATTTTTTTTTTTGCAAAAGTAGATCTTATGATACTGGTTGGAAACTAAATAATGAGACAAATTTATTTACTTACTGATTTTCCCATATACCCCGCTGCCATATTTTTTTGTTATTAATTTTATTCTGATCTAAATACTTGTTGGAAAGATAGTTACTTGTTACTCGCTGGTGATGTACCATCTGTTCAGAGAAAATTAAAATCATGATGAATAAAAGTTTTCCTGATGAGAAAAGTTTCTTTGAGAAGAAACTGAGAATTCATTTAAGCTTAAATATGCAGTTATGTAAAGTTTCCCCAGGTGAAAGATATGGCTTTCTCTGTGACAGCAGTTGAGATACAGTTGACTAATGAAATGATGTATTCATCACCCACTGAAAATTTCCCAACATTGATAACTATGGTGTGGACACAGTTGTTTAGGATCTGGGGCCCATGGAAGTGCTTCCAAATGCCTGATCCTCCAACATGGTGTCTATATGAAAGGACTGCGTGAGACTAATAGTGCATTTGAGGTCAAGGGAGATAGTTTGGAGTATTAGACAACAAACAAACAATAAATAAAAGAAAGAGAATTGACTACACAGTAGGAAATGGTGATATGTTGAACAAAGCCAAGGAAATGTGGGGGATTCCAAGGGTTGGGGAAAGAGTGAGAGAAGACACAGGGTGGAATTTGTGGAAAAAGCCAGACAAAAGTCAGAGAAAGCTATAAAGGTTTGTGCTGAAAGCTTAGAGGAGTAGGCATAAAGTTGTAGGTTGATGTGGATTCCCATAGGAGGCATGAGAAGAAGAGAGAAGGCAGAGAAATGTTGGAGCACTGCCTTTTATGTAGGAAACAGAAGGTAAGAACCAGTCAACTGCATTGAGAAGGAGCAGCCACAACCATTTATAGGAAAATACAAGGGGAAAAATGAGAAAAGGAAGGTGAATCAACAAGATCAAACAAAGCAGAATTCTGACTGTGATTCTTAGAGTCTTATCCATAATGTTCCCAAATATCACTCCAACCAATCTCACTGTGCCCCTAAAACTCAACTTTTAGTTCATTTCTCACCACTCCCTTCTACCTCCTCTTCAGTCTTTTTATTTTTCTTCTTATTCTCCATTTCTCCTTCCTTCTTCCCTTCTTACTTGTCCTTCGTCTTGCTAACCAACCAGTTTTATAAGGTATTCAATCACAATTGGTCTAAGACAATGAGCAAATCCAATGCCTCTCCAGTAATTGTTTAGAAATGGACATGAGACTTGGAACTGATCTACATTGTCAGGGAAAGCTGAGAAGAAGATACGGTATGATGAATAGTTATTGTCCTTTCATTTCTAGATGTAGAACTCCCTAACGTATTTTTGTAAGGTTGGTCTAGTAGTGATGAATTTCCCAGTTAGGGTTTTTCTGGGAAAGATTTCATTTCACTTCATTTCTAAGCTTTGCTTACTTGTTTAAAAATGTTAAATGAAATAAGTCAGGTACAAAATGATGTGGCATGTTCTTCCCATATATGGGATACAAAAATATTGATGACATAGAAGTTGAGAGTGGAATAGAGGTCACTGGAGGTTAGGGAGGAAAAGGGGAGGAGTCATAGAGAAAGGAGGGATAACAGGTGCCAAAATACAGTTAGTTGGGAAGAATAAGGTCTTATGTTCTATGGCACATTAGGGCGACTACAGTCAACAATTTACTACATATTTGAACATAAATTTCTAAATAGGAGAGACAATTTGAATGTTCCCAACACAAAGAAATGATGGGTGTTCAAAATGGCGGAAATGCTGATATGCTGATTTGATCTTTAAACATTGTATACATGTATTGAAGTGTCACATGGCACACTTCAGTACAACTATCATGTATCAACTAAACATTTTTTTAAAAGATCCAACATACTAAAGATGGTGGAGTCAAAGGAGAAGGCCAGCTCCTTGACAATATAGCTGATTCTGAATGCATATGCACTGAATACTCCTAGGGTTCTTGTAAAATAAGCCTTGAATGTCTTTTCAGCTTAAGCTGTTTTAGTAGTTGCTTCTGTTGATGTCTCTTTCATCTGCCGGCATTTCCAGCAGATACAACACCTAATTATTGTGTACTGTTCCTTGTACAAATTCCATTTTTTTTGTTCATTTCTCTCTATATTTATTCAGATTCTACTGCCGGGATATACTTTATGTGATCTTCATACATGCTAAATAAACCCGACCTTCAACACCCTTTTAAGCATCACTTGTTTCATGACATTTTCTATCTTCCTCCTACTTCGAAGGAATTACTCTGCCTTTTCCATCTCTGAACATTCACATCACTTTCTGTAAATCCTTTTGACCACTTAAAATATAAGAATTTATGTGCATGTCCTATATTCCTTGCTAGCCCTATATTTATTTGAAGGCAAGATACATATCCCAATTATTTTCATTTCCCTGCACCTAATACAATTCTTTATCTGTAATGGATTCTTTGCCATGGTAGGTGTTTGTGGAAAGAATAAACATAAAATATATAAAACTGTCTCCACATAAATAAGACTAGTAACAAATATGGATAATATTATATTTAGGAGAGTAATGATAAGAAAGAAAATTCCTAGCAGAAGAAACAAAGTTAAAGGAAAGAGTTAATATCAATTTCAGGTACCTGTTCATGGCAAATGGCATATTCCTGGAATTGAGGCCCTGTGTCTCATGGCAATTTAGTGATCATAGTATGCTCCTGGCATCTGGATGCTTATGGTGTTTAGAGATAAGGATGCAATCACTGTTGCATTTCATTAATAGCCCATAGATCAGAAATACCAAACCCAAGGCTGTTTCTGTCAAGCCAGGGACACACAATATAGGCAATAAAGCAAGGGATCATATGGAGCACAGCTATAAGTGAAAGTGGCAGATAAATGACAAGAACAAGGGCCACAAATCTTACTGGATGGGACCCTTCCCATGGGTGCATGGCATGGTGGGTGCTCAGAGTTACTGTGAAATAGCAAAACAGGTCTGGGTTACAAATTCTAAAATGAGTTGAGCATAAGTGAACTTCTCAGCCTTAGGAAAAATTTTGTTTGACAAACCCCTTCCCTGAGCTTTCATCTCCCACTCTTTGATCAGTGTAAAGTTTATTCTTATCTTCCTGACATCTTTTTCTTAATCCAGGTTTATTCCATGGGAACATTTGTTTTGTGAAAATTCATGCCACAGTATGCTTTAAATTTTGAATTTTGATCTCTTCCCCGGCTAGCAAATTGCAGTACAGTACTCTTTTGAGATGTCAAACTATGGGCTAAGCTAAGTGTGCAGGCAAAGTTTTGTGTATTTTGAACTTATATTTTCAGCTTAAGATGCATTTCCAGGACATAACTGCATTGAAAGTCCTCCAAACAAGCGGAATAATCATATCTTACTGGTTCTCAACCAATGATGAACTTTACAAGTGACTTTGTTGTCATAGGAACCACAGTCCAAAGTGAGTGTAGTCAGGGCTTCTATGATATACAGCAAAAGGAAACTGGTGATTGAGATTTGAATTGAGTGAATGGGAAAGTAAATAGAAGATCCATAAGGTAAGGTCCTAGGTGGAGAAAAAAGAGGGGCAATAATTAGTCTAAAGCAAACAGTTGACACCAGGAAACCTGTTTCATAGGTGGTGGGAGCTTGACCTGGGGTGATTCCAGCTCACAGGCTGAGAGGGTTACTTTCTCATCCATAAACTTCCTCTCTGCCTTTGCAGGAAGCTCCCCCACTCTCTAATTAGATTCCTGCCAGATTTCACACACAGCATTCTCCCTCGTCCAGCACACAACATCGAATGGCTGATGAGGGAATGCTGCGTGTAAGGAATTATTTTCTACAAGTAATAATGTATTGTCTTCCCTTAGGAAGCCTGATCATGAAGTTTGACAGATATGTGTCTTAGTCGAGACCGAAAAACCACACACAAAAATGTCTTTCAGCACTTTTTATATAGTGGAAGTAAAAAATGGCACCTGCAGTTACCAATGGCATGAACTTGTGGAATCTCTCCAAAGGTTACTGAGGCAGTATCAGCCCTGTCTCTTTTTATGTGTCCTTTCTGCAAGCCCTTACTCTTACAGCTGCCGTTGCAATGAACAGTGCATATAGGCATCGTTTCTTTTTACAGATCCCACAAGGAAAGGCTTTTAATCTGCTGAATAATTTGTTCCAGCTGTGGGATTTAGAAACAGGTTTGTAACAGAAAGGGAGAAAGAGTCATCTTAATAATGTCTCCTTCATCCATCCTGGGACACTAATTTTAAAAAAGAGAAATGACAGCAGCTTTGTGGTTTTCAACTAACAGTATAATTATAATGTGTCGGGAAGTCAGTAGGATATAGCAGAGTCTGATGTTGTTCATTCCAAAAATCCATGTCAGGAATTTGGGGGTGTGCATTAACTTTAGATGTACTAGGGACATTTACAGTATGAGCCTTTAACCTGACTGCTATGTAAATCCCTTCTACTTGATTCAAAGTAGGTTGACTAGAAGAATAAAATAAAATCCTTTTGAATGCACAGGAAAGTTGAAATGTGATTCTCTTATTCACAAATAAGTACTTGTTGAGTGCTTGCTGTGTGCAGAACTGGATATTTGCTGAGGTACTGATTATATTGGGTCTTAAATAAGTCCAAGTGAATAACTCATCATCCTAAGCAACATTTTATGCTTTGTTCAAGTTCCAGACACAAATCAAAAATCTTCATCCATCTGGTTGCATCCACAATAACCAAGATTGTTTCAGTTCTGTATAGTGGAACTGACAGACACATAATAGAAATATTCTTTCTAACCACTCATATAGTTTGGAAAACAACAGAAAATTATTCACATAGTGAAATAATTATCTTTATTCAGAAGATCACATAAGCAGCATGTTCACAATCAAAAGCACTTTACATTAGCAATAAACTCCAATCATTTAAGCAACAGCTTTCCAGGGATGGTAAGATATTTTTATTACTTCATTTTGCTCCAGTCAAAGAAATGGATGTTTTAAACTCATTATCAATTCTTTATCAGGTGCTAAGAAATGCAAAGTATTATAAAGGAGGTAGAGGGATCTCCAATATTGCTTACAGAGGTAGCAGATTCTCACATGGTTATCACAGATACCTGAAACTTCTTGTTTATTCTTGTTACTTTTTTTCTTTTTTTCTTTTTTTTTTTTTTGCATGCTTGGGCCACACATCGTCTTATAATTCCAAAATCTAACCTTACAAAAGCAGAATAAATTGCACTGCACCCATCCTAAATCATACATGCACACATATCCTTACACAATTACCTGCAGATTTTAAGAAAATGTAACTTTTGTTGTTTCTTTAGAGAAAGAGTATGAAATTACATTATGGAATTCACAATCATATCTGAAAATTTGAACATACCAGGAAGATGGTGTGACAGGAGAAAAACTTATTTTCCCCAAATGCCCTCATACTAATTTCTGAGACCTATGAATGTATGACCTTATATGCCAAGAAGTATTTTGCATAAGATAATGTGTTTGGTTATCTTAAGCCCCCTTTATTTTGTGGTAATTTTTTATAGAAGTCTAATGTATGTAGGCTGTCACCTAAATGTAGGTGACAGTTGCTCAAATAAATGCATGAAGCCATTTGACTGAGATGTCAATGATACTGTTGGGTATAGATCTGGCTTTCTTTGATAAAAGACTGACAAGTTCAGAAAACAGTCCTTGATTTCAACAACCATTCATCAAGTCTCAATATGCAAAGGCATTTGATACCCAATAGTAGGCACAAGGAGCTCGCCCCCAAATTATGGGACAAGTGGATAAATGATTGACTAAATCTGGGCTGATAACATGTTTGGAGCTCAATTTTTGGCATAATCATTTGTAAATGTCCTTATTGTAGTATTGACCTTATTGTTGGGATAATTACTTTTCTTGGCTCTTTGTCATTGAATTTTCTTTTATACTAGCTTAATCACATTTATCTTTTTTTCTCTCAAAAGGCTTGGCTTGTCATGGAAAAGAACCCCTGTGTACTAACTATACTAAAATGCAGAATGAAAAAGTACTGAACAGATAGTCAAACAAGTGTTATAGAAACCAAAAAGAAGAAGTGACTAAAAGTAACTGACATGTTGTTCAGGAAGAAGAGACAGTCCAAAGTGAGGGGATGTCATTAAACTGGATGTTTTGTTTGGGGGAACATAGAACAATCTGATATTGCTAGAAGAGAGAGTTCATTAAGGAAGTAGTGGGAAAAGTGTCTGGAAAGACAGTGAGAGTAACTACAAAAGTCAATGACAGTTAAGCTAAGGAATTCTGGCATTGTACTGTATGCAGCAAAGAGCTACTGAAGGATTTTAGGAAGACTAACCTTATTATTGCTGTTTCAGAAAACTGAAAGCAGAGGAAATCTCAGATAATGGTACAATGAATGGTTTGAAGAAATGGGAAACTGAGAGCAGAGAAATCAATTTGAATGCAATTTCAACAATCCAAATAGCAAATATTAAGGCACAAAACGTAGACCACTGGGGATGAATTCAACAGAATCTAAAGTAGAATCAACATGACATGAGCAGTGATTGGATGTGAAGCTGGAATAGAAAGAAAAAGAAAATGATGAAGGGATGATGCTGTGATGACAAGAAACAGGAACACAGTAGTGGGAAGAGGCACTGCAGAAAAGGTAGACAGCAGAAATGGATTGAATGACAACCCTTTGCCAGGTTCTATTCCAGATAATTTCCATTCATAACCATTCTGTAAAGAAGGTTTTATAGCTTTCATCGAGTAGCTACATGAAAAGTTTCAGAAGTTTCTCCAAGGTGCTACAGCAACTAAGAGCAAGAAATCTACTCCTGATGAGTCTCGTTAGGTTATTTGGAGGCAGGGCAATGGAGAGTCTGCTCTGTCTGCATGGGTTGACACATGGAAGGCTGCAGACAGAGCTCTGAACAGCTTTCTGGCATACTGAGAAAATCAGCATGTTAGCTTTCTGTCACTGGCACAAAATACATGAGCAAACAACTTGAAAGGAGAAAAGGTTTAGTTTGACTCATGGTTTCTGAGGTTTCAGTCAACCATTATTTGGCCCTGATGCTTTGAACCTATAGTGGTCCAGTACACCATGGCAAAGCCTATGGAGGAGAAGGCCTGTTCACCTCATGGTGTGGCTAGGAAGCAAAAAGAGGAGATTGGAAGGGATTGGAGTCCCAATATTCTCTTCAGAGGCACACCCTCAGTGATCTCACTTCCTTCCACTAGACCCAACCTCTGAAAGGTTCACCAACTTTCAATAGCACCACAGGCTGGGGACGTCTTTAACACATGGGCCTTTGAGGGACATGCCAGATCTAAATTTTGGAAATTGGGACCACTTAAAACCTCTTTAACTCAAACATAATATCCAGCTAGGTTCTGTTGGTATTTAAAATGCATCCACTGAGAAAAATGCTGTATCCCAGACATGACTCATTGCTTAGCATAGTTATATTGTTAGCAAATACCAGGGATAGTCACTTGAGCTTATGATTTTATTTTGCATACATAGAGTTGCACTGCTCACACAAGAAATGAAAGTCCAGTGGTTTATGTTTGCTATAGAAATTGATTTCAGCTTCTAAGTGAGTAATCATAAAGCAAGCATTTAGGGTACTATCAGAAGAGTATCTGTGAAGGGCATGAGCTACTTGGTCGAGCCCAGGTTGTACAGAATACACAACAGCAATAGTGCACATTTTGCATAATGGCTAGACATAGAGGGTGGAGAGCAGAATATTCTTTGACTCTGTAAGAAGATCAGCAAGAACAACAGAAGCACTGGAATCTGCAATAAATATGAGAAATGGGGACAACAGTAAATGACACACGCTTTGTGACTTGTGGGGAATAGCCAATGAAAACAGTAAAAGAAGCATACTGATCCTGAAACGAAAACCCAAAGGGGACAAAATAAATGTTGTATTCTAGATGACTCTGGTCCAAGAAGAGTGATCTTAAAGAGAAAGATGAGACAGATATCAGGATTTAGTAGGGTTATGTGATCTCCAATAGGCACTATTCATAGAGAGCAAGGATGTGACTTCCTCCTCTACCTTCCATTCTTTCATAGGTTCAATATATATTCATATTGCATCCATAAAATGAGGTAGTAGATGTGGAAATAATGTAGTTATAAATCATCTCCAATTTTCCAAATTGTACAAGTCAATCTAGTTGGAACTATAAAGAGGAGTAATGATATAAACGAAATAATTAGAAAATGCTATGTGTACGAATATGCTTATGTGAATATAATTAGCATCCATTGATGCATTCTTAAAATTTTCTGAGAAATTGCATGCTTTACTTTGTTTAGTAATCATATTTGACATAGCAAGCACCAGTTTCCCTGTGACAATGGCATGTGAGTCACCCCTGCAGCTCCCTGGATGAACACTGATCTAGCCACTTTTCCCTCCTGGTGCCTTTAAATTTCTGCCTTCTCCTGTTCTCCTATGATGACCTTCCTCTCCGTCCAAGCAACATCCCTTGCCCTCCCTGTCCAAACCCATCTTCCTTCATGCTGACATCAAATATAGCCTGTTCTGCAAGGTCTAGCTAAACAGTCCTTTTCTTGAAATGTTGCCCCATGCTGAGTTCTCCTTTTCAGTCCTCCCCAACTATATGTGCCATGGAAGTCACATCTACTTGCTCTCTTATATCCTTCTCTCTTCTTTAGAAGAATGTTTGATACTTCTTTTCTGGGAGTTAAACACACAACATTTGTCCTTGGTTAAGGAAGATATGATGCCATTATCTAAAGCTTCCATCTGCTGCAATGCATCACCAAGAAATCTGACAGGACTCGAAGTGCAAAGATTAGAGACAGAATGTTTGGGTTCAAACTCAGGCTCTGCCACCAACTCATTGTATGCTTGGAACCAGGACCCACTGGTCTTGCTCAGTGCCCAGTGGTGCACAGGCTCAGACTATTTGCACACACTCAGGGGAAATACTTCCCTGAGGTTGGTGCCAGCCTCACAGAGTGAGGTCTGATCTTCCTTTTCAAATAAACCATCAGTTCTCTCCTGTTATCACCTCTTAGAAGGTGCTTCAACCATGACAGATGTAATAAAAATGAAGATTAATGAGTGAACTGACAAACTAATTAGTGACACTGACAAAGACACAAAAGAAAAAAAAACATTCAAAAAGAAAGAAAAAGAAAAAAAAACCAAGACTGCATTCTGTTTCAGTTCTTGTTTATCTCAGGTTTCGAGGTTTTACTAGCAGGATGCTTAGCTTCCATCCTGAAAAACATGCTGCCTAAATTGTTAATAAGGAGAATATTTAAGTTCCATCATTAACTAACTTTGATTTTGACACCTGTTAAAGTGACTTTCAACTTCTTACAAGATTTGACACAGTATTCTCTGCCACTTTATTTCATCCCCACAGTGACACATTAAAAATAATATCCCTCTAATTTGCAAAAATAAAAATTTAATTTTCCTTGGAGACCTTCAGTGGAATGCCCCTCTAATAAATTTGAGAAATCATGAGTATTGATGTTCGTTTTAAGAATCCTTCAATGGCATTGTGTCCTGAATAGGCAGCAGAAAGCACAGAAAAAAACACAGTTTGTATCTCCCAAGAAAGTAAGATTTGCAGCTAGCTTTTATCAAGGTCTCACAATGGGCTGGGGAATATGTTTTCACATTCACAACAATCCTATGCCTAGTCCTATGCATAAGAGCCACTAGTACCACCACTGTAGTTATATTTGGACCAATCACATGGCCAAATCTGACAACTACTGCAGAATTTTAAATCAACAAGGAAATCCTTCACCACACTAGAGAATCTAAATTGATATAAGTGAGAGAACATGGATTAAAAGGGATTATAGTTGGAAATCCGCTTACTGGAGAAGGTGACATTTGAGTCAGTTTTGAAACTGTAGATACAAATAAATGGTTTTGGGAAAGACATGCCACAAATGAAAGGAAAAAAAAAAAAGAAGGGTACATGTCAAACATGTCAAAAAAGGTCTTATTCTGCTTATTACCCCACCTGTAATTTGCTTCTTCTATATCATGTTTACCCTTGTATTGTAAGATGCATGGGGTCTGAGACTCTGCTTGCTAATGGCTACAATTCCAGGTTCTAGTACATATGAATATAGGTCCAATTCAATGGAAGCAAAGACATGTATCACTTGGTCAACTGAATTATTGGTCTCAATTCTTCATTCAGCATGTATTCAAGTCCTTTGCATATGATTTTTCAGTTTCTCCCTAAAAATTTAGAGTACATTTTACCATGTATTGACTTTACACTTGGAAATATGATTTTCTTTGGCCAATAAGATTATAGTAGATGTGATTCAAGCAGAGGATTAAAATGTGCTTGCCTGGCCCTTGACCTCCTGCCAACACTACAAGGAACAGATAGTAGAGTGCATATGATTGTGAGTGTGAGCCCTGAAGAGCGAGTTGAATAGAGGCATAGAATTAAGTTGAAGCAGTGCAGTCCTGTATGTGTCAGAGGGAGTAAAGAAAAAGAAGTTGATGGACAGTCTTAATAATCAATCTAATTATTTACATTTCAATAGGGAGTCTGAAGAGAAAAGCAATAGAATTATAGAAATGTTTGCAATAGTGTTGACTAAGATAAACCAGAAACTAGAAAGTACAGAAGTAAACCATTCTTCAACCAACTATGCCCAGCTCAACAAGTGTCACCATCCACTATTTACATCACTCTCTTGGGCAAAGCAACCAGAGAACTTGTTTCTCAATATTACATAGCAACTCTGGCTAAATATTACTTTCAATCCATTCAATCCAAAGATTTGATTGATTACCAGTCTTCCTTACCTGGTATAAGCTTAATATATATTTGTAAACATACGCACACAACTGGAATCTTTCTAAAAGCAAAGAAAGAAGAAGAAGAAATAAAAAAGAAAGTAACTAAACAACAAAAGGATTTTAATTCATGGATGTAATATAGAATATTTAGGGACCTTCCCCTTCCCCAGTGAGTCCCTTTGCTGTCATCAGGCAAATTCTAAAACTTTTACAACTAATAAACCCCAGCTGGCAATGCCAGAAACACAGACTGCAGAAATTAATAAACTTAACTCCCTAAGGTTGGGAACCCAGAGAGCAATATACACCCAATATCACCAGAGACAAACACTATACAGTCTAGGACTCCTGGACTTCAAAGTCAGGTTCAAACTTGGTTCCCATGTATTTTAGATTAGGGATGTTTGGGATCTGTACTCAATACTTTGGGTCCTCTCCTAACTGGAATCGGCCAAATAAGGTCAGTTTCTGAAATAGGATGAAATTCTCTGGGTTTCTCCATTAAAAAGAGCCTGGAACCAAGCAGGAACTTATAGTCAGGAAGGCACACAGGAAGCTCAGAAGGCCTAGGAGAACCTTTTCATAGTGCCCTAACAGGAGTTTATTCTAAACTGAACTGCTTGCAAGGCTATCAACCCCTCTATGACTTTTTGGAACTTGTTAAGAATATTTGAGGTATATTTAAAGTCACAACCCATATACCTCACTCCACTGAATATAGCTTCCATTACTGCTTGCTTCTATTACAAAGACGATACGTTGTCTATTGCTTGTGTTTCACGTCTATAATAGATAGTCTATGTTTATTTTAACTTCTAAAACTTTCATCCTCTTTCTTTACCTTATATTCCATTTTTTTTAAAACTAAACCTGTTGAATTACTTATTTTGATTTTTTTTGGAGTAGCAGTCAAAAAAGTATATCAAATACTTGGAATTTTGTCAAGGTAAAAAAACCACAAAACTTTAGCCTTAAAACAGGAGAAACAACTTCTTTTCCAGACTACCAACTCCTTTAATGGCAGTTGTGTCATTAGGGAAATGTCATTTTTTTAAAGATCCTGAACTTCAATGCCTTCTTAATTGTGGAACTCTCTAAGTGTTCAGAATGGCATTATTCTTTAAAGCTCATACCCATTAGCAGAGTATAGCCATTGTAGTTATTAAGATACCAGGGAATCACTGTGCCAATAAGAAGGCAGGAAAATAGGAGGCCACAGACTAAAATTAAAACAATCCCACTAAGAAACTAATTGCTTAAACAAAGCAGAGCAAATGCAAGTTCTGCTCCCAGAAAGGGGTGCTAAAGTCAATTCAATCCACTCTAATCATGTTATACAACATTTTGTAACACCACTTTTCAAAAAGTGGGCTCTCGTAGCCCCTTAGAACTCTTTCTATATATCCCCTGATATCTTTGAAACCAACTCTACATATTATCTCTATGAGAAAGTCTATGTTAAAGAAATGCTGTTGTGAATAGCTGAATGATTCAATATGAGTCTAAACTTCAAACAAAGAATACTGGAGCAATTTCCTACTGGACTTAATGTGGCAACCAGACTCAGAGAGCAAGACAGAGACCTGGAAACTCCTTATTCCATAGTACTACTGTTTTCATAGAACCTCTTGTCAGTCTCTGATAACCCAGCAAGAATACTATAGAAAATCCTTGAGACCCAGTGCTGCCAGCATCATTTAGATAAGACAAAGGTGGAGGCCAGAAACTCACGGGAATTATTAAAGCATGCAATTTTCCCCACATAGTAATGATACAGGAAGAATGTTGACTATATCTGTTTTTCATGCAGATTGGAAGGCAATAGGAGAGGAGCCTTATGAGCAGTCTAATTTAAAATAGTGTGTTCCTTCCTGTGTTCATTTACAATTTTCTGCCTTTTCTTTTATGTTTAGACATTATGCAAAGTAAACACATCATTAAAAGTTGTTCAATTAGTAGAGGGCATGATGATCTCAATGAAAGTATCACTCGCAAATTGTGTCTACACATAAAAAGTGCTCCAAAGTACCCTGTTTTTCTACTCCAAATCCCTGCTTACACTAATTCGCTGAGAATAAGCTGCGAAGAAATTTTACTGATGGAGCCCCACCTGTGTGGTGGAATGAGCAGTGGGCTGAAATCAGTACAGGTGGGACTCCATTCCCAAACAACTTTCTAGTAGGAACCAGTGGGTTTGGAAGTCAGCCCTTGCATTATCTTAGCTGTGCAACCTTGGGCAAGTCACCTAACCCCTCTGAATCTACCTCCCCTTATCCAAAGCTTAGTGTTCTTCATTCAGAGTGACTGAGATATTATATTAGGGAAAGTATCTTAGTATAGGATAAGTCAATAAATTATAGTTTAAAATATCTGTATTTTGTTAATTCTCTGTAATTCACCTTTCCTCATTCTTTTTCATTTATTAAAAAACTCTCATATTTTTCTGGTTGTATAAGCACATAATTTTTACATAGTTTTTAATATATTATCTATCACAGTGCTCCCAGGAGCAGAAGGCAATTCTACTTTTGTATTCTCCATAGCACTTCAAATGGAATCTTTACAAAAGCCAATTTGTACTGGAGGATATATGCACAAAAGAGACTGTGTAAGTCGCAGGCATAGCAATGTTTTTAACATTTAATTCATATTTTATACTCCTTTATGTAGGCATCTACTTCTGATTCTCGACTATAGATTTCCTCTCCTTTTGCTGGGATGGTGTCCATTGTTCTATATAACCATATTCTTATTCTAGCAATTTCAATTCCTCATTCAAACGTATTCTTAGCTTTTGATAAAAAATATTTAATGAGGATTTGTATAACCTCCATGTAATTGGGACTGATACAGTTATAGTGAAACTGTAGTGCAGCAAGCAGTTTTAACTATAGCTGCTATAGCTAGATAACAAGGTGGAGAGTGGAAGACAGGAAGTAGCCACAGTGTAAAGTGCTTTTGATACTGAATAGAGAGATTTCCAAGTAGCCCATAGACCAGACATGGTACTTTCTCTCCAGAATTGCTCACAGTTAAGTTACTGATAACTGAGCATTTTCTGTTATTCACATGCAGGTGCAAAAAGCATAATTGCAAAATTGGTTTAAAATAATATTTCTGACATTTTCACAGATTTGCAAAGCAAGAAGTCAGAACATTTGAACTACCTAGTATGAAAGAACAATAGTTGGAAGACATGTTCAGATTGAAATTTGAGCAATTGTAGACAGTTGGGTAACTGTGCGATTAGTATTTTAGCTCTCATATAAAGAAGAAAGCAATCCAATATGGTGGGGCATGGGAAATAGATAAGGTCTCTAGGAAGATAAGAAGAAAACCAGAACTGAAGAAGTCTCACTCCACCCCTGAGCTATTGGTTCAGTAGATTGTAGGTGAGACTTTAGGAATCTATGTTTACAAAGTTTTACAGATAAATCTGGAGTACCACCAAGATCAAATGATCTCATATCTCAACACTATAGTTGCTAAATAAACACTGCACTCTTCACTTCTGAAGTGCAGTGTTGAAATACAACTGCATTGTATTTTTTTTGTAGACCACCACCAAGGTCTATTAGATCCCCTGACATGGTCCTCTCTTTTTTCTTTCCTTCACAAGTGAACCTATTGGAAAAGTTCATTACAATTTTCCATGGCTCACTCTCCACATACCCTCCTTTGACTTGCACTACTGCAATGTAGCTTTTATACTTAAAACTGTACTAAAACTGCTTTCATCAGTTATTGGTGATATCTTAATGGATTAACCTAACAGGTAATTTTAGTTTGCAATTTTCATGACTTTTACTTTCAAGATTAACTGACATGACTGACAACACCTTTTTGGAAACAGTCACATTCTTTCATCTCTTCTTTTGGCCTTATGCATAGATTTCTTTTTGACTTCCTACAAGTTAATATCTGGTGTTCCCCTGGTGGCCATTGCTAATCATCTTATCTCTCCATTCTAGATTCTTTAACTAACCAAGGACATGCTGATAATATTCAAATAATCCTCTTTAGCTTAGATATTTATTTCCTAAGTCATTCAAACAAAATTTAATGCCCAAGATGGAATTATCTCCACTATCTGCACCCTTCCATAGCATGACACCTACTCCGTCTCCTCTTTCTGTGAGTTTCAATGCTTTTTATATTCTAAGCCAGAGTAAGCTGCTAATCTCTGCCAGTGTTAAGTCCATTATTTGTGCTACCCTTCTATCAAGAAATAAGGAAAGGAGAAAAGTCTAGAAGAAAAGGATGGAAAGTCTCTCAAAAGACAATTTACATGCAGTAGTTTATCTGAGAGAGCCAGGGAAGTTTCTGTACTCAATGACTTCCAATGCATCTACCTTGAGAATTGACTTAAAAACAAACAAACAAACAAAAAACCCTATGTGAAATAACAAAACAGTCCCCATGGACAAAGTCTAGAACAATAGCTACCATTGATGACCTGTTGGATCTATTTATGGTGTACTTATAATTCAGAGGGTCTGAAATTGTTGTGGAAGAAAATACACTTTACCAGTGGAGGTGTACAGGGGTCCATTACTCAGGAAGAAATACAGTGAGATTTAAAATAAACATTTCTGATGATTTCTTCTTCTCTTTCTTCTTCTTCCCTCTCGTCTCTCTCCCCCTCCTCCTCCTCCTCTTCATCTTCCTCCTCCTCCCCACATTTACTGTTTCTCCTTTCTCATAGAATAATAGATATGGGATATGTTAGTGGTAATAGCAAACTATTACCACTACTAAAGAATCAGTATTGATTCTCAGAAGTTCAGAAAATTCATAAAGGCATAGTGTGTTGAAAACTCACAGTCCCAAGGGAATTCTATTAGCTGCTACTTACTGTGTTTATTTTCTGCTGGGGTTACATATGTATTTATCCTTTGATTCTCAAATCATCCTTGAGAGAAAGGTATTATTTTTATGACATATTTACATTAAAAGCTAATATAATTGAACTTCAGCAAGATGAAATAACTTTTTCAATGTCAAGCAACAAGCAATGATTCCAGTTGGAGTACAATCTGTGTTCTTTCTGATGTGGTTTGATACACTACCTCTTCCATAAAGCTTTGCGATTTGATTGATGGACTGAGCCTTCATGTAGTGCCTATGGATCATCTTTACACTTTATGGGGCTCACATAGACATTCATGAACTTCTGTTTTCTAGTGCATAAACGTTTTCTTATAATCCTAAAGTTCTTGAAGATTACTTACTTTTACAATTTCCCATGACTTCCTCTCTGCCAGACCTTCAGAGGAAGGTTTCTATTATCTCCTATACTTCACATTATTTCATGCTCTCATAGATGGTAGTCATGCAAACTGCTACTGCATCAACTAGAGAAGCAGAACCAGGAGGTAGTATGTGAAGAGATTTTTTACAGAAAATTGGTATATATCATTATGCGTCCCAGTTGAGTAAATCTGAACTTCATATGGCTGGTCATCAGGAAGGTGGGTTAGAACCTATGGACAGGGAACAAATGGCACATTTTCTCCCAGAGAAATCTTATCTCTGCTTTTAATGGCTTTCAACTGGTTGAATCAGGTTCAGCTATATTAATTAAAGTAAAATGGGTATATGCTTTAATTTTTTTCTTATTCCTCAGAACCTATCACATCAACAAAAACAATTCACAGCAATACCTAGACTAGTATATAATAAGTATGGACTGCCACTAGTCAAGTTGATACTCCAAAGAGACTATCTCAGTTACTATTGATAATATGCTAATATGAATAAATAATACTTATGATAGTGCTTTATCTGTTTAAAATTATGTGATCTGATACTCAAACCTGCTGTACGAAAGCCAGTTAAGGCTCTATTGTGCCAACTGAAGAAAAAAACTGAGACTCAGATATCTTGAATTAATCTAGAGTCACACATAAGAAAACAATGGAGCTGGATATGAAACCAGACCTCTGGTGTCATGTCCCACTGTTGCCACCATGCCTTCATGGAAGTCACTGCTCCAATTATTCACCAAAGGCAACAGACAGTCTTCATGAGGGGACAATGTGGAAATTTCAATTTGGAAGGTAAGAAGGTTTTGACTCAGACAACTCTTATGAGTTATATCAAACACAGTGTATTAAGTACTTGCTCTATTGATTATCTCACTGATATTTGTTATGAGCAAGGAACACAAAATAAAATGCAAATTCACAGCTCTTTTAAATATCTTGTGTTTTATTATCATTTAAAAATTTGTTATACCTTGGAACCTATCTATGATATAATTTGATTTTTTTCTAAGTCATTGTTATCCAGATATTAAAAGCAAGACACAGAGGAGCCTTGGGTTTCATAGACTTTCAGATATCAGTTTTCATTTGTTCTCAGATACATCCCTATATAATGTATGACAGAAAATTGATGAGGTCAATGTGCTTCTATAATTTAAAGGTACACATAATTTTATAAATATAAGGCTATTTTAAATTAATAGCTATGAATGCATGATTCATTTTAAGATAGACTAATGTATGTTTTTTCAAATCAGATGGTCATTATATATTAAATAGAATAATATTAATAACTAGCATTTATTGAACACTTAGCATACCTTCCATTCTGCTAGAATATTTATATAAACTATCATTGAATCATCCAATCAAACTTAGGTGGCAGCTACAGTTATGAAGCAGGTATAAGAATGCAGCTATGAAGCGATAGAGACACAGTTTGAATCAAGAACCTACCAACTCCAGGCCCTGAGTTTTTAGCCCCACTAGCTAACTACCTCTTTACCTAATTCACCTTATCTGTAGTTTTACTCCAAATCCCAAGCATTGCAAAGATTTAGTTTTGCTCACAATAACCAGTTGTTTCTTTTCTTCTATTAGTAGCAGCTCTGCATATAACCTTAGCTCCTTCTGCGGATACCATTTTACTATTTCTAGGTCAGCAATTGGCTTGCTCATAACAAATACTAATGATACAATCAATAAACCAGTCAGACAGTATTACCCTATGTATATGAACTGTGTGAATAAAAAGAAAGATTAAAAAAAAAATACAAAATAGGGCTGAAAATAAAATAAAATAAACCAGTTCTTAATGCACAGAATTTGATATAACTCATAAGAACTGTCTGAGTTAGATCCTTCTTAACTTGTTTATATATGCTGATAACTTTTACCATAAGTTTTCCAGGAAATGAAAAGGAGAACAAAACTTAGAGTGAATAATAACATACCTCAGTAATGAACTCTTATATGCATTCATTCATATCAAGATGATGTGTTGCCCATTAAGATAGGCAATGGGGGAGAAGAAGATGAAAAAGAAAGAATGTTAGCTCTTAAACAATTTGCTGCCTGGGCAATAGAGTCGAGTGTAATAATAAAGAGACCATAGTCTTTATAAAATCATGAGGCAGGTCAGAATCAGGCAGAGGTTAAAAGGAACACCTTCAAAGTACGTAGAACATTATGTAAGGTGGCACCAAGATAGGAAGACATTGGAAGGTTTGCAGAACACTGAGTTGTTATCTGTGAACAAATAAGGAAAAGCAGGAAAGGAGTTCATATATTCAGAATGTGAGGAAGTTGGTTGGGTTATTGCCAAATTTATGGCACTGGATTCTCTGTAGACAAAATGATCTAACATACTAAAAATTCAGTTTTGAGAGGCAATGTTTATTCAAAAAATTAAAAATTAGACGTTGAAAGAGAACATTATCAACAATGAAATGGACTAATAATACTCCCACCCAGTGGTCTAGTTGCCTTTCTAGATATCTAACAAACTACCAAAATGAAGTTCTCATATTTATTGTGACTGTCAAGATGCTTCAAGAGATTTTTTCTTTGTCATTTTTCTGGTATGCTACCCCAAACTCTGTTCTCATTTGTAATTTGTAGCTGGCAATGAAATTGGCCTAAATGCAACTGCTATAAAGAATGAAAATGGACACATGTCCATTTAATGTGGTAGATTGACAAGATGTGTGGTGATATTATTAATAATAGCTTTAGGCACATTCCCTTTTACCTGTTAACAATTTGTTGAATAATCACATGTATTTCGTTTTCATATTGACAATGCAGATATTCAAAACTCTTGAAAATATTGAATTTCAAATGAGAGTATCACTAAAGCATGAAAGCAGTATGGTAGCCATTGAGCCAACATGGAAATTCTACCATTCCTCTTCATGACAACATCACTATTGCATGATACCACCCTAACACCTGAAAACAAAAACAAGAATGGATTTCCATTTTGGTAATCAATCTCCAAAATGTTAGTGTTCACATTCCCCTTATCTCTTTGCTTCAATGTGTCATATTTCCTCAAGGCTTTTTCCACTGCTGTCATCCATGAGCAGTGCTGTCCTTTATCCAGTGAGCAACCCTCATAATCTTGAGCTTTTCCCCATCACAAAGGGAGCACAAAGCATTCCAACTCCTTAGACAACCCTTACCACTTTGAAAACTAACCATTGTCAACCTGCTCCAACCTCAAGCTCATCAGTGCACCCTCACCAGTGACCACTTGAACTGTGGAGGAAGCAGCTTGGTGCTCAGTGCAACGAGGGGTAATTAAAACATTTGGACATTTGAAATGTTCAAGTCTTTGACTCTGGTAAATTCTCTGATCTAGCATGGTCAGGGAATCTGACATTCCAGTGAACAGTCCCTTTGAAAGAAGGAGAGAGTAAAATTTCAGTGCCTATAAGATGGAGGATGGGTCTGCCTGAAATGATTGGCTGTCAGTGTGCTTGCCCCAATTTCATTGCACCATTAGGTATCTAAACAACAGTAAGGAAACTTCCGAACCTAGATCTGTTTTAAATAGTTCCTCTTCCAGCTCCTTTCATTCTTCTACTTTGCAGTCTTTCCTCAGGGAAAAAAAAATATACAGAATGAAGTTGTTCCCAGTTACCATCACTGAGCCTTAAGACAATTGCAAGCAGTAATAAGTATAGCAGGAAAACTGCCCTGGGAAGAGTAATAATGTCTTTCTCACTTTTCCAATCCAAAGAGTGTTTCAGAGTTTCCTGTGTGTTTGGGAAACTGTAATAAAGGATATTACTTCTCACAATGCCTTAGGTCAAGGATACCATGTCAAAAATCAAAGGAAAGTGAGCAAGATGCACCACTCATTGTATGGCTAGCTGTGGCTGAAATAAAACTTCCAAATTTAATTTGAGCAATATTTCAAATTATCGTTGTGAAACTTCAAATATCTAATTTATTAACTATTTGATCACCAAATGTTCAGAGGGAAGAAGAATTTACACAAAGAAGATTTATTTTTATTTATTTTAAAGTCAATCATTCTTTTAGCTTTATTTTATTTAATTATTTTTATGTGGTACTGAGGATCAAACCAAGTGCCTCTCACATGCTAGGCAAGCTCTCTACCACTAAGCTACAACTGCATTCCCAAAAGTCAATAAATTTTTATTGAAGGAATTTCCCATTGTGATTTCTTTCATTGTCCATCTCAAGAATGCCCTAAAGAAGAGAATTTACATAGATTGCATCATAAGTATGAGTGGCTAAATAAACGTTATCTCCCCAGGAAAACATAGCACTATTAAGTGACTATGGGATCCTGTGGAGAACCAGAGATTTTTAAAAGGAAGAAATACTGTGGCTCTGAAATAAACATACAATGAAATAACTCCTCAGAAGACTTTCAGTCTGAGCTAAATAGATACTAAATCTTTGTGGTCTGACTCATCCTTGACTTTGATGTCTACTTGGTTTCTTGAACTGTTTGCCCTGAGCATGCATTCTGTCACTCCCATCTCATTCTCCACTTTCTGGCTTTCTTGGTCTCCTTTACAGGATCACATTATTTTGCCTCTTAAATGTTGGTGTGCTTAGCATTTTCCCTTTATGTTTTGTTGTGGGTGATTTAACCTTCTCTCACAGCTTTAAGAAGGCACCAACAAATTCCTAATTTTTTTTTTCCTCTCTAGTCCTGGTTTCACTCCTAAGCTGACATTTTCATTTGTACTGCACAGATTCCACAAAAAAGCTTGTAACTATTTTCCAATTAATGTGGACTTATTGTCATCACTCAGCCCTGCCCCTACCCATATTTCTGAAATCAGATAATGCATTATCAATCTTCTGTGCACTCAAGCTAAAACACTTTCCTTCAGGCTTCATATATGATTTGTCATTAAATCTCTCAAGTCGACCTCTGGATTCACTCTCACATCCATTCCCTCTTCTTTTTTTTCCAGGATAATTGCCCTGTTTATATTCTACTCTCTTCTCCCTGAATAAATCTGAGCCTCTTAACTGATCGCCATGGCTTCCTACCTTTATCCCTTCACCTCATCCTCAGCATTTGCTGCTGGCATCCTTTACATGCAGAAGTTATGGTCATATACTGTGTGCTTGGTGCCACACTCTTGTAAAATAAAGTTCAAATTTCTTTTGATTCAAAATATATACATATATATATATATATATATATATATATATATATATATATAGAACTTAAGCTCTATTACCTGTTGTCAAGCACAGGAGAGCACCCAAAAAAACACTGAAGAGCTACTGAATGAATAAATGAATGGGAGGTTTTTAACAGAATTTAGCATGTTTGTGCTATAAAAATGTTTTTTTTTTCTTGACATGGTGAAAACAAATAAAAATAACACACCTATCCTGGAATTATCCATGTGGAGACCATATAGTTTTCCAAAGCCCCTTAAAAATGTACCTTAAGATAATATACCCCACGAACCATGGATTCTAACTGCCATTGCTACCAATGTTTCTTTCCAGGGTTTTGTTTCCAAAGTGTTGTTGGGAAAATGTAATACGGGATACTGTGTCAAATCAAAGGCAAAAATAGCAGCAAGTAGGAAGTACCCAAGTTTCACATATGTGTGAAAAAAGTTCCTGTCCTTGGAGTAGACATGATGATTCCTCCCTAGGAGAGTGCAGGACTCTGTAGTCTCTACCAGCCAGGAACTATGCAGTTCCAGGTGGGCCAAGAGAAACAGATAATTATAATGTGGTAAGGGCAAAGATGGGGTTATACACAGAAGTTTATTTGCCCTGGCTGGATGGGAGGGGCTGCTGCTACTAAATTCATAGCCCAGTGAATGCCTGCAAGGACAACTTTCATGTTGCCCAAGAAAGTTTGTGTCTGGTTTGCTGTGATAGAAAGCCCCTGGTGCACCTTTGTCCTGAAGAGGTGACTGCAACAGAGAGTGATGACTGAAGGGTCCCTCTTCTGGGCACCTGCCTACATCTGAGAAGAGAGGAAATTCCATGGAAAATGAGAAGGAAAGGACTATGTCTTAGCTATAATCTAGAGTATGCTTTCCCATTCACTACATAAGTGCAATAAAAATAAAAATTGTTTCATTTTTGGTCACACATCGTGTCCTGGCTTGGACAGTTTGTGAATAAAGACTTAGAATTTGAACAATTGCATTCTGGTGGCTTTTTTTCTTTCATTTTGCACTGTCCAGTGTGACACGTGGGTCAATTTCTCCTGACTCATATTTATAGCAGCTTTTTAAAAAATTAAAACAGAATCATATTCACAGCAACCCTGTTCCCCCCCACCAAAAAAAAAGTTGTGTAAAGGGAGGCCCAGCTTTTTTGTAAAAATTTAAATATTTCCATATTAAAAAGTCTGGTGCGTGCTACACACTTTTAATTTCAGCAGCTCAGGACACTCACACAGAAGGATCTCAAGTTCAAAGTCAGTCTCAGCAATTTAGCAAGGCCCTAAGCAACTTAGTGAGATCCTGTCTCAAAATTGAAAGAAAAAAAAAAGAGGACTGGGGAGGTTGCTCAGTGGTTAAGGTTCCCTGGGTTTAATCCCCAGTACCAAAAAAGAAAGAAAAAAAGGCATAAAATGCTAATTAATTGGGCAAAGTCTGACATCCCTGCATGATTGAACAGCAACCTGACCCAAGCAGAGTAAGTAAATCCTGTAATAAAGGTCTGGGGTGACCCCAGAGGAGGGCCTGGAGCCAGAGGAACTGCACTTGTGTTAAAAGTTTTAACCAGCAAGCCTCCCAGGGCCAAAGGCTGAACTGCTTTCCTGAAGTCATTTAAGATCTGCTGGTCACCGTAGGCAAAGAAAAAGCAAGAATATTCACTTCATATTGCAAATTCATCTGTCACCAAATTCTGTCTGAACATGCCACCA
This sequence comes from Glaucomys volans, assembly GCA_020662805.1. NCBI lineage: Eukaryota > Metazoa > Chordata > Mammalia > Rodentia > Sciuridae > Glaucomys > Glaucomys volans. The sequence continues at coordinate 164,119 of JAJEJO010001946.1, forward strand.
ACCTGTCTCCAACTCCTCAGTGTGACAGTGCCACTGCAGCCTTCTCTGGATTGAAGCTCACCCAGCAACAGCCTTTAAATGTGTTTTGCACTGTTCTGAATTTTTTTATAGAAATAAATTTTACCTTAGAATTAAAAAGAATAAAATTAAAAAATGTGTGAAGGGAATACAAAAGAAGAATACAGAAAACTACACTGAATAGAGAAGGGTTTTGTATGGGAATGGAAATTCTCATTCCAGAAGTAATAATGAGGAATGGGGGGATCTGACAAGACCTCCAGGTCCTGTAATGTGTTCCAGTGGAGAGAAACAGCAGAGGTATAGTCTCAGGGGACAGGAACTTAGCTCCATTATGGGTTACCTAGGATTTTGTGGGCTGGTGGGCTGGTGTAGGCACCTAACCACCATTCATAGCACAGATGCACTCCATAAATACATTCTGTGCTTCAAGTGAATGAGATTTTCAGTTGAATGAACCATAATCTATTCACAAGTTAGGAATTTTCCATAATATAGAATTTCGTCACATCTAACCTTCAACTGTATCGCAAAGCATCTGATGATTTCTTTGATTAACAGATGTATTGTCATGTATTCAGCTATTCATAATAAGGTAATGGTGGAATTATTTTTAAACTTGAATTATTACTATCAATTTGTAGATCACCTTTGTAAAGCTCGTCTATGAAGTTTCATTTTTTTCAGTTAGTTATTCAATCACTGCAAAACTCCATAACTTTGGGGATTTAAAGATAAGCAAGATCTAGTCTGAGCCCTCAAGAAGCTGACAGTTCTAGTTGGATTGAGAGAAATAGATAATTAATGTATACTGAGGTAAGTCCACCAATGGTAGAGTTTTGCACAGGAATATGTATGTCTATATGAGATAGATACATAAACCAACCTGGGAGTTTTCTCAAAGAAAATGCCATTTGAGAGGTGTCTTAAAACACGAATAAGAGATGGCTAAGCAATGGAGGTTAGTGGTGGAGTGGTATAATGGCTTTTCATATCCAAAATGTGCCACATTCATGGATTCAACAAACTGCAGATTGAAAATATTCGAAAAAAATGAATCTGTTTAAATATGTATAGACTCCCTAAAGAGTCATTACTCTCTTTGAGGGAGTCATTACTCCCTAAAAAAATAGAGTATAAAAACCACGAACATAGTGCTTGTACTGAATTCACATAAAAGTGACCTAGAGATGACAAAGTATACAGAAGATGTGCCCAGGTTATATGCAAATATTACATACACCATTTTATATGATTTTATACAAAGGACTGAGCATCCAAGGATTTCAGTATTTCCAAGTGATCATGAAACTAATCCTCTACAGACACTGAGGAACAACTATATATGTAGGAAATACAGTAGAATGAATCTAACATAATTTTCCTCTGTATACATATGATATTACCTAAGTGAACCTCAACATGGGGCCCACCCACCAGAATGGGGTCCTAATTAGAAGAAGATATATTCTATGCTTGTATAATTTTATCAAAATCTGTTCTACTGTCATATATAACTAAGAAGAGTCAATAAAAAAAAAAACTTGCAAGGGATGAGGTGCTACTAAAGGATCAGATATGAGCCAAAACATGTCAGAAGAGAATACTTTGAGCAATTACTAATATCTTTTAAGTAAAGGAAATTAAAACTGAAGAATCTGAATATGCTAATCAAAGAATTTATCATTATAAGACACAGTCAGTTAAAAATTTGAAATAACAATGATGTGATTATTATTAATATGAAAATCAAGAGAGGCATTGGGTTCTAACCAATTCTCCCCCATCATTCAGGCTTTATCCCATCAGTCAGTCCAGGCATGAACATTGTGGATATTTTCTTGGATTGAAGTTACTGTCCTGTCAGGAACTCTCTTCTGCCTCTTCTTGGATCGTTAGGGAATGATTCCATTCTGATGACTTCTCCAGTTTGTCCCTCTGTACCTTCTGTGCTCTACAGACAGTGAGAAAATGCATACTCCACCTCCCTTTCCCCTCATGGGGTCTTTTGCTCATCACTATTCTGTGGGCACCCTAAGTCCTTGACTCTGGTTTCCAACTTCAAAGAGAGACCCAAAGTTAGACAGAAAATTATTTTCTGGATACAACTCAGAACTCCCATTTAAATAGAAACCTGAGACCTTTCTTCAATCAGCCCTGAGGCATCCCTTCCCTAGGGCCATTGTGAAAGTGTTTTGGGCTAGCCTTTTCTCTCTTTTGGAAACCACTTTTCCTTTGTCCCCTAGCTTCTCTATCCAAACCTTTCTAACTTATTAAATAACTTTCTTATTTAATTAATTCCTCCCCAGTCTTATTCTTAAAACACCATAACATGACAAGCTATGGTGTGATTCTCCCCTAGCTTTACTGAGGCATGGTTAGCAAAAATTATATATACTTAGAATATAAAATACATATGATATATGTATACATTATGAAACTATTACCAAAGTCATGTTAATTGACATCACATAGTTAACAATTCTGCCTGTTTTTTGGTGTGGTGAGAAAATGAGGTCCACTCTTAGCAAACAATCTCACTTATATGTAGAATTTAGATGAACTTGAAATCACCATGACAGAGGTAGAATGATAGTTATCAGAGACTGAGGGAAAGATGAGCTTTGTCAAAGCATATAAACTTTCAGTTATAAGATGAATAAGCCTCGAAAACAAATATATGGTGTGGAGGCTATGCAGGGATTGGATTTCCATTTAAATTCCTGTGAAAATAGATGTTATATAAAAACAAAATGTTGCTTTAAGTAAAAAAAAAAATCTTTCATTCAAAGTAAAATCAAGATAATTCTAGAATATTATGGAAAGACTGAATGGAATCTTTTCATCATCCCTTTTCTTTTACACTCTTATTCTTCTCCCTCTGTTTCTTCGTTATTTAGTATTCCACCAGGACAAATAGAGGACAGAAGCATTCAGACCAACATTGCAAAGACTAAAGCTTGTTAAATGGCATTTCTAAAGTTGATTCGCTTTTAGACATGTACTCCAGACCCTGAGGGCTGGGATTTCCTTATCTTTTCTCCTGAGTCATAATTCTCAGGATCAATGAGACAATAGATAACTTCATCTCCTTCCTCACCTTTGAGAAAGTTTCATACTGGGGACATTCAGTGTTTCAAGATTTCTCATAACTAAAGAATAATTTGGGGTAAATCCAAACCTGACAAATGCTGCTAACTCACTGCAACAGACATGGCCAGGACAACACCTGGTGGAGAGAGCAGGGCCTTCGGAGATCAGATCTGGGTTCCAATGCAGGTTTCACCACTTAGAAACCATGTGAGTGGTTTGACTCTGTATTCATTTCTTCATTTGCAGAATCTGCATAATATACACCTATCTTTGTGGGTTATTTTAGGGATAAATTATAAAAGTGTATATTTAGCACTTGTCAGGGAACCTGGGAGGTAGTGGATGCTTAATAAACTCTCTTTCTAATAATCACAATAATATAAAAAAAAATAATTCTTAGTGATTTGTCACTTCCTACTAGAAAACTTTCAGGCCCAGGAATGACTCATTAACTCTCAGGGTCAGTGAACAATGAGTCTAAGTAGCATACTAAGGGCAATACTGCATCTTATGTATCCTATAAAGCTCACATCTGCAAGTGATACAACATTCACTGTAAGAGACAGAAACATTGAATTGGAAATTGAAGTGGTGTAGGTGCTTCCTAATCTCAGGGTTTATGCAATAAAGCTCTATGCTGTGAGCTTTAGCTGGTACAATGCTTCAGCCTAATCATTGCCTAGCACACTACCACATCTAGCACACTGCCTTGAAGGTCCTGTGAGTGTTAGGTTGTTGATGCAATTCTTATTCCTGGCTTTACTTCAGAAATAATAAGACAATTTAACAAAAATACTGATGAACAGCCCCTCCTCCTTAGCCCCCACCTCTCACATTCAGGGTCATTTGATATAGTGTATAGCTCAGGAAATAGGTATTTTTAGAATATTTCCAGTTGATTTTAAAGGACCAGCAGGTTGCGATGTACTTACATAAACAATAAAGATTATTGATAATAATGGCAATACTGATAACACTAATACTAATACTCATCAAAGGCTTGCTTCATGCTGGTGACTTGGCTCTGTGCACCACCACACAACTACATAACTTGGCAGTGATAGTTAGGACAAGGAGATAGGTTTGGGTTTTGTGGTTTTTTGTTTGTTTGTTTGTTTGTTTTTTGTCAGGGTACCAGGGATTGAAATCAGGGCACTCAGCCATAGAGCTTCATTGCCAGCCCTTTTTGTACTTTATTTACAGACAGGGTCTCACTGAGTTGCTTAGGGCCTTGCTTTTGCTGAGGCTGGCTTTGAACTTGCCTCTTGCCTCAGCCTCCCAAGCTGCTGGGATAACATGCATGCTCCACTGTGCCTGGTTGAGGAGGTAGATTTAAAGATTTTAAAGTCTGTACTTTCAACCAGTATCCTATCTAATTCTTCTGTTAATTTTATATTTAATGGGACCATTCATAGCAGTTATAGCTGAAATTACTTTACTATGTGACTTTATTTTCTTCTAATGTGACAGACAACTATATTAGCAGTGGCCACTGGAGCCTGTGACCTGGGTTTTATATAGAGTCATCACAGACTAGTGGTTAAAAGTCTGCATGGACTCTGGATCTAGATTGCCTTTGTTCAAATATTTGGTGTACCACTAACCAGAAGGATACTTGGCTCTCTAAGTACTCAGTTGCTGAACTCTCTGTACCCCAGTTTTCTTATAAGTAAAATGAAAATCATAATAACTATACATGTTATGGAATGCAGGACTGTGTTCTTCCTTCCAAATTTATATTGATACTCCAATCCCTAAGATGAGGGTATTTGCAGATGAAGCCATTGGGAGGCAATTAGTTCATGAAGGTTCAACCCTCATGATGAGATTAGTGCCCTTAAAAGAAAAGATAGAAGACAGATTTTACTCCCTCTCTTTCTATCATGTGGACACACAAAGAGAAGTTGACTGTCTGCAGACAAGGACCTCACCAGACATCAGATCTGCCGTCACCTTGATCTTGGATCAGCCAGCAGAACTAAAAGAAGTAAAAGTGTTAACATTTAAACTACCCTTTCTATGGTTTTCTGTAATAGCAGCTTGAACTGGCTAAAACAGTACTTTATAAGCATGGGAGAATTAACTTACTATGTATGTATATTGCTCACAATACTGCCTGGCATATGACAAGAGTCATATTAGTGTTATTTAATCATTCCATGTTCAATTAAGGCAATGGTAATAGTGGAAATTTTAGACATCATGGAAGCCTGTCAAGAGACATTTTAGATGGTTAGCCTTTTGTCATATTTCTAGGATCATACTATGTGACAATTTGATTCTAAATATTTAGCACAGTGAATTTAGTGATTCTCAGTGGAATAGTTGTAAGAAAATTTGTGAACATGTGGGGGCATCTTCATATGTTACAAAGGAGGAGCCCTACTAGTAGAAACTAGGGATTTTTAAATATTTGACTCAAAGGAGAATTGTTCCATCCATAATAACAATAATACCCCTTTGAGAAGCACTGAGAAGATAGAATGATACACAATCACAAATGATTGTGTAGCCAGGTGCAGTGGTGTGTGCCTGTGATCCCAGCAACTTGGGATGTTGAGAAAGGAGGATTGCAAGTTCAAAGCCAACCTAAGCAACTTAGCTAGGCCCTAAGTAACTTTTTTTTTTTTAATTTATTTTTTTTTATTGAACACAAATGGAGTACAGCTATTGTTTCACTGGTTGTACACAAAGTAGAGTCACACCATCTGTGCGTTCATGCATTTACACAGGGCAATGGTATCTGTCACACACTCTGTTATTAATTTTACCCCCCC